>OX243820.1:19039557-19164557 GCA_945859605.1 Lumbricus rubellus | reverse complement strand
ACTGACTGACTGACTGACTGACTGACTGACTGACTGACTTCAGACTGAGTCGACATACGAACGAATGATCAACAGAACAAATGGTCGAGTGAATGAATCTGCGAGAGAGTGAATGGCCGTTGGATTGACATCCACGCAAGAGATACATGTAGTAAAGCTCGATGGTTGAATAATTGAACCGGATGTTACCCATCTTCCCACTCAGGTCTCGTCGTTTCGCTAAATCCCGGTCGGAATCTATAGTATAGTCTTCTTCAGTCATAGACTTCAATTCGCTTAATCATGAAGCATCGTTAGATTGACTGTTCGTGGACTGTTCTTCAAATCCTAACCACTCGAATGGATCGATATACTGTCGCATCATCACTGTTTAAAAAAAAGTAAATTTGACTTGCTGTAGACGTGCATATAATATTATTATGTTGATGTGACAATTCTGTTTGACGGTTATCAAATCTATCACTACCCAAGTTCTGACATATCGTAGTTTGCTCAAAGAAATCGTCAGCAAGAGTATATAGAGACGGAGAGACAGACATGCAGACAGGTATAATACGTTGACGACATAACATTAGGAGGTCCTCAACAATGAGCTGCAGTCGCTAAAGACCTGCATGTCGCTATAGGGTCGTGAGAAAGTTGATTGTCGTCTGCATTAGTTATTGAGACTTCATAATATAAATAATAACGGAATCCTTGGCATTCCAAGAACGTTTGTGCTTCTTTTGCCGCCAGTGCATGCACAAGTGCGCATGAACTTGACTTGTTTGCACACTTTTCACACGCTGCAGGGAATTATGATGGGCGCGAAATGTTCTAAACGAAAGAACGTTCAATTTCGAATCTTGCAAATGCTATAATTTTTATACAGACAAGTCAACAAGATTCAGAGTGAAGCACAATCTTTTTGTTCTTCTTACGTCTTTGTCTATGATAATATGGACAAAGTAGCCTACATCATACTCTTATGCCGTAATTGTAATCTCCAAACTTCTAAAGTCTCTCTCTCTCTCTCTCTCTCTCTCTCTCTCTCTCTCTCTCTCTCTCTCTCTGTCTCTGTCTCTCTCTCTCTGTCTGTCTCTCTGTCTGTCTGTGTTTCTCTGTCTCTGTGTCTCTGTTTCTCTGTCTGTATCTGTATCTGTCTGTCTGTCTCTCTTTTCTCTCTCTCCAAGCCCTTTCTATATATACCCTGCTCTTTCCCAAAAACATTAAAGGCTGTTCAGACGCTTTTAATTACTATACCGGTTATAATTATGGTATTTGCTGACTTTGTTACTCATACAATGCGACTCCAAGATCATTCCAGTGGAAGAATGTTGATGCGAAGCAGTGGAGCATAACGTGAGGAGGAGGAGGAGGACGAGGAGAAGAAGGAAGATGAGGAGGAGGAGGAGGACGAGGGGGAGGAAGAGGAGGAGTAGGAGGAGAAGGAAGAGGAAAAGGAGGCTGAGGAAGAGGAAGAGGAGGAAAAGGAGGAGAATGTGGAGGAGGAGGAGGAGAAGGAGGGGAGGAGGATGTGGAGAAGGAGGAGGACGAGGAGGAGGGGAAGAGAAGGAGAGTTATAAAGGTTGAATGCAGTCACACACACGCACACCATTATTATATATAGGTCATTCTTAGATATAGTCTTCAATGCAAGTAGTGATTGCAAATCTGTGGTAATCGACTTGAACGCATCTATGCTGCGTTGTCCTGTCTATCTAACACTGTATACGTTGACAAATGAATTCTTAATCGACTATCCTGAAATGTTTATTATAGACCAGACAGACCATGAAGATCCGCTGATCTTGATGTTAAGAACTGATTTTGATGTCGACAAATGATTGTCCAGTCGTTGGATTATTGTTCTCTTCTTCGTCGTCGTTGGGTAGAAGGAGGGCGCAAGTGTCACTGCAGCGGGTCTCTGATGAACCAACAACAACTGACCAAAATGTTGAATGTAGTCCACGTTCAGTAATCGCCTTTTCTGCTCGATCGCATTCAGGTAATTATATCGTATAGATTGGCTGACGGCGAGAATTGCCAGAGGGGGGTTGGGGGGGTTAGAGGTTAGGGTTAGGGGCTAGTGTTGGGATTGGGGTTTGAGTTGGGGTGGGTTCAAATTGGGTTGGACAGACGAAGCCATACGCATACGGACGATAGGATCTGGAGATGATAATCGGATTTCAACTTGTAAACAGTTATGAGTATAATTCAGGTTGAATGTCAGCAGCAGTTCACGACATTCACTCCTCACTCCCTCTTCTTCATTCCGACGCGTCTTAAATTAATCTGCTCAGTGCTGAGAAAGAGGGAAGAACGGAGGAGTGGAGACGGGAACGGACAGACAGACGGACGGACAGACAGACGGACAGACAGACAAACAGACAGACGGACAGACAGACAGACAGACAACTGACGGGAGGGGGCAATGAGACAAGTGCGTCAACGGCGTCGAAAGCACGTCTCAGCCAACGGTCGGCCACGCTTGCTTGCCCTTTCCCATCAGACCGCACACACGCCAATCGCACTTCAGCCGTTAGACCCCCCTCCCCCGACCATTCGGGGTGCGACCTCTCTCAGGACCGACAATAGGAATGGCTTAGACAATTGCCCCACCGTCCGCGCCACCCTCACCCCACACTCCCCTCCCCCACTCCCCTCCCCCGCTTCCCTCCCCACTGCCGCCAACAATATGGCTGAGAAACCACTTGGAAGTGTCGCCGCCACCTCCTCCGTTGGTCGCAAAATCGACCAAGCGAAGACGACGACGACGACGCGAAAGAGAGACACACAAGACAAACCGACACCGACACCGACACCGCTACCGCCGCTGCTCGTTCGTTTAAAAGTCGGTTTTGCCGCCGCCATTGCAGACTTTCAAATATTTGAGGCTGATAACGGTTGACAACCTACTTCTTCTTCTTCTTCTTCTTCGTTGTCTTCATCGGTCCATACATATATAATCGAAGAAGTAGGCTGAGAGAGTATTTGGACCATCGACTTGCATCAAGTTCCGTGTTGTTAAACAACCACCCCAACTTCCTCCCAAACGAGACCTCTGTGTTAAGAACACTGTGTCTACCATGAAGACCTTCGACTCCAACCTGACGACCATCTAGGTTGCTGTTTCATCTGACGAGGAAGAGGAGGAGGAAGAGGGGAGTGCGGAGGGCATTGTTGATGACATCCGATGAAGCGAAGAGGATCGGCGTCATCGAAAACAATGGATCATGATGAGAATCTACCTCCGTCGAGACAGAGAGAGGTCCTGCACCAGCGCAAAGTGAGTCTGTCTCACTATCTATAGCTCTCTCTATCTCCTTTCAGACACACACTCACAGACCATTCACTTGCTCACTTACTGGCTCACTTATTTGCTCAGTGATTTACACGTTTACATTTACTCACTCCATCACACACTCACTCTCTCTCTCTCTCTCTCTCTCTCTCTCTCTCTCTCTCTCTCTCTCTCACACACACACACACACACACACACACCTCACTGACTTACACAGTCACACGCAGACTCACACACACACGCGCGCGCGCACTCACTCACTCACTCACTGTAATGCTTAGGCAACTTTCTCTATCGTAAGCCAGAAATCCCTGTTCTTGAGTCTAGACAATCATCTCTCGTTCCCTCGCGATGACCTTTTGCACTCGTTAACTTGAGGCCTCTATAAAAAAAACATTATAACTAAAAGTCGGATTATATAAATTATGAAAACGTTGTTGCGCATAAATCGCATGAATCGGTTGATAGGTGTCGCTAGGAAGAACACGTGACTTCAATCAATCGGTTCTGAGTGGTTACGAGCAAAGGTGGACGTGTGTTTAACCACATATTATATTATATTACAGTAGCCTGGTTTAATATAGCCTAATATAGGCTATGTGGTTTAACTGCATGGTCGGCCTATCGTGATCTTCGTAGCGCCTTAGCAATTCCAGTACAAAGCATGGATGAAGGAGGAGGGCGACGCTAATTATCTTTTTAATCATACAGTGTTGTTAAACGGAACTAATAGGGTAAAGACCCCAAAGGTGAGCAGCCTCCAAATGTGAGCATCCCCCTATATTTAACAAAATCATCATATTCGGTAGCGCCACACTGCGAATATCCATGGTAGTAACCATAAGCACACCAGAAAACGTTTAAATATACTTGGTGGCACTCTTTTCGCAAGATGTAAATTATTTGAAACAAAATGATGCAAATGAACTTATTTTTCATTTTTCGTAAATAATCGATAACTTGGTCGTGTATTTGGCTATGGTATAGCTACTGGTATTGTTAAAATCGGTTTAATGTCCACTTTAACAATGAGCGATAATAAGAGATTTTTCTAGTGCCGTTTATTTACAAGAATTTTGTTCTCATACTGACTGCCTGCACCCTAATGTGAGCACCAAAGGCGTACCCCAGTGTGAGCATATGGTGCTCACATTACGGCCATCAATTTTACTACATTAGAAGCACTAAAACAGTACCGCAATGTGAGCATCGTGCTCACATTAAGGACATTAAATTTTTACTATATTAGAAGTGACAGGAGGTTTAAACTGAGAAATTGAAGCCTACACTTAGCATATTAATTGGCCCAAATCTAGATATGTTTTATTGCTATACAGTAGTGGCCATATCATTATGGACAAGGCTAAAAAAAACTAGTTATTTTTACATTTTGCACTTATTTTATGCAATCAAGGGACTGAGAACATCATTTGGCATGACATGGCATAGCAAGGCATGGCATGGCAAGGCATGACATGGCATGGCAAGGCATGGCAAGGTATGGCAAGGCATGGCATGGCAAGGCATGGTATGGCATGACATGGCAAGGCATGGTAAGGTAATGGCAAGGCATGGCATGGCATGGCATGGTAGGGCATGGCAAGGCATGACAAGGCATGGCATGGCAAGGTATGGCATGGCAAGGCATGGTATGGCATGGCAAGGCATGGTATGGCATGGCATGACAAGGCAAGGCGTGGCAAGGCATGGTATGGTATGGCAATGGCAAGGCATGACATGGCATGGCATGGTATGGCATGGCAAGGCGTGACAAGGCATGGCATGGCAAGGTATGGCATGGCAAGGCATGGTATGGCATGGCATGACATGACATGCCTTGCCTTGCCATACCTTGCCATGCCATATGATGTTCTGAGTATTTTGATTGCGAAATGTGAAAATAACTGTTTTTTAAGCCTTTTCCATAATAATATGGCCACTACAGTAATGCAAGATAGTGCAATATATGTGTGTGTGCTCACATTTGGATATGGTACCCCATTGTGAGCACATTTTTTCAAAATTTTATTTATATTCTAAAAAATAGAATTTCAATTATTTGAATTTATAATGGTTATATGTTGCATAGACATATATTGTACCTATACCTATTGCAACAATCAGAAGTCTGCTATATTCTATCAGTTTCCTACAATTTCAAAATTTCGTTAAGGTGCTCACCTTTGGGGTCTTTACCCTACTACTTTAGACCTGCTATCATACACTTGACATTGAAGTTTAGAATACTTAAAATTTATTGTTCTTTTTCAATTAGGGTCTAATGCTGTAGCCTATGACTCGATTCTCATAACTATATTTTTAGTCAGACATTCGGGCTTTGGTTATAACACCAATGCGCTCAATCCCTGCATGCATGGTTCACCTCCTTTCTAGTGTAGGCTTATAATTATCTGATGCCATGGTACATGTATGTCGCCCAGCAGGTGACACTTTCTGGTTCTCTTCGTAAATTCAATGTGGCCTTTGACACGGTCGATCATGCCATTCTTATACTTGCCAAATGCTTTTTGTATGGGCGCATGTCCTATATATATTACATGTAATTATACTCTGTAATAATTATCAGACTGCTCAGTTCTCGGACCACGGCTATAGTAGCCTATACTGCAGAGCTTGCCTTCTCTGGTTTTTTACTTCTAAGCCATGCAGTGACAATTTATTCTGCAGACACACGAGGAGGAGGAGGAGGAGGAGGAGGAGGAGGAGGAGGAGGAGGAGGAGGGAAAAGATTATTGTCTTGAGCTAACCCTAAGACAGCTATCGATGTGAAGTGCTACAGGAGACTTCATTTTCTTAGCCTCGGCATATGAGAATAAATGTCCCGTCCTCTTCCACCCCCTCTCCCGATATAACTTCACTTCCCAAAATCCACCGTCTTCTCTGCCTAGCGGATTCACAAGCAACTTATATACAGTAGGCCTACTGTTATAGCATATAACTGCAACAAATCATGTCTGATATAATGGCATATAATTACGATCAACATAAAATGGGCATAAAAGGTCCTCTGTATGTTAGCAGGCATGGTTGTTGAGTCATATACAATACATGCATACACATGTACATTATAATAGTCTATGGGTTCTTTTAAAACGAAGCGTGAGAAAATCTAACTGAAGATCTGACTTGTATAGAACGAGAGCTTATAAAGAAAGTTAACCCTTCGTCGTCAGCCGTCTACAATTAAAGCCGCTCAAATAATAATTGTTGTTTATTTGAGTTTTGGGAGCATTCATGACTAAGATGATGGCCACAAAACTTACAGTCATCACTCGGAGTTCTGATATTGATGGGTGAGTCGCAAATCACTTGAAATCAGACGTGTTTGCAAAAGTGTCTATTTGAATAGGTCTACATCTGTTTTTATTAGCATTGAATAAAAATTACTCTGTCTACATTATGTCCACAGTCTGCAGCGTGTAGCCTACTCTCCGCACATAGCCTTAGATATCCTTCGCGCCCGGAGCACTATAATAGGCCTACGTCTAGCCTTCGACTATATTACTTTTCGCATTCAACTGTAGACCTAATATTCATGTAGACCTATAAAATTGAAAATTTGAATGAGCCAATAACAGCAGAACAGTACTGAAAACCAGACAGGAATAGTTTGTAAGTCTTTTAGGCTTAATTAATTTGAAATAGTTAAAGCCTATACGAGCAGATTTTTTGCACTGGCTTAATTCCTACCTAGCAGCACATGATCTCCCATAGACTAGCAGCACTCAAGATTCAAAGAACCTTGAGCAGCACTTGTCTGGCGGTGTCACCGTCCTGCTTAGCTGATCTCCGACTTAGCCTCCCGTTGAACTTTGCGATCTTCGGCTAAGGTGGAGCTCTTGGTCCCTCGGGTCCACTTTTACTCTTCGGTCAGACAGCGTCGAACCTTCTCGGTTGTTGGTCCTTCCACTTCGAATGCGCTCCCGCCTGCGCTGCGCTTACTACCACTGAATAATTTCCCTATACTTTATATACCAGTTGCTCAAGACCTTTCCCTTTAGCCGTGGCTGGCCTGGGAGCGCCACTGAGTAGTAGACTCATTGAAGGGCGTTATAAACATTTTTGGAACGAATAAATGAATGAATGAATGAAATGTCGGATATATCGTATGGCTAAACAGATCCTGCACTGTTATAGGCCAAGACTGTTATCCGAATGGTACATGTAGGCCTGCATCACGGAATGCAGGCCGTTGATATTGAAGCGAACTCCATGCATGGTTCGTTAGGTCTATAACCTGTGACAATTATCTGTTTGAACCACTTATTCAAAACGCCCTTCGACAGTTTTCTCCCTTTTATTCTTAGCTTCTAATTGCCATCTGCTGAATATAGGCAATGGCTATATAGGCCTACAGCTATATACGTCTATATACGGCAGTATAGGTCTACACGCATATAGGATATACTTAGGCCTATATGACAAGTTATATCTGAGGGCCTAGAGCGTTTCGTGTTAGTTGCCTGCAGTTGACGTTTGTGTGTCCACGTGAGCTGATCGTAAGGCCTCGTATAGTAGCCTAAATTAATCCAGTATTATTCTCATATTTTGGCCTATAATTATTGTGTTCTCATAATAACATTTGAAGTAGGTCTAAGGACTATAGTTAATAATATCAATTACATTGGACTGTTATCCGAATATCATAGTCAATATATCAATAGTCTGACCTAAAATTCCGCTTCCAGTTTTATGAACTTCGAATAGGCTAGTTATGCTATTATTAGTTGTGTTGAACGAATTAGCATCTTCGAACGTTTTCGGAGCACATAATTATTTGGAGTTCTAGCCTATAATAGTCGCTGGAGGATATACAAGTCATGTAAGTGCATAGATCTACGCGTTGTTACAAAATCGATGAGGGTGCTTATAAAGTGTACCACACCCAAACTGATCGTCTAAAATACAAAGACATCTTCTAATGATTGTATCACAATGAAATCTAAACAGTAGGGTGGGTGGAGAAAAGGTTCGCATGATTTATATGAGATAGGCTACTTTTCATGGAGCGGTTGACCAGTTTCAAATGGCTGAAGAAATCCTAAATCGGTCGACTGTGATATATGAGTTGAGAATCGGTTTTGTCGTTTGAGGTGGCATTGTTCGGTCTGTTCGGTCGTTTCATCCCTCGAGACTTCATTAGTCAAATCGAAGAACTCGAGAACATCAAACGAAATGAATCGGAATTCCGAAGAATTTGATCGTTTTGAGAGAGAGAAAAGAAAAACCGTTTTCGGTCAACTGTAACGGTTGGTCACGTGTTTCGTGCGTTAACTGAAGTGTAGCAATGCTTCAGTGATCATGGGGAAAAGCGACGTAGGACCCATACAGTCGGCAGGGCATTACAGCTTAGGTCCTCCGGGTGATTAATGAGATGGGATTGGTCGGTCTCTAACTGCACTGTAAGCAAATGATGGACGCTGATGAGTTGGGACTGAATGCCGTCTAATAATTTGTGGCTCGGATTTAGAACGGCTCAAAGCATCAGTTGCAAAACAATTCTCCTGTGGCCAAAAGGTTCAACCGGCGTTTCGCTATTGCTGGCCTTGTCAGCATTCGGTGGTCGTCCGCTAAATGCATAAACACAGCAATATATATATACATATATGTACAATGTATTATACATATATACATATATGCATATACATAAGATGCTAAGAATAAGATGATTGGAAACAAAGTGGATGTCGACAAGCGGATATAGGCAAGACGTTTATTGCACTAACAATCACAACCCGTAGGCGTATAAGGATCTAGAATAGAGGTCTCAAACTCAAGTCATCGGGTGGGCCAAATTTGAAAATTTACAGTGTCTCGCGGGCCACAACATGAAATTATGTCTTGCAATTTAAGCTATTTATATGGGGTGAGGGTTACAATGCTGTATTAATGATATAATTCTGTAAAATCACCTAAGTTAATATTATACTTTCAGTGTAATCATAATGGTGGTATACACAAAATTGAAATTAAACTCAGAGTCACAAAGATAGGGCCTATGAAGAGTATCAATAGCCTAGCACATTTAGTACCTACAGCTAAACTTGTAGCAACTTTAAATGTTAAAGTATTATGGTGAGTAGTGTAGAGGTCATCAGGTGCGATTAGCGATACATTATCATCCGACAACGTTTCCCAACTACGAGAACGTCGTTGTTTAGTTTTATCTTTTGAGATGCGAAGAATCAGAGTATAGGCCTAAAGCTCCCGCATATTCAATTTCACCCGTAGGCCTAACTGGAAGGCGTGTCATTTGAGATTTATTAATCTTCATTAATTAATGAAAAATCTGTTCACATAATAATTATTATGTAGGTAATGTCAAATATTGCCATTATCGTGTTGCAGTACTGCAGGTGCGGATTTTGGAATTTCTCTTGTAGTAGAAAAGTGTAGAATGCCGGATTGTAGGCTTATTGTAGGCTTACTTCTGCTTCAGCATGGTATTACATTGAAGTCCCACTAGGCTATAACTCTATCTGCATTATCTGCTGTTGCAGATTGAATATCATAATTATAGCAACAATTAGAAGAAAACAGTTTGAACCATGGTTCAAATCGCAAAAAAACAGCAGAATTCGGTTTTTAACCAATTTCTTTAAATAAAAAATGAAATAATAAAAACCAGATGTCTCTCGCGGGCCGCATTATTCGGGTCCACTGGCCGCATGCGGCCCGCGGGCCGCGTGTTTGAGACCACTGATCTAGAAGCATTAATCCTTCGTCAACAGATCATCTGACTCAATTCATGTGTTATCTTGAGAAGAGCATAGTAGAAGAACGTAGAGCAGTGAGCAGAACTGAAAGACGTAGAAGATTATAGGCTACGATGCTGCAGAGGGTACAGAGGAGCAGAGCAGAGTAATGAGGAGCAGATCATATCAATGAAGAGCTAAGCAGAGCAATGCGATGCGATGCGGTGTCGAGCAGAAGAGAACAGCTAGAAGAAAGCAGAGTAGTGCAGAGCAGATGAAAATGATCGCAATTCGTCTAATTATTCGTATCGATGTGCAGAAACTACCGTACAAAAGAGCATTAGGCTCAGGGCCGGATTTACATGTAATCCAACTAAGCAACTGCTTAGGGCCTCCGAAATCTGGGGGCCTCCAAAAGTGAGCTAAATAAAAAAATCCAGTGGCTTATAAATTGTAACTTATAAATATTCACAATTTGTACAGGATAGAAAATATAAATAACATGAGACATTCAATTTTGATTTAATTATAACAATTTTAGGCCTATATACTTTTAGTTAATTGGATGTTAGCCATGTGGCTTTCTAATCTCCTTCAACTTAGAAAAAGTGGCCCTCGTGTCCACCAACTTAGAAAAAGTGGCCCTGAACTTGCCTGAAGTCAAAAAAGGTTGGGAACCATTGCATTAGAGACTAACCGTATAGTTGATCAAACATGGATTATAGTTGGCGCAATATGCATTAGGAATATACTTAGATCTAGCAATATGCATTTTGTCTGTTTTTATCCATAAGTGGGCCTCACAATTGAAATTGCTTAGGGTCTCACTCTGCTCAAATCCGGCCCTGATTAGGCTACTGGTTTGCTATTGTATTATTATTACTAAGTCGAATCTCGAAGGAGGCGCCTTGAGGCAAATTCCTCATAGACTAAGTGTTGAACGGTGTCTTTGAAATCGGCTCAGATGTCACTGAACTGATGATGATCGCAATCGTAATTGTAGTCGTAATCTCGAAATTTCTAAGGCTCTAGGCTACTCGAAAGAGAAGCGCGGGGCACCAGCTTATTCACGAGCGTACGTTGCGTTGCGTAAAAAGGGTTGTTTTGTCCGTAAGAGTAGTCAACGGTGGTGCATATTTATCTCAGCATTGGATGCGTGAATGCATTCTCAGCTTATGCCAACAGTACAAGAACAACGCATGACACCTGTGCAACAATGTCTACCGTCTATAGACATCTCAATTGCATTGTGTTGGGTAAGATGCCTAATAACAATGCGACGAAACCACCGCCAACTGCGACTGGGCGTGAACGGCCTTTTTGTCTTGCAACACAACACTGCACAGTGCACACTGAGGATGAAACAGTTGGTGATTAAGTCACTGCATCGGCATCAGCAGAAGATTTTAAAACGTGACTTCTGGGGGTAATTTATGTAACGACCTTTGCCCTCGGACACGCCCCTTCACTCCAGCAGGGTGTCACGACTATTTGCAGAGAATGTGTATACACCATGGGACTTGCCCTCGGGCCAGAATAGATTGTCGACTGATGACCCCCAGTTAGTGCTGACCCCACCACAATCACCACCGATCGTGTGCGTGTGATCCGATTGCATTTGATACTCTTTTATTTGTTAGCTCCCATCTTCAACTCTTCAACTCCCATTGTCATCATAGGCGACGTCGATATTCGCAATTGTCTGAGAGTCCATTGTTCCGTCTGCTGGCAACCTATTGAAGCCTTGACCTAATTGCCAGAGACTGGGTCAGGGCAAAGGTCACGAGGTCATCATTCGTGAATGACCTGTGTGCACGAACCGAACAATCTGGAAGTCTTCAATTTCCAGATTTAATTATTGCTTTGACGCCATTAATTATTACTACTCTCCCATCACAACTATACAAGCTTATAGACCACGAAATGAAACGATAAAGTCATTGTCATTGCCATCTCCCCCATGGGGTCAGTGGGTTTGAGCGTGATCATCATCATCGTCATCGTCATCGTCGTCGTCGTCATCGTCGTCGTCATCGTCATCATCATCATCGTCGTCGTCGTCGTCGTCGTCATCATCATCATCATCATCATCATCATCATCATCATCATCATCATCATCATCATCATCATCATCATCATCATCATCATCATCATCATATCGTCGTCGTCGTCAAGTGTTCCATGTTCAAACGGTTTCGGATGAGAAGTTTTCGTTCATGGCACGGCATGAACGATCTCTCGATCACAATCTTTTGTTGAAAACGGTCGCTAGCTACCGATAGGTCACCATAGACACCGCTTCACTTGCATATAAAATTATACCGTCGATGTCAATAGGCATAGGCTTTAGGACCATAGGGACCTATAGGCTAGACTATAGCCTATCTCTCTCACCTGGAGAAGTAGGCTACCGATTATGCATTCAGCCGGCCATGCCGGAAAGAAGATGATACGGCATAGTGTCTATACCGTTTCATACATAGAGATGTACGCTATATATATAAAATATATAGGCTAGAGAGAATATGGCCTATCTCCGCTGCATAAAAAAGTGAAGTCACCAACGACCTTATAAAAGTTATAATATTAACGAAAATCACGCCAGTGACGTCACAAGCCAAGCGAACTAGACCCATTGAGATGTACGATGACGTATCGGCCCTGCAATCAGATTTGAATTCTCTAATTTACGGTTGGTGTGAGAAATCGCCTGTGATTGGTCGGGAGGAACTAGACGGTATGTGATTGGTCGGGAGGGATTTTGAGAACGAAATTCAATGTATATAGACGTGATATTCCCTCTAGCGTTATATTTTAATACATCTCTATGGTTTCATACCATCACACTTCGAGCACTGTGCATTTGTAACAATTATGAACAAGCAACAATGTATATTAATCGAGGTTATTGTTGATTTACGATCAGATAGCGAAGCCGTTGATGGAGAAGCGACGAAGAGAAAGAATCAACAACTGCCTCGATCAACTCAAGTCTCTACTCACTGAAGTCACGAAGAAACTCGATGACGATGACGAAGAAGAGGTCTGCATCATATAATTATAATTATTATAGTTCATTCATATGCTGTTATACAGGCTACAGTATGCATCATGATGCATGTCTCCTGCTCACTAATCCGGCAAGGCTAGATTACAAATAGGTCTAGGCTATGTCATTAGTCTACATGCAGTAGCTATTAATTATTATTAATTACTCGATTAGGGATTGACAACGAATTAAGTCGCCACGTTTCTGCAACTTTGCCAGAATTTTTTAAGGTGCTGTAAAATATTCATATGCAATGCATCTAGTATACATACAGTCATACAGGCATAGCCTAATTATAGGCTTCATGCACACAGACATACATTATATATATACATATAGGCCTACAGCCCTACATAAAGGCTTACCATTATGATTACACAATGCATACGCTACATAATAGGTGGATTTCTTTTGCTGTTGTCGTTAGAATTCCTATCGTTCGAAACTCGAGAAAGCAGACATTCTGGAGATGACCGTGAACTACCTCAAATCAGTTAAACGACAGAAGATGACGACGGGTGAGTATCCCTCCCTCCCTCCCTCCCTCCCTCCCTCCCTCCCTCCCTCCCTCCCTCCCTCCCTCCCTCCCTCCCTCCCTCCCTCCCTCCCTCCCTCCCTCCCTCCCTCCCTCCCTCCCTCCCTCCCTCCCTCCCTCCCTCCCTCCCTCCCTCCCTCCCTCCCTCCCTCCCTCCCTCCCTCCCTCCCTCCCTCCCTCCCTCCCTCCCTCCCTCCCTCCCTCCCTCCCTCCCTCCCTCCCTCCCTCCCTCCCTCCCTCCCTCCCTCCCTCCCTCCCTCCCTCCCTCCCTCCCTCCCTCCCTCCTCCCTCCCTCCCTCCCTCCCTCCCTCCCTCCCTCCCTCCCTCCCTCCCTCCCTCCCTCCCTCCCTCCCTCCCTCCCTCCCTCCCTCCCTCCCTCCCTCCCTCCCTCCCTCCCTCCCTCCCTCCCTCCCTCCCTCCCTCCCTCCCTCCCCTCCCTCCCTCCCTCCCTCCCTCCCTCCCTCCCTCCCTCCCTCCCTCCCTCCCTCCCTCCCTCCCTCCCTCCCTCCCTCCCTCCCTCCCTCCCTCCCTCCCTCCCTCCCTCCCTCCCTCCCTCCCTCCCTCCCTCCCTCCCTCCCTCCCTCCCTCCCTCCCTCCCTCCCTCCCTCCCTCCCTCCCTCCCTCCCTCCCTCCCTCCCTCCCTCCCTCCCTCCCTCCCTCCCTCCCTCCCTCCCTCCCTCCCTCCCTCCCTCCCTCCCTCCCTCCCTCCCTCCCTCCCTCCCTCCCTCCCTCCCTCCCTCCCTCCCTCCCAGTAGCTGAAGCCCTGGCCTTCACAAGGGTGATCACACTGATCAGCTATGACAGGTCGTTCCGAAAATTTGGACCATTTTCTTGCTATAGTAATCATAACACATCAAATATCATTTATTGGTCATATATCACTTAGGCCTAATCACTTGCACGTTTAAGACTTCATCATATAAATTATAGGTCCATTGTATCCAAACTTGAGAACCGAAAAGCTTGATCCTTTCGTAGGGTAAATGCTGCAAGCGAATTCACTGCACAAAAACTGCATTGATGATACACCGTGAGGCATAGAAAAGGAAGCTCCTACAAAATTCGTTATTATTTTAACAATTTTCAAACAATGTCAATGAAATTCAGGAAAATTATAGCTAAGTAGCAAGCAATGTAACAAAATTAAAGTTTTTACAATTTATTGCACGCCTTTAGCTTCTACGCATGCGCGAAGCCATTGACGCACCGCCGAGTCAATAATTCGCTACATGGTCAAGATCGTTTTAAGCTTGCAGTCGCCTTTTGTTGCATCGCTACCCAGCCTACGTAGTGCATTTCATCTGGTTCACGGACGAAACATTATATTCACAGTTGCTTCTCGTAGCAATACCAAAATGTAGCAGTTGGAACTCGAAAGAGAGATATTGCAGCCGACCGCCTTTTACGCACCCGTCCGACTTTAGCAAATCTCTGATGGTGTCGGTCGGTGTTTCTTCTCTGGGAACGCACGTCAATTCACTTTGTTGAACCGGGGGTAAAAATCAACGGCCAATACTAGGCATACAAAGACGTTTTATTCATGGAAGGCCTACCTGAAATTCGAGGACTCTCTGAATTTTACATTTTCCTGCAAGATGGTTTCCAGCGTACAGAGTTCGAGAAACGGTTGCACTTTTGACGAATGAAACTCCTTAATTCGTAATTCCTACACTATGGCCCCCTAACAGCCCAAATATGAATCCCGTCAATTAATGATAAATTATGAGGATGCATGCAGAACATGGTGTACAAAACAAAGGTCCTTGATGTTGAAGATTCTTGTAAGCGAATAATGCAAGCTTGAAACGATTTTGATCAGCGAATTATTGACTCGGCGGTGTGTGAATGGCGCAAGCGACTTCGCGCATGCTTAGAAGCCTAAGGCGTGCAGTAAATTGTAAAAACTTTAATTTTGTTACATTGCTTGCTACATAGCTATAATTTTCCTGAATTTCATTGACATTGCTTGAAAATTGTTAAAATAATAACGATTTTTCTAGGGGCTTCCTTTTTTATGCCTCATGGTGTAGATGTAGATGTAGGCCTACAAAAGGCTACAATAAACTGAGTTAAGGTTGATCATGTTGTAGGCCTTTTCGAAGCATGTAGGTGTATTATAGACCATGGTCACAACGCGCATACGCTTAATTCCAAACGTGCTACTGCATATTGTTTATTTTTAAAATAGAATTAAATGCAACAACTGATGAAAAAATTTGTTTTCTTTCATCAATGCAGACGCCATCTCGTTATCGTCTACATCTGCTGCTCATCCTGCATCATCATCATCATCATCATCGGTCCACAGCAGATACGTCGCTGGGTTCCGTGAATGCGCTCAACAGGTGGCCAAGTACCTGGAAAAGGCAGACGGACTGAGTGCAACGACACGCAGCACCATCATCCAACACCTCACCAGACGACTCCACCACCAACACCACCAGCATCAAAGCACAGCCACCTCCACCATCCATCCCACCAGACTACAGAAACACAACAACTACCTAAGTGGAACTACCTCATCAACAGCATCATCATCATCTCCTCAGGCGATGCTCCTCTCTTCTCCTCCATCCACCGCTCCTCCTCCTCATCCTCCTCCTCCTCCAGCTGCTGTGAACTTTGTCATCCAAACTCCTCCGTCCTTCTCCTCCTCCTCCGTCAGTGAATCCGTGCATTCCACATCCGCTTCCGTCGTTCCATCCCATCATCCATCTCATCATCCATCCCATCATCATCCGATCCAACTGCTTCCCGTTCAGCTGGCGACTGGTGAGATGGTCTTCGTCCTCGCAAATGCAAACGACCTCATCCCTCCTCCTCTCACACAACAAATCCAGATCTTAACCGATCAAACGACAACAACAACAACAACAGGTGACAGAAGACAAACAAACGAAGCCACAAGGCAACAACAATCAACGGACAGTGCTGGGAACAATGGCATTGTCTTCTACGAGGCAATCTCACCGGCTGAGTCCGTTGTCTCTCCCCTGCAGATCAGTCAACATAATAACCACATAGACCATCAGAATCCACCGCTCTCCTCCTCCTCTTCTACCTCCTCTTCCATTTCATCCGCTGATGTCTATGGTAAACTGCAGATGACAAACTATCCTCATCTACTCAAAAGTGATGAGTGGAAGTCACTCTTCAACAACAACAACAACAACAACAACAACAACAACAACGCTGCACCAGCTTCGGAATTCGATCCAGTGGAATCGAAGTGTCCCCCACCATCTGCACGAGGAGGGGACTGCATGGCATTAATAAGCGCCGACAACTCTTCTTCTTCGTCTGTTACAGTAGTCGACGGTCGGCCAATTCTTCTTCTTCCTCTGCCGCAGGTCGACAGCAATGATGCAATGGCTGTCGGTGACACTTGTCAGATGAACGATGATCCGTGTCACGTGTGGAGACCCTGGTGACAGTTTAGTCAGTCAGTCGACTGACAACGTAGTAGGTCAACGAATGAAAGAAAAAAGGGAAGACGAAGTGACGTAAATAAGGGTGCACACGAACGACAGCCTCTTTGACTAGCAACAGTTGATTTAATGTTGTGACATGATCTGCATCAACGTTCATAACCGGATTCGGTTGACACATCATCATCATTCTCAGTGCCAAGGAATATGAGAAATCAACGCTTAGAGGAATTTCTATCTGATGTTGAAACTAACTAACATGAGATTCAGTAGGTTATAATATTATAGTGTATACCGCAAACTGCCATTTGTATTCGATACATATAATTCTAAGACATTTTACGAAGTGACCAGATGAAGAGTGCTTTTTGGCATTATCACATTTCCAAATACCTCTTTCGAACTTTGCATAAAACCAGATCTACCGTACTTCATCTGTCCTGCGCCAGATGGTTACATGCAGCTTCAATCTATACATAATATATCTAGTGACAAAGTGTCTCATTTCTTTCAAGTTGCAGCAATTACTCTTATTTTCAATGCCACACTTAATACATGTATAATTATAGGCTACGGTGCTGTCAATGTTACCAGAATCAACGACTATTTAGAAGCATAGGCCTACACAAAGGAAACTTAGGTCTGGGATCATAGTAGCTACACTGGGTGTTTCCTCCATGAAGAGATGCACCTATCAGAAGCGTGCCCAGTTGGCTATTGTCTGGGATATAAAAGCACAATTGGTCAATCAGTTTGAATTGTTCAACATACAAGCATAGCAGTTGCATAATATTTGAGCAACGAAGATGAATAAACACTAAACTAGCTAATGCTTGGATGTTAAGGTTTCATTCATTCATCGTATGTACTAATATCAGGCCCGCCGACAGAAATTCCGGGCCCCTGGGCAGAATAGTCACGGGCCCTAAACTATCTTTAGGCTTTATGAGCAACTTTAAATAAAATCATATAAAAATAACAAAGGTGTGGGTCGAATGTACAAAAATGTATTATATATAATATAATTTGAATTAAAATTTCTAATTTATGGTAATCAAGGAGCTTTTTTCTAGAATTAACTGCAGCAAAACTGTTTAAAATATCCTCGTTGGTCAATTATTTTGGAAGATCATATTCTATTGCAAGCAGTGGCGGCGCCAGGATTTCAGTTTTTGTGGCGGAATCCTCATGAAGGAAATTTTCCATTTTCATATTTCCATCCGCCAAAATTTCTGACGACCTTTTTTTAGTCATTTGGTCGAAATCTCGTGGAAATCTCGCATTTTTAGGGAGCTAAACGTGAAAATATTGAATATTTACATGTAAATGACCGGATAACCTTTTGGGGGGGCTTAGGCCCCTAACCCATCTGGCGCCGCTACTGATTGCAAGAGTTGCATAACCATTCAGTCTGTCATGCTTCGTGACAGATCGTTGAATACTTTTAATTTGCGTGAACTTGCTGAAAGCTCTTTCAACTTCCTCATTAGGCTACACTCACACGAACTGATGGCAGAGTGGTAACATCAAAACCAAGCCTTTCTACAATTTCGATAATAATTTCAGTTTTGGGCCCGCCGCCGCCAGCAATCAACTTATGAAAAATAGCCTATTGTGCTGGTCCGAGAGAATTGAATAGACGTCTGGACTTTATGCGCAAAATCGTCTTCTTAATCACTTTTCAAGAAAAACCTGAAGACTTGTTTGTTTAAGATTTATTTTGAGCAGACTTTCCTGTAACGCGCTTTACTGTAAGATTCTGTTTTGCTTGGGCGCGTTATAGCCTAAATGACAGTTTAATCATAATAATAACTGGATTAAAATAATATTAAAATATAATAATGATAATAATAATATATAATAAATAATAATAAATAAATAATAAATTTTATTTTTGTCATCGTAGCCCGGGCCCCCTAAAAGTCGCCGGGCCCCTGGGCATTTGCCCCCCCTGCCCCCCCTCTCGGCGGGCCTGACTAATATAGCACGTATTGAACAACAGTACGGATAAAGAAAGAAAAAAGAGCGATTTTAAGAAACAAGGTTTTGTTGAATTGTTGCTCAGGCATGTTGAAGAAACCAATAACATATCTATTAATTTAGCAGCTATTAATTTAGCAGATACTTTTAAAGCAAATTTTTTTTATTACAAACAAATAATTACAGCATAATTACAAATAGTAAAAACAACTCATTTGTATTTACAGTTTCTTGTACTAAATTTGTAATCAACTCTAGCAGCCAGAACAAAACTTTGACACATCTGTAATAGACTTACTGTAACACAAAACAATCACCAGGAATGTAGCCTACATTGAGCTGAATAGCTTAGCACAATTAAATTAAACAACAACTCCTCTAACCTCCTCAATCCTATGCATTTTGTGAAATTGTTGGCCTACAAGTGCAACAGTTTTCTCTAAGCTCAATCAAAGTGAACTCTGATAAAAGCTTAAAAGCCAAGCAATACATGAATGTAATTGCTCAAACATCTGGTCATGATTCTCAAATACTTCAATGCTTGCTGGGAAGTCAACAGCAAAGATGAAGAGATAAGAAGAGGTCTGCGAACATTTCTCAAATCATCAAATAAAAATTATAACCACAGCCACAGAAAAAGCGACTGACTTTCTTGCCATCAAGTTTTAAAAATTAAGCATCACGCAGAATACTGTAATGTGGGTTTGGGAAGCACTGGCATTGTTGACAAGTCTCTTTCTCGAAATCATGTTCACAATCAATAATTTGCAGTATGCTCACACATTATAAGTGAAGAAAAACTAATAAAGCAGACAATGATATATTAAAGACAATAAAACATCAGACCATGGCTTGGAATTCAATTCCTGAGTATCTCGACCAAGCAAACACACACTTCTCAATTCCATTTGAAATAAAATTATATGTCATTCAAACTAAGTAGATAACTTAACAAAATAAACATATGTCATCATCTCTACACTCAAAAGATTCTTCTGCTAAAAACCATGTCACATCTTATAAAATTATTTCAACTTGATATTTTGATCTCTATTCAAGCCACAGTTGATTGAAAAAAATATTTTCTTCAAAGGGGTCATCCATATATTACGCATGCATGTAGGGTGAAGATTGGGTGAAGATGAATCTGCATACGGCTGCACATGGCAATGGAGAGGGTCTCAATGAAGTGCGTACAAACGCAAACTAGCGGTAAATGTCTAATTATGACTTAATATGACGTCCACAACTCCACATTAGACTATTTATAATTATTCTGCATTATCCTATTATAGTCGTTTGATGGCATTTTATTGAATTAAATAAAAGCCATGTGCAGTTGTTCTGTGGTGTAGTCTAAGGTAAAATAAATATCTTATGGTAAAATAAATGCCTTGTAGGTGACTTTCACTAATTAATTCTCGTAAAATGGGGAATCGGGGGAGGGTGGTTAAGAGAAGATTAGTTGTACATACGCGTGGGATGGTCCACAGAATGAACGAGGTACAACAAAGGAGAGATGGGTAAGAATATAGAATTCTTTTGCTTACATAAAATAAGGATGGTCCCAAAGTGCAAACAAATAATAGACCTGTGATGCAGTTCCAGGTTTCATGGATATATGATCTACATGGGAAAAGACGGTAAAATGATCGCATCTACACATTTTATGTCTGTGTTTTATGATATCATGCAATGTCATTGCCATGGCATTTAGAACATGGATGAACCGAATCTTCACCAGCTGGATATTGGTTTTCAATGAATTTTCCAATAGACCAATTTATCAGAATCTGCACATTGCTGGGCCACTGATACGCACACCAAAGGTGACCGGACAAAACCCCCCTGGACAAAAACCCCCCCCGGACAAAAACCCCCCGGACAATTCCCCCCCTGATTTAGCCTAGGACATTAACCCCCCCGGACAATTCCCCCCCTTTGCTGCGCAAAGTGCAGGTAGGCCTACAATTTGTTTAAACTTAGACTAATTATCGAGTTCCCGTGCTGTGTCAACTAATTAGTGTCGTACGGGTAAACACCTGTCGCTGTCATTCAGGCGTGAACTTCTAACTTGTTAGTGTCATTCAATCACTCTGATATGAAGCTAATACCTGTTGGTGTAATCTAGGACAGCATGAATTGTTGTCAGCAATCCAGCTTCCATTTAAGCAAGAACATTTTCATCAATCCAGCTTCCATTTGAGAAAGAGTATTTTCATCAATCCAGCTTCTATTTAAGCAAGAACATTTTCATCAATCCAGCTTCTATTTAAGTAAATTTTATTTGTATCAATCCGGCTTCTATTTAGCGAGAATTCTTTTCATCAATCCAACTTGCGTACTTAGGACACCGTTTTATAGTACGACAACTTATGCGCAATATATTCTACCAGGGGGGGTTATGTCCTACCCTGGGGGGGTTTCTGTCCGGGGGGGTTTTTGTCCGGGGGGGTTTGTGTCCGGGGGGGTTTTGTCCAGGGGGGGTTGTGTCCTACAACCGCACACCAAAAGAAGTAATACTTTTGACCAAAAAAGAAATGCCTCTTTGTTAATGCAAAATAGCAGAACCTGTTTTCGTAACCTTCCGTCGTACTTGCCATCATTGAAAACCTTTGTAAAATAATAAAATTATGAGTTGACGCATCAAAAAAATAACAGACACATAAAATTGTAAAAATTACCGTTTCAGAGCGAAAGAAAAATAAATATCGTCAAATACGGAATCAGCAAAAAATAGGAAAAATTAGGACAAATATCTGGAACAGAAAATTGGCAAAAATAATTTAACACATTGGCTGCGAGGGACGTGTTAACACGTCCCCCATTGAGTCATTTAGCACAGCAAATCAGCAGCCGTGTTAAGCAATGCTGTTTTGTGTCAAAATTCATCAGCATTGCTCTCAACAATCTACTGGCAAACAGAGTTTTAAAAATTTCCTGGAATGAACATAAGGGGAAGAAGGTTCAACTGTTATAAGCTACAAAGAAATCCATTCAAGATAATAATGGATTACCTAAACTCCCATGCTGTGCAATGTACAGTGTACATTTAAGGAACAAAGAAACCATCATCATATGGCAAAGTGAACACATTTGTGACCAGGAATGTAGAAATATAATTGCAAGATCCATTCTGTAGGCCATGTACACTAAGCAAATTGTTGACTAAAGTCTTCAGAGGAGAGAAATCAGAGCAATTCATCACACGCTGAGATGGTCGGTTATCTGTTGTAACACCAGAGACATTTCTAAAATGGACATCTTCAGTTTATTCTGTAGTTCTTGGCCAAGTCTCACCAAGGTATTGGTTAAAAACTCAGGTTTTTTATCTGTCTCAAATCCTATAACATCGTTTCAGAAGTTTCAATATAAATTTCCAATGCACACAATTCACAGATGCTTCATGTTTCGTATCAGAAGTGACCTCCTTTTACACAGACATCAATCAATGTATGATTGTATGTATGTATGTATGTATGTATGTATGTATGTATGTATGTATGTATGTTTGTATGTATGTATGTATGTATGTATGTATGTATGTATGTATGTATGTATGTATGTATGTATGTATGTATGTATGTATGTATGATTGTATGATGGCATGTATGTAATACTATGTATGTATGATGTATGTCTGTATATATGAATCGTGCATATTTTCACACTGTCATAGCACCTTTTACAATCTTTCAAGGCACTTCTCACAAATGATGCCAGACTTAAAGAATAATTACAAGTTTTTGATGTATAATAAAATGTTATTCACATACCTGCTAAACTTAATGAGATTTTACTGCTGTAGCAATGCATACTTGAGGCTACTTGGCAATTCGAAAGTAAATTGAAGTATGCAATGCAACAAGATATCATAATTACATTAAAGTTTGCAGAAGAATTATAGAAGACAAAAATTTCTAATAACTTTATGAACCGTTATATAATTTTAACAACACAATATGTTCACTTCAACACAGAATTTTTAAGACATTATTGCTTCAATATAACCGAATGCAAACACAGCAAAAACAAACACACACACTGGGCAAAAAATCTACACTTCAAATCAATATGTACACTCTTGAAAACCAGTGTTTGGTAATATCGGTCACCGGAGTTTAGCTAGCAGACACTCAGCGGCACTACGATTCTCAATACTCGCATAATATTATAATATGTCCACTAAGATCAGAAAGCCAATGCTGAGAAATCAGACACTGTTCATTACTTCTATTCTCGCCGCGTATCAAAGTCTCACAATTATATACAGTAGCATGCCACCAGACAATCGTGTGGCCTTTCACCAGATACTAATATAGCCTGATGCATGCAAGACTTATCACAATAAAAATTACATGCTAAGATTCAAACAGCGTCTTTGCTCTGGTTCTATAGTTAATTTGTTTAATGAAGTTCACATATCTCCTTTGCATAAAAGAACACTTAAAACAGATGAACCAGATAATCCTTATCTACCAGAAAATACTAATGCATGGTAATACAATAATACAACTGGAGCAAACCAATCTTTAGCTACAGAAATTTATAAATTTCGAACACAACAAGACATCAACCATGGACATGACTCACTGTTGAAAGGTCATGTGACCAAAACCTTCAAAACTATGGAAAACGTGGGGAAAACTTTAGTTAACTAAGTGAACTAGAGCCAAAACAAAGCATTTCGCCCCGACAGTGTTGCAACACAAAATTAAGAGCTATGTCTTTTCTACACAGTTGGTCTGTATCAACTGTACAATACACATATAGCATTGTAGCTGGCTATGTCTCATTACATAACCTGGCATTACTGGCACTGCAATGAAATCCAATAACAAACACTGTCAATAAAACACTTGCAATAAAACACTGCATTTTCACATTGTGACCCTACACAACAGACATAATAGTCTGCAAATTTTGCTTCTGGCTTATTAGAGAAACACATAACCAAACCAAAAACGTGTCATGTATCCCCCCCTCTCTTCCCGATGATGCCATCTCAGGTTTCTGCAGGTATCTCATATCCTGAGATCAACAGATTCAACAGGCTATAATAATGGACCCACTCTGCATATGGGTCTTTTGGTGAAGAAGCCTCAATGCAGAACAACTCTTGTTGTGGAACAACATGAATTCGATCGGCTGATTCGAAGGAATGGAACGAACAAAATGTGAAAATCTGATTAGAAAATAATCAAGTGCAATCGTTTTGCATTAAAGGCAAATACTGATGGAGAGTCGAGGATGGCAACAAAATCAAGAGCCGTCATTGCCATTAACAATTCGCTAACCATGATTTCAACAAATGCAAAAAACCAAATTAACGCGCTTAGAATAAAAGTAAAGATGTCTAGCATTTTGTAACATAACTTCAACGTGAAGAAGGCGTAGAAAAAAGAAGATCTGTCTCTTAAGCTAGCCATGAAACATCAGCCACAGGGGCATGAAGTGTTAGTGACTTCACTTGTTCAGCCTCAGCATATGATGTAGGCAGTTGACCAGTCCTCTCCCTCACCGTCTCATCTTGCCACCAACAGAATATGATCAGTTAAGCTGAGTTGCTAGGGGGATGGTGCTGGTGGAACAGAAATCTACAGCCAAATGTTCGGCCTTGAGGGCATTTGAACCCCCGACACCTTGATTGAAAGTCCAGCATTTAAACCACTATACTAATTCAACTTGAATTAATCTAAATCTACAACCCCGCCAAGTCTAAACTGGACTTCCTCCAATGCCACAGCACTTTGAACTAAATCCTAAGTCATTCCACTATAATAATTCCAGTTCGGGGAAGTTGATTACTGTAAGTAATACTTATGGTTTACCAGTACTTGAACTCAGTATCAGTAAATGCAACAAATAATACAATTTCCATTTGTAACTTAAATAAAAACAAACCATAGCAATATACGTTCGTTTTTAGATTTACTCAAAAGTAACACATCGTATGTTGCCAGATAAACTGCATACAAAGAATCTAAACAGGAAATCCAAAAACACAAGAAAAGGTGGTAAAATGGTAAAAACCAAACTGTAAAAAAACATTCTATAGAATACATTTATTTAGAATAGATTTGGCATCTTCGCTGCCAGCTGGACATCTAAAAAGAAGTCAGTCCACAAAATAATAAGTTGAACTTAAGAAGAAATTATTTTAAAATTCTTAACAAAATCATTGGTTATGTAGGATCGATACAAAAAGTCAAAAAAATTGTGACGTTTCCCAAATTGTTGCACTGGTCAGCAGTAGCAGAAGGGTAGCACTGTCACAGAAGTAGCTGACATGACATTGTAGCAACCTGCAGCTCAGCACTAATCCTTCATCAGTTGAACTGGTTCCATTCTATTCGAAAGTTGAGTTAACTATGACTCATGTCGCACCTAACTCCAATGCATCAAAAGTTGAGTCATGACTCATGTCACATAACTCCAATGCATCATCGGCCATGCAACTCGTCTGATCAAGTTGTTTGAAAACTCAATTGTATTGAATTTGATTCTGGTAAATGCCCAAACTTCAGCTAAAACAAAAGTCACTTTCTCAGACCTTGCCATCACGACACGATGTCACTAGACTGACCAACGACGATGTGTGGTGTCATACTTCCGATTCGTTATACGGCCGTGGGTCGTTTGGATCTTTTCGGGGGTTGTACAGTCCGTCCTGTTCGTTATAGTACTCTGCTTCAGATCCAGTGCTTAGATTCCTCAACTTCAGCGGCTGCATCTCTTGCGGTCGTCGATTCGATCCTTGAAGAGGATTCACTACAGCGACGACGTCGTCGAAGTATTCTGGATTGCTGACAGCAGAGCCAGGATGTGGATTATCTGCAGAATTGAAGCAAAGAGTCTTATGAGACAATCGTTACATAGCAGAGAAAACCAGCAAACAGCAGCACATTTGGCAATCATTTGAATTTAAATTGGCCAATCCAATAGCCTGATAATTCAATAATGCAAATAGTTCAGGCATTTTTGAGATAAGCTTTAGTTTGAGTCAATGTGATATGCGAAACAGATCCTCTGAATTCCTTTGGTCACAGAAGCAAATGGACCTTAATGGCAGGAAATTATGAGATTAACTCAAAGGCGAGCTCTAGGCCCAATAACATCTTGGGTGGATAGTGGATACACATGGCTGGAGAAACGCACTAAGAACTGCATTCATCTGACAATTTGTTTCCAGTATCAGTCAACAAATCCGTATCTTTTCATAACCCTTTAACAATCAATCAACAAACCTGTATCACCGTTGATCACTTCAATATACGTTGGAGCGGCAGAAAGACTTGGTCGGAGGTAATCATCCTCATCAATTGGAAGCTTCACTGGAACATCAAGCGCATCTTTCTCGACGTAAACATCGTCGCCATTGCGGCTCGGAGACGCCCGGCCGTCATCAGAAACGCCAGCATGGAGCAACTTGCAAGGGTCGGAGCTGTAGCGGGAATTCGTGTTATCGCGGCGCTTGTTGCGGTTCGCAGCTGAGTCCCCTCCTCCTCCTCCCAGGCCCCCTCCCACGACGCCCCCATTGTGTCTGACATCGGACTTTGGACTGGAGTGAGCTGGAGATGACGCAGATGGTCGGACTCTATCGCTGTTTCTTCCTTTCTTAAGAACACTATGCTGGAAAAATTAAATCGAAGAAAATATCATCAGACACATATATACATGAATTCCATTTCTCAATAGACACAGCTAAATGAACATCATTTCCCCATTCTCTTATACTATCATTTCATAAAGACATAGCTCATCACTGAGCAGCTGAGGCAGTTTCCATGCAATAGCATCAGAATTAACCACCAACTTCACCATTATCAATACCCAAGTGTGAACAGATTTAAGACGACCATTGATTTGGTAGACTGCATGTGTATTCAGAGCAACAGTAGAAGCCACAAAACAGAATGTCAATGGATGAATTACATTTCTCAATACATGCAGCTAAATGAACATCGTTTCCCATTTTCCTATCCTATCATTTCATAAAGAGCAGTTGAGGCAGTTAGCACTGTATTTTTTTATCGTATCTGTATATCTCACAAAACCACAAATAATTAAACAATTATATTCCAGTTCAATGCAGATCATGGATAGAGCATAAACAACTGCATCTTTGGTCACACTGAAACATTTCACGGCAGATCACAATCATTAGAAGCCACATTAGTCGCCGTCATCATGCATCAGTCTAAGTAATGGCATCTCATCCTACGACACATTTTCTCTAAGATGGTCTGTGATATACAAAATGTTGAATCGTCGTACGTTGTGATTGAGCTGCTGAGGATGGAGATATTCATCAGCCGATATGATCTGCTCCGGACCAGTCTGCTCGGTCAGCAGATCTTTCGTATCGAAATTCTGCTCGGGAAGTTTCATCAGTTTATCGCCCTAGAAACAAATTAAATATCAAATTCAATCAATCTCAACTTAACCACTTATTATAGTCACCTGATATTACCATAAATTATACCCAATAAATTGCAATGGCAAAATACCATGTTCTTGAATCAGGCCTTCACACAACCAGGTCCATGCCATGCTTTGACAAAGTACGTTATTGATAACGATGATGATGATGACGACGATAATGATGATGATGACGATGATGATGGCAGGCATTGATTGATGAAGATAATGATAATTCATCAAGAACAATTACCAGTGCTTTTGTACACTCCAGCACATACACACATGTAGATATACATAAATGATCGTGATCATGAAGATAACGAAGAAATGCTGTACCTGAATAACAAGAAATCGACCTGGATCTCGAGCCATTTTAGCAAACTCGTCTGCAAGTTCTTGGAATGAAGGTCGACTTTCTGCATCAAGCATCCAACCTACAGAAGAAGAATAAAACGCATACGTCAAAACATGACTACTCTTCATCCAACCTACAAAAGAAGAGTTGCACACTACACATGAAAACCAATTCAATCTTAGAGGTATATAGGACCAAAAGTATCAAAACCTGACTATTGTTCATATAATAGTCTGTATATAATAAACACACATTCAGAACTTTCTCAGTCCATAGAGCTTATCATGATGCATCCAATTGAATAACTGGCCAGGACTAGAGATGACACTAATCTTCAATTAACCTTTTAACAAACAAGAGAGCGTGCTTAAAGTGACTGGGAAACCAATATAGCTCATCATTAAAGTGTTAACCTGCTAAAAAGACAAACTGCTGAGTGCCAACTTGTCAAGGTTCCTAATTTCACTGTAGCCATATACATGTAATGCTTAATAGGAAGCAACGATAATGATAAAAGTTAAAAATGCCCAATCTATATCTCACATGTAGAACTGTCAAAATCTGAGGTTCAAGCTAAGGATGATTATATCAGCAAACGAAATCTGAGGAGCTTATGTTAAATTTTGATCGGATCATCTGAAACAATCCACATCATCCGTCTCTCACGGATTCCTAGATCAACGACGATCATAAGTAGCAGTTGAAAATGCACATCGAAATGGAAGAGATGCTTACATTTGATCATGATCATAAGCAGCAATTGAAAATGCACATTCAAATACAGAAAGAGAAGCTTACACTTGATCATGATCATGTAGACATCAATCGTACACATTCCCGGCTGTGGAAGACGTTCTCCTTTCTCCAGAAGACTTGGGATGTCACGTGCGACGATGTTCTCGTACGGCTTCTGTCCGTAAGTAAACAGCTCCCACATCGTAATTCCTAGCAACACAGAAAAACCAACTTCTATGCATATGACATATTGATAGTTGATACCATTGCAACTCAAGATAAAAATATATGCACAAAGGAAATCAAGCAGCAATTGTGATAATAATACTTCTATACATAGGTTCGATTTCCAACTTTGATACATGAAATTGAAAATTTACACTCAAATTACAGGAAATAAAGACAAGCCAATTAGTTGTTACATTGTACAGCAAAGCAATTCTCCTTCAAAGTTACATGGTAAAATGAATCAGCATCTGGTACTTCATCATGGTTTATAGGAAACTTTCTCTTGCATAATTTAGGGTTATGACATGCAGTATTACATACTGATCCAAAGATAAAGCATTCACATTTGATAAATAATTCATGGGTCAAATGGTCATTTTCTCACAAATTCTGACTTGTCTAACATATAATATTTATTTAAGACACTGAATTCTAAATTTACAATTATTTTCAAGATAGAGCTGCCTGTGACACCATGAAAATGAACGTCCGTTTTTCTTATGCTATTAGACACACAACAACGTTTTAGAACAAGTGGATTTTGCATATGTTACCATGACAGATAGAGAGAGGGTCAATAGTTCAACACAAAAACTAACCGAAGCTCCAAACATCGGTTTTATGTGTGAATATTCTATGCTGTATGCATTCCAAGGCCAGCCATTTGATAGGCATCTGAAAAAAACAACAACTGACTACTCATCACGTAGTTATATTTAGATCACATGACGTGACCTAACTGGTGTCATTTCACTAGATGGCTTCATATTGTAGTAGTAAAATAAGCATCACTGCAATAATTTGGAATACAAAACAGCAAAAAGGCCTAAACTTAATGGAAAGTTTGCAATTCATACGGAAAGTTAATATGGTTTTCAGAACCTGTTCATAATTCTACACACATAATATAAGATCTACACCACATCAGATTGCACACTAGAGAGTATCTGACATTAAAATATTGTATCAACTCTTAAGAATGTTTAAACTGCTAAATAATTGTACCAAGTCATGCAAACTATATACAAAGTCACACAATGCGGCTGTTCGCTGCTCATAGTCCACGCATTAGAATTGAATCACTTCTCTGTCAGCAGAATACCGTTATACGTGGTTTAATTCATAGTTTGTATTGCTGCACAATCAAATATCAAACGGATTGTTGAACAAATGAAAATTATTATTATTATTATTCTACTTCCAGGAAATGGCTGGACAACATTACAGACTGGTGCGAAATGGAGATCCACAAATTAAGGACAATGGCACAGGAGAGTGACAAGTGGAGTCGGATGGTGAACCATGCGATTGACACCAACGGGCACTGAGCCCACGGATCACCGTGCATTTCTGCTCTTTTAACAGCTACATGCTTTAATGTTCAAACATCATTGTTTATAAATGTAAACTACTAAATATTAACATATACATTGTACTCTGTAGAGTCAATTCAAAGCAATTCCTACCTTTCCTCCCGTTGCCTGAAACTCTATTTGGTTTAAGTCGAGTAATTTTGCGAGACCAAAGTCGGTTATCTTCACATGATTTGGAGATTGAACTAAACAACATATAATCTTAATAAATTAGTAAATGGGCTGGTTAAAAAACAGAGATTTCAATTAATTTAAATCAACAGATTTAGTGATACGATATGGTCATTTCTGCATTAGTCTGTTTTATATGAGATCCAATTTAAGCATGGTACATTATGACTTTAATCCTTCAATGACTTCAGGTCAAAGGGTTTGAACTTTGAACTGTTGTTAGGTTTCCTCCTCCATACACAGAATCCACCAATGTTGCTGAGATAAATGACATAGTGCAATGTCAAGCTATCATCATTTGAGTGCATGCATCTAATTACAACAAGTGCCATAGATGCATTTCTGATTGGGATTATACCATAAGAGCTTAAAGCCGAGAAGCACAACCAGTAAAGGTTCTCCAAGGTTATTTCCTATGACTAAGCAGCTATGTCAAACTAAGAATTGTTTTAGAGATTCCAGTAGGCCCTAATGGGTTTTAGAAAAATTACCAGATGCTACTCAGTTTCTCCAAATGAAGAGCATCTGCAAAACTAAGAGGTTCTTGCTATTCAGTTAAACTAGATACAGACAAAGCTATATGCATATAGTTTGTTTAGAAGAGGCACAACTAACACCTTCAATTATTTAAAATATAGTAAACAAATTCATATGAAACTTCAGTAATTTCAGCAGATGACTAATTGAATAAGGCTGTCATTTCAAGTGGGACTAATGAACAACATAAATCAAATTCTGTCAACTCTTTTCACTCAACAGTCTTCAGAAGTTGATGAAACTGGACCTGAAATTATGAAAATGACAGTCATTTGCAGGTCGGGTAATGAGACACCAAATGATGTTTACAACTTTACTCGTCTGACACACATGCAATTAATCATCAACCATCCTCAGCACAGCCAGCACCTGGTCTACTATTCAGCAAAATAATAAGCAACATTAATTCTGCCACTGTCATCAGCCAGTGACAGCATAAATTGCAAGGTGGTGACCTCAAAACACATGCAGCATGGTCTATTATACTTATAACACACACCAGCTACATACAGACTTTGATCGAAACAAATTACATCTCAATACAGAAGGTAACTCAACAAGTAAACAGGTTGCTTGCATGCACAGCTTGTCAGTCATAAAATCTCTCAACTACTTATTAACTCAGTGTATATGCGAGTTAAAGAGATTTCCAGACCTCATGCTATAACCCTGCCACTGTTGACTGCTGTAGTCAGGTGAGATAAATGGGCCGTTATACTTTGTAATAGTAATCTTCAAATTTCCAGAGCGCCGCTCAAAAGCCAACTTCAGGGCACCAGTTTATTCACGAGCGCTGATTTAAGTTGCCTTTGTACGCTGTTTCTGTATGTAGATGGTGTGTTATAAATACAATGGACCTTCTTGCACGTGTCTTGTTGAGGTCACGCCAATAGATCGGTCAAAAGATTAACGATGTTCAATTTCAAATGCAATCTGACATAACTTCTGTGTTAATTCTCAGTTGATTCTCTTGCAGTTATGCCATGCAAATTCTATTTACAATTACAACTGTAAATCAAAATATTAACAATCTGTCTTACCTAGAACATTTCTTGCTGCAAGATCTCGATGTACGATACCTTGACTTTCCAGATATCTCATTCCCTAAACGATGAATGCAAAACCAACTCTATAAGACAACTATCTGAGTAAATAAAAAAGTATATCTGTTAACAATTTTTCACAATATGATTTAGAGTCCGTACAGAACTTTCTCGAAAGTTCCTTAAAGGCCACAAAAGATTTAGCAACCAAACTATTAATAATATAATGAAAAACACAATAACGAAACCAGTGCGTAACAAAGCCAGTCAATCACAAAAATGTTCAACTTTCAGGATTCTTGTCTGAAGTGTTTTATCAAAACATCAGAATGTTGCAAAACAATTTCACATGAAGAGCAACTAAAACAAACCACAGAATCACGTACAATGCAATGCAGTCAAACCAACCACAGACCTTTGCAATCTGAGTGCTCCAGTTAAGCAGCACTTTCGATCCAATGTTCCTCTGATTCTTGCGAACATAGTCGAGCAGACAGCCGAGCGGCATCAGCTGAGTAACGAGCATCATCTGAGCACTCATGCAGACGGCGAGTATGCGAACGCAGCATGGGTGATCGACAGAAGCCATGATGCGAGCCTCCTCGAGTAACTCCTTGTTCTGACTTGGTGACGACTCGTGCAGCACTTTCAGAGCCACAGGAATCTTCACATTCTCACCACTTGGTTTCCATGCAGCCTGTAAAGTTACATCAATAATTAGCAGAGCGTCACAAATTGTGTAAGGCACAAAGACAGCATCTCTATCTCATCCTCAAATAATATATGCAAATATATGCACAAATGTAATCTTGGCCATAATGCAGCAAATGTAAAGCAGCACAAAGAAAGAAACAGAAGGAAACGAACTTTTTCTGATCGTCCGTTGTGACAAAGTTAAACCCAGCAAATCAAAGTTTCCATTGTGATACTGTATCTGGTGAAAATAATGTTGGTGAGTCAGTAACTGGTTTCATTCATTTCAGTCTCTATGCATGCTTTGCACAGTGATGTAAGAACAGATATACATATGAGATACAATGCAAAACAGTAAAAATGTATTGATTATAATAAAGATAATCGCTGTATGGAAAAATCAAAGTGAAAGAAAATACTTGCTATCTGTTATATTCAACCAGAAAAGAAACCATTATAGCAGCTTTTCAATTAGACAATACTTAATGTTTACCATAGGCAATATTACACCAAGAATTCTAAATTAAAGATTTTATATCAACAGTTGTTAGCTGTATTTACAACAATTTCTATAGCATCATCAGTAGCAAGCTACTTCTAGGATGCTTTACATGCATATTGTCAACTGCCAGAATAAATGTAATTGACCTCGAAAGCAGGCGCAGTTAAACTGTTTTGTTTTAAAGTAATTAAGTTTTGATATCCCAGAGAGGTGCTGGAAGACTGTTCCAGGTGCATTGGTCAATGACCTGAAAGGCACAATCACCTTTCATGACAGCTTATGAGAATCCTCTTCTTCTTGTTCTGCACTTCAAATAACTCTCACAAAGATTGAATGAACAAGAGATAAATTTCAAAATAAATACCTTGTACACAGTTCCAAAAGCTCCTGAGCCGATGATATTCTCTCGCTCCAATTCGCATTGTTGGATCAAGCGCAACTTCGACATGTCTGGTCGAGCGTCGCTTGGATTGAGGGGCTACAAAAATGAGTTAAGAAATCTCATCTTTGGAATTGTTGAAGAGCAGAGGAATTTGAACCAAGGGTCACTTAAGTGGTGCACATAAAAACTACTGCCGAATGCAATGCAATTTGTAGTCATGTAAAAATAAAGACCACATGTCAACAGTTGTTGTCTGAATCAATTCCAATTCTCAATTGGCTTACTTCAACCAATGTGGGACATTTCCTTTTCAGTGTAAACTTGACAGTAACATTGACACCTTCTCAGTTCTTAACAATCAATGGCCAACTTCATATGTTCAATTGTTCACCTTGGCAGAGTTATTAGATTATATAGCAATTTAGTAGCTTAGTAGCAACAGATGATGATCTCCAGGCAAGAACAAGTCAAAGAATAAAGACAACAGGCAAGATGGCTGCCACAGAATGCCTAGTCTGTCTCCCATTCGACAATAATTTACAAGGAACACAGATAACAGGCTCTGTTCAGTTAGATAATCATGTAAGAGATTGCTAAAAAACAAGAAATTCGTTAACAGAAAGATGATTTTCCATAACCAGCATGACAAAGTCTCCAAAACGAAGTCTAATGATTATAAGGTTTCAAGCATCTGGCACAATTCCCATTTGCAGAAACATATTCAATACTGAAAACAGGCAGGTTAAACCAAGAGTGCAAACAATTTCTTTCTCTTATTAAAGTGAAAGCTAAACATAACATCATGCAGATTAATATAAACAGAATTACTATTGATTATTTATGTATATTCTGATAACATGCTATTACTGTATGAGAGTGACAATATAAAAGTGTGATTTTTACACACACGCTTAAATTTCGCTACTTGTAAAGTTTCTCACAAAGGCATTAAACATGAGAATCACACAGATCTCAAGAGGAGCATCTCAATATGATTGCTTGAGAATGGTTCAAGAGCCGTCTGTGTCAAAATAGTTTAAATGTTTAACGTCGATCATGTCCTGAAAGTGACTGGGAACCCAATGTCGCATGTTGCTAAAAAGTGACTGGTACAGCGGTACACTGGTCCAGGAAGATCTTCCAATATCACTTGCGCATTTATTCTGCCTAGTTCACCAACCATTGTAATCCATGATCATTGGATGAAACCCACGGCCAATCGCATTATTCATGCATTAATGAATCGATCAGCGAAGGCAACTTGCCACATTTCAAACCTATGACGCTACTACACAATTCAAATCCAATCATATCCCTCAACCATCATGCAACCATTTCAACAGATTTAACGTCTACGAATTGAAAAGAGAAACAAGATTTCAAACCCGATGCAACAACTCCAAACCTCACGAGAGAGAGACAGAGACAGGAACAACGCCTCCAATCTATGATCAGCATCAGCATTGTAATCCGCATCCACATTGTAATCAGCATCCACATTGTAATCACCACCTCAGGCAAAACTGAAACAGTTTGACGAACCTCATAGCGTACCTCACTCTCGTCCTCGTAGCCGGTCATCTTCGCCGTCAGTCGAACGCGATTCTCCTCAGAACGCGTTATCTGTCGTTTCACACAGATGATGATGATGATGACGACGCCAATCAACGTGATGCCGACGATGATGCCGACAATCAAACCAATCTGCTTCTTCCTGTATGTTATACAATGCACAACAAATGAATGAATATATGTTAACACCGAGACAAAGTTAACAAACAACTATGCGAATCAATGTACAGATGCAGTGAAATGTTGGAGAATTTGCAGAGTCACAACACATCAAATTCAAAATTTTCTAAGTTGTCAATAATTAACACTTGCTACTGTCAACACGTAATTACAATAGCAAAAAAAAAAATTGTTGTACTAGATCAATTATATCAAATAGAGTGGTTCAAGTCAGTCACGAAATCGTAGATCAATGTAACATTCATTCATTCATTCATTTCATTCATTTCGTGAATTTATATAGCGCTTCTTCAAGAAACTACTCAGAGGCGCTCCCAGTCCAGCCACAGCTAAAATAATAGGTTTTGAGCGACTTATAAAAAGCAGGTGAATTTAGTCTAGGCATAAGTCGCAAGTTTAGTGGGAGGCCATTCCAGATAGCGGGACCCACAGAAGAAAAGGCTCGGCGCTGTCTTGTAGAAGTGCGAGCTCGAGGAACCAAAAGCTCCCCCGTTGTCGTAGAGCGAAGAGCTCGACGGGCTGCAAGGTCAGAGACAGGTCGACAAAGAATAGACAGGTATGATGGAGCACAATCAGTAAGGCAACGCCAGACAAGTGCAGCAACTCGGTAGGAGATGCGCTGTGAAACAGGGAGCCAGTGAAGAACATCACGCATATAAGCAGAGACGGGGGCATATTTAGGAATGCGGCCAATGAGGCGAGCAGCCGAACGAAGAACTCGTTCAAGGCGCCCAATTAGTCCAAGTGGCAGACCCATGAGTACCGAACTGCAGTGATCAATTCTACTGGTGACAAAGGCATGGACAAGTGTCAGAGTAGCACTATGAGAGAGAGATCTTGAGACAACTCGGAGTTGCCGAAGCTGGTAGTAGCAACTGCGAGTGACCAAATTGATATGCTTAGAGAAATTGAGCTCTTGATCCAGAGTAATTCCAAGGTCGCGGACTGTGAGAGAGAAAGATATATCAGGGAAAGTTGCTGTTATTAAGTGCAGGTCAATGGATGCCAATTGCCTGCGAGTACCAAACCAGATAAACTGAGTTTTAGAGGGATTTAGTAACAAACGATTAGATGCCATCCATGATGTAAGAGCATCAATGGCATTGGACATTAACGATACAGTGGACACTGCATCAGTGGCAAGGCAGTGAGCATAGGCCTGAACGTCATCAGCATAGAGTTGGTGCAGAAGGCCACATGCAGACAACAAGGAACCAATACCAGCTGTGTAGAGAATGTACAGTAAAGAACATACAGCACATCAATGATGAACACCTCCATAGCATAGCATTTTAAACTGGGAATGATGTCTTGAACACAACAAATATTCATTCCAGCATGATGACGGACATAGAAATATAGAATGAAGTTAAAAATGTTCTGATATCACAGACATGGAAAAAAAATAAACTGATAAAGGGTAAACTCTTCTATAATGGACACCTTGTCAGCAGAGACTTCCTTGCAATTTACTCCTTCACTAATTGATAACAAACAGGGATGTAACTAGGATTCCCCCCCCCCCTAAGCCCAATGCTAGTTACATCAGTCTCTAACTAAATAAAATATCTTAAATTTAATTTTTTTTAAACATCACAATTAAATACATAAACAAACCTGGATAATCTTTTTGATGAGTTATTGCAAAGCTTTAACGCATGATATACATTGATTAAAATGTTAACAGACGAAGCGATAAAGCAAAGAAGCTGAAGGACGACTGACTTTGGTTCTCCTAAGACAGCCTGTTCATATGCTTCTGAAACACAGATGGAATCTCGCTCTTCGTGGTAAGTGTCACTAATCTTCACCGGTGCAGAGTCTGGGCATTTGTCAGTGCACGTAAACTAAACAGAATTGACCATCAATTGAATTCAGACTAACATCACATAACAACACTAAAAAACATAAATCTCTTATGCATTTTTCTATCACAGCAACACCTTCATTGTAGATATACACGGCAATCGGATGCTTCTAGGTCAGAGTAAGGTATACTCCTAAATGTCCACTCCTCTTATTTATTCAGAGCATTTAACTAGCACACTAAGATGTATGATAGACTTCCAATTCCTCCCCTTAAACATCGTGGTTGTGTCCACCATCATCCAACTAAGTATAAGACTCTTGTACCAAAAAATTTATATCCGAAATGGGTTCTGTTGGTTTCTAAACACGCTGTATATGACTTCAGCAGCTTTGTCTGTACCAGCTCCGTAGACTCAGATCTAATGCTGGCACGTCAGTAAATTTTGATTCTAACTCTTTACTTTCTGATGATTTTAAACTTAGCAACTTAGTAAACGCCTTTGTTTAAAATTAAATTTAAAATGTACAGATATACACATTTTATTTTAGACATATATTGTATATAATATATATATATATATTATATAACTATAATTATTATTATTACATAAATTTCTTACATGCGCAAGGTCACACCGAAATATTGAACTGAGGTGTGGATAGTCAGTCACCAGAGGAAGATGGAGTTAGATATTCAAGTACTTAAAAGTCAAGAAGAAATAGTAAGTTTTGATTCGTTTTCTGAAGGTAGAGAGTGAATGTGAGCTATGAAGAAGCGAGAGCGGAAGAAATAATGAATAAATAAAAGAGAATCTGTTGAACTAACGGACGGATCCTCATCACGATGTTCAATGTCTTTGTATAGTTTCAGGTCTCTGCACGAGATGCAATCGGACGGCGTTGGACCAGTGCAACGCAGGCAAAGCTTATCGCACTGGAAGCATTCTCGCCTGTCTACGTCACCATAGTGGTCGGAGGAGCAGTTGGAGACACAGCGCTTGCCTTCGACATAATGAACGCACGATGACAATGAACAATAGGATATGTCAGGACCATCGCAGATAGTACACTCTGGATGACAACGATAGCAAGCCTGCAACAGACGATGATGACATCCAATAATAAAAAGACGTTTTTATATTCAATAGAGTTAACTGTCTTCATGATGAACAAAGAATGCTTGATGCTATTGTTGTAATGAAATACATAAATGCATCAGAGCAATATCACAGCACTGCGATATTACCCCAGTAAATCCTTTTTTATAAACTGACCCTTACAAACAGCTGCATGGCAATATCGTAATCGTAATCTCGAAATTTATACAGTGCCCATAAAAGTGAAGTTGTGGGAACCAGCTTTTGGTTCAATATGGTTCAAAATAAATAAAGCAACAATACGATACACAGCCTGTCTAACTTTATGCCTGTAGTACTATCTTTTAAATACGCTGAGACGATTACGTTACGTAATCCTATAAGGAAGGGGTGCTTCAGAATTCTAGAAATCAATAGTCAGAGCTTGATCAACTGAAACTTGGAATAAAGAAGTTAAGCTGATCAGAAGATCTAAAATCTAAGAAGACGCAGCAAAGTGAGGAGGGAAGAATAGAATCACAAAGATACTTCGGAGCGAGACCTAGTTGAAACTTAAAAACCAAAATAAGAACTTTGAATAATCGTAATCATCATCATCATCATCATCATCATCATCATCATCATCCATTTGTCGTAATACCACAGAGCATCATCATCAAAGCCAATATCATCATCATCCAGGTGTCATAATTACCACACACCTTGTGTTTTTTATGTCTATCCATCCCTGACTTGATGTATTTCATGTAGAATCCCGACTCACAGTCGGACTCTGACCGCAGACACTTAACCGCTTTAAGTGGTTCTCCATCATAGACAACGACAGAACATGCGTCGCAAGCGTCCGGGCCAACGGTGTTGGCAGGTCCAGTGCAACTGCCCTCACAATTCTCATTGCAAGGCTGGCATATGCCAGTGGCATTATCTGCGTATTTGAATGGTGGACATGCGGCCACACAGTACGGACCATCCCTCACATGCTTGCACGACGTACATCGATCGGCTCCCTGCCATAAAGAGAAACAACAAACAAATGTTCAAAATGTTCCTCATCTTCACCATCATAACTAATAACTATGCTGCTAAACATCAGCTTAAGAACAAATGTTTTTAATAAGTTCTTGTGACCAGTTGACATTGTGGATTCACTACAAGATCCTCTGCCTGATCTCCAAAGCACAGCTGGGAAATGCCTCTAAATACCTCTCAAACCATATTGAAAAAGCCCTCATCTGCATCTTCATCTCACTCATTGTGTTCTGCAGATCATCTTGATCTTTCTGTTCACAGAAACTGCTCTTGCCCAACATCAGGCATTTGCTGAACATGTAGCCATTATGTCAACCTTCCACTCAGCAGATGGCATTTGTAAACATAGCAATAAGACGCGTCCTTGCATGACTGCCAACAGTTAAATTTGAATTATTCGACTCCTGTAATAACTTGTTACCATCCCTTCATACAATGAATTGTAATCAAACGGTGTTGTGACAGTTTGAAATTAAACAAAGATTATTATCAAACTCTAATTCAGTGCACCCCAATATCTTTTGTCAGAAGAATTTTTTGATCTGATAAGATTTTAACAGAACAATGGTCTAAATAAAAATTCTGCATATGTATAGCACCTGCAAAACAAATCAATAGCACATATGTTTGATTAATAACAGAGTCGTGAATAACTTTTTTCTTTTTTATAGAAGTCGTTTTGAAACACAATGGCTCATGTGAAGAAACAAAGTTTCTGCCTAGTTCCTTTCAAAGTAATATATGAAACACGTGAGGTTTAAATGTAATAACTTGTGATTGTGTTTCAACTGATGGATCTACAATAGTTGGATTCTTACATCAGGTATACTTAGTCAATTTCAGTATGTTTTTGTTGCACTATATAAGAGAATTCAGTTCCCCACAAATGTGACCCGTCATTACAAACTGAGCCGGTAGTCGGTCAATGCAGAATGCTGCAAATCGCTTTTAAAGGTGTTCACCCTTCAAATTATTGATTTGTCCATTTTCCTATTTTTGAAATCTACATAAAATAATGTCTTAATAAAATATTAAAACTGACTTTATTTTGCTGTTTTTAGCATGCTATTTGTGCAGATTAAATGACCAATAAGATTTAAAACCTATATAAAAATTTCAGAAAATCACGTTTTCGCAACATTTTCTGTTAGGCAGGTTGATCGATAAATTTTTTTATGACTTCACAAGCACTTGATCGATTTTGATGCGCAAAAGCTCATTTTGAAGATAATTTAACATGGAATAATGTGGAATAAATAACTCAAAATACTCAAAAAAGGCCTAGCGACTCATTCTGTTTTGACGGGTCACAAAATAATGTGTTTGGGTAAATGACATAAATTTATTAACTGCATGGGTCACCACTCACCACAGAGGAGTATTCTCTAGTTAGCATGCTTCAGGCAATGATTTGCAATCAGTAGCGATGTTTAATTGACGGCTGGCAACGGAGGCGATGGTTGGCGGCAGTTGGTGATGGTTGGTAATGATTAGCGATGACTGGTGATTATTAAGCAACGGTTTATCAACAAACGGCGATGGTTGGTGGTAATCGATGATAGTTGGCAACAATTGACAATGATTGGTGGTGACATGTGACGATTGGTGATGATATGTGACAATAGTTGATGACATGTGACGATTAGTGACGGTTAATTGGTGGTTTGCAAAGTCTGACGACAGTTGGCAGCAGGTGGTGATGGCTGGAGACAAATGACAATGATTGGTGACTACTGGTAACGATGGATGAAATGCGTCATTAAATCGTGTTCTGCTCATGATCAGTCAATTTCACATTTGCTTCTGCAACGTGTTTTTTTGTGTCAGAGTAGTTTACATCTGTTTAATTCCTCTTCAAATTAAATTAATCAGAGGCCTATTTCAGAGGTGCTTAGTGAAGGAAGCAAGAAGGTGACATTTTAGTGATTTAAAAATCAAGCAAAAACTTACATGGACAATTGGACATAGGGATAAGTTGGTACAGGGACAATTTGGTGCAAGCACAATTAGCATTGGGAAAACACGGGGACCAGTTTGGCATTGGCGTAATCTGGGACAATCTGACATTGGAACAAGTTGACATTAGGACAGTTTGGTATTGGGACAATTTGGCATAGAGAAAAATCAACATCTTTACTGCTTGATAGAATATTGCGACGCTGCTCTAATTGCATCACGTATATATGACAACAACGATTTGCAAGACTTTATTAGCAACAAGATGCTATTCACCTATAGGCCAGTTATGAGCATATTAAGTAAATGTTGCTAATTAATATTGTGATTTTCATGTTTATCGACCACTGCTTGTAAGCATTCATCAAGATCTCCGTATTTCTTCATTTACATCAGATGATCTTTGCTAGCGATGATTTTTTAAATCTTCAGTTGATCACAATCATGTTCTTTCTGCAATTTTGAAACAGCTAATACACACACACACATATGATGATGGCTACATTTTCAGATTTCTTCCAATGCAGTTTCTACATGTATCTTTTATGTACTAATTTATTCTTTGGCTAACTGTACAAATTCTAAAGACCCCCTCCTATGTCCATGTTAGCAAGAACTTCTTCATACCTAGGGCATAGGAGCTTGCTAAAAAAATAACCTGTTAATAATTTTATTAACCATATTACACTTCATCCTGTATCTATTATTATTATTTATTTCTCGCATTTACAGATGACGAGGACACATTTCAGTGACCGCACATTCTCGGCTGCTGGTCCGAGATACGGGAACACAGTCTTCCACCGGACATTAGATTGGCCGCCTCAGTGGACTCTTTCAAATCAAAGCTTAAAACTTATCTATTTGCTAAGGCTTATCCCGCAGTTGCCTGTTTGTGAGGTGCCCTTGTAGCGGTATGACCGCGTTACGACGCCATATAAATTGTCTTTATTATTATTATTATTATTATTATTATTACTATTTACTATTATTATTATTATTATTATTAATTAAATTCACATTAATCTACTGAGAATAAGCTGATGGCGAACCTCGGCAGTGCAAGATCCTCGGCATTCCTCATGACACTTCCTGCATTCCTTTGTTTCGTTTGTTTCAAACTTGAACCAGCCTTCGAGCGCTTCGCATGAGTCCGTGCAGCGCTTGCCAAATCGATATCCTTTGCAACTCAGACACTGATCATCTCCTGGACCCCAACAACCTTCGCTTGAGCAGAGAGCAGAACACACGTTCCCCTCATCCTCTACAAACAGACAAATCTATATAAATAAAGTAATATAATAAATACATGTTAAAAATCTATATAAATAAAGTAGATATAATAAATAAATGTTAAAAATGATCAATGCAACTATATGAATAAAATGCTCATACTGGACTGCCAAGAATGGCATAATTACCAGAAAAATTCAACCCAAAACATTCTCAACTGAATTCAGTTCCTATATTCAAACACCAACAAATATGCAGCTGCACGAACAACATCCATGTTATTACCGTAGATACTCGCGTATAACGCGAGTTTTTGAGGTCAAATTTCTGAGCAGAAAGTGGGGTAGTCGCGATATATGCGAGACTAGTTGAAACTTAACTTTTATTACACAAGATATTTTACCTGTTGAAGTCATTTGATGCTTTTAAACTGATATTGGATGATCGCTATCGCATACCACCTTATATTAGTTTGTACACGCGGTAATTTGCATCCCAGTGACTCCGATACGCTGGTTCCCCACAGTCCTTGTAGTGACATGACCAATGAATGCATCGATTTTAGGCCTAAATGCGCTGACGCATGTGTTGCTGTACAGCTTAAATGCATGGATGGTAGGTAGGCTGACTCCATCGGCTGTGCCAGCAGACATTAATTTGTAAGAGAATTGATCTTCGAAACTTTTAGTCTTTGGTACTAGTATTGCATTGGATGAAATACATTAATTTTCGCTCACATGTTGAAAGAAAATTTAATTGATTCAAATAAGAACAAACTCGCAATTTGGTTGCATTTTATATATTTTTAATAAATACAAACAAAATGTCAGATGTGCGTAGATCTATTTTGTAGTATTTAGTTAGGAAGATCGAATTTTGCAGCATTCGGACACGGTTTGGGTCGTATTTTGCATAAGATTTAATAACAACTGCTAAAGTTTGGCCGTCTAATTTCCTGATAATTTCGAAAATGTTAGTCCTCGCGTTATATGCGGGTCTTGCACTTTTTACCAATATATCTGCCAAAATTCCAAACCTCGCGTTATATGCGGGTGGCGTTATACGCGAGTATCTACGGTATATATTAACACATACTTTGTATAAAACAAGTTTTCAATTATTAAACCTGCAGACAATCAGTTCATCTATATAATTCCTTACTGCAGGGTTAAATTGTGGGTTCATAGTTTATAAAATATTTAAAGCAAACTATACACAGGGAAGGCTGACACTTTTAAAAATACAGTCAATGAATAAATTCAAGCTTGAAGTGGAGAACTTCTTCCATCAATCCAAAGCCATGCTGAGTAGCATTAAACTTTTGTCATGAAATTAAAGAATAATTAATCTGTCTGTCTTTTACAAACCATGATCACCATACTGAGAAGTCATCAGGTGAAACCGTATTTAATCTCATGCGCAAACATGACAAAAAAATTGATAAAATTGACGAACTACGGTCTGACTAATCTTCTTCTTTGGTTCTCTGCCGTCAGGCAGGTTCATATGTCCAATGACGCCACGCATATCTGTTCTGTGCATCCATCTTTAGCCCTCTGTAACCGTCCTTTGTCATCATCCAGTCCAGTAGCATTGTTCTTGGTCTTCCTCTTGTCTTTTTCCCCTCCATTCTTCCTTCGATGATATCTCGTACTATAGTGTCGCTCCTCATGATGTGGCCAATCCAGTTCCTCTGTCGCCTCCGTATTGTCTCCAGCATTGATCTTTCCTCTTCCACCATTTGCAGTATTTCTTCGTTCGTCTTGTGCTCCTTCCAGCTGACACGCTTCAATCTTCGTCTGACTAATAAAATGTCACATTAAGGCGCAAACTAAATAGATCTTGACTTAGGTGCAAGGCAAAGGAAATGTCGCATTACACCTATCAATCATCCCTGTGGGAAGGGGAAAAAAGTTACATCAAGAGAAGTCATGTTTGTCAAGATAGCAGCCTTTAAAAATAGTTTAAGGAATAATTAATTAGCTCAAGTTAATAAATACAGAAACCTCATTCAACCTGTAAAGCACTTATTGAGTTATACCTTTAATGTCTTATATTTCTTGGTAGAAGCAGCAACTGTTCTTGGATTCCCTCGAGTAAAATGATTCAAAGCAAGAAGGTTATTAGCATAAAATATAGAAAAGATAAAATTGAAGTTCAGACTAACCACAAATGGTTTCATTGCGATTATCAATGACTCGCACACGATTTGCAATGCTTGACCAGTTGACGCTGTTTGCGTAACAAAGGTCCCGGTTTCTGGCTATTAAGACTCGGCCATTTAAGACTTCTTTAAGGGAATTTAGTCCCAGAAACTTCAGGCTTGCCCCAAAAATTGCCAGTGAACTTCCAGGAGGTTGTGAACTACAACAGTTATAAACAATAGTTGCTGTACATGTAGATGGCATCTTTTGCAAACAAGAAGATGTTTCACTTTCTTCTAATATTCAAATGATAACACGAGAAATGAGATTGACCTATTCCTGATTTATTTGATCGTCATTTGCTGGAGTTTGCAATCATTGATATGAGATGGCAAAAAGAATTGTCCTCGCAATATTATCACACAGCTCTAATATGGCAGAGTAAGGAGTGGATAGATTGAACGTTCAGCAGACATACCAACTTTAACTACACCTGATTCAGACATACGGTGATTACAACTAAATAAAATGACTATTATTATTTATTGTCAATATTATTAGTAATTTGATATAGCGTCCCTTCAAGGTTGTCTACTTGGGAGTGCCATGAGTTCAACACCCAGTCGAATAAGACAGTCTTAAGAATAGCACTTGAAAAATGAGACAGAGAGACCAATAAGCATTTGGCGAAGAATAGCAGGGAGCCCATTCCAGGTCACAGGGTCAGCTACAGAGAAAGCGTGGCGCTGCCCGATTGCAGTCCATTCACAGTTGTTGTCTTCTGGTTGTAATGTTTCCAGATGAGCCATTAAATTCTCTTGTTTAATTGACACAAGAAGTCTTTGAAATGGTGGAACAGCTCCATGCCTATGACAACTAGCTGGCTACCTATCACTTCACACATTCAATACAAGATCCTCTGTCTGGTCTCCAAAGCACAGCTGGGAAATGCCCCTAAATAACTCTCACAATAATTGCGAAAGCCCTCATCTGCATCTTCATCTCACTCAATGCGTTCTGCAGATCGTCTTTATCTATTTTGTTCAAAGGACAAGGACTGCTCTTGCCCAACATCGGGCGTTTCCTGTGATTGGTCCACCCATTTGGAATGGTCTTCTACTACAGGTTAAACTAATGACTTATTTTTCCTTATCAGTCGGTCATTTAAAAAATAATTTTTCAACCTCCCTCCTGGAGTTCTTCGTGCCTCTGAATAGTAATTCTGCAAGAGGTTCTATATAAATGTATAGATACAATACCATACAATACAACTTGCATACTTTCTGCTGCATGATTCCTAAGTGCAATAGTAACATATCAAATTTAATTAACTTTCTTCATGCTTAGTTCCATCTCTAATATCTTTGCTGTATGCATACACTAATACAGCATATTTTCAAATAACTCACAAAAGCTGTTCATCAAAATTTAAAAAACTTCGTTGTTTCCTGTACCTCTTCAAATAAGCATTATCATTCAGAAATCAGAAATTATTATTATTCAGAAATCAGAAATTATTATTATTCAGAAATCAGAAATTATTATTATTCAGAAATCCGAAATTATTATTATCCAGAAATCATAAATTATCATTACCCAGAAATCATAAATTATTATCATTCCAAAATCATAAATTATTATTAATGAGAAATCATAAATTATTATCATTCCAAAATCAGAAATTATTATTATTCAGAAATCAGAAATTATTATTATTCAGAAATCAGAAATTATTATTAGTGAGAAATCAGAAATTATTATTATTCAGAAATCAGAAATTATTATTATTCAGAAATCAGAAATTATTATTATTCAGAAATCAGACAGCCTAATGATTAGATTTAAAAAACAAAACAAATATATGAGCTGAGTGACAATGTTGTAGTTACCGTTCAGCATTGCGACCATGAATTGTAACAAGATTGCTGAGAAATGACAGATTGACAAACTGTTCGTGTGACCCTTGGACGATCAGAAACTCTGTTATTTCCTTCACATTCTCAAATACCGACAACTGGTCTATTGATATTCCAGACAAATTTCGAGGAGGATCTCTAAATAAATTCAAAAATAAAGAAAAGTAAATGCAAAACAAATGATGATGCTATGTAAATGATGACATGCTGCACCATGTGACCCCCACACGTCTGCTCTAAAAATCCATTTTCATTATGGTCACAGTCATACACATTCTTAATCATAATAATGATCATGCCAGGAACAGAGAAATGGATAAGTTTTCACCTTAAAACCAAATAATTAAGAGCATTAAGAAAAGGAAGATGTAAAGAATTGCAATGTAGACCAGTTACATGTAAGTACTATAAATAAATACTGACTACAAAGAAGACCAGCAATCATACGCATTATCTCCTCCTATGAGTCTGTTTCTCACACTAGCATAGCCTCCATTGTGCTTACTGCTATATCAACAATTACAGCTCAAATGAACTGAAAGGTAAACTAATGAATTTTAAGAGAGTTAATAGAAAGTTCTATAAAGAAAATTGTACGTACCCATCAAATGTGGAATGCAGAATTTGTAGGTTTCCATTGATGATCGTACAATCAGTGAAATTCTGGATATTCAGAGCATTTAGATGATCAAATCCAGTTCCAGGACAACCTAAATAATTATAGTTAGACGAGATTTAAGTCAAATAAGAGAACTTCAGTATAATATACTAAAGTTCTCTTATTTGACTTAAATCTCAAATATATTTGCATGAGATATCTAGATATATTATATCTAGATATTTCATGCAAATATATTTGAAATGAACCTTAAACATTTCATACCTTTACTTAGATTGGTCACATCTTTTAGTTCGTTTCAGTTGTATTCGCTGCATGCATTACATGCTGTTTTTACGCCGTTTACTACAGTCAAATGATATACAGAAAGAAAGGGTCAATTCCGTCTCAGCGGGTCCATATAACTCTTTTGTATTGATCATTTGACTTGTGCAACAATCACTTGAAAATCACTGAATTTGTGCTGATTGCTGTTATTCTGTGCTTGGTTGATGCTGTCAATAAATGGCTACTACGTAGCCTAGTTTATTATTATTATTATTATTATTATTATTATTTTATAAGTTTTACATAGTGCTTCTTCAAGGTAAACTACTGAGAAGCGATCTGAGAGGCCTCTACAAGCAGCTACGTAAAAATCAAGAGAGCTATTTATAATTACAAGACAGTGAATTTATTTGTTAATGGATAACGACTTTACACTTTAACGATAAAATTAGCTACCGGTACCAATTTTAAGCGAATGTGACACCAATGCAGTTCATCACCAAAGTAGTGCTAATGGATCTTCTTACTTTTCGGACAGGTGCCATTACATGGGACACACTTCCTGTTCTCAACCATGGATACAGCATTGCAGTCACTAACGCAGGCTCCCATGTCTGCAATTAGGTGATCTATAAAACAAACAAGTGCCTTATATGTATATATATATTATATATACACAGTTACACACATATAAAATATATCTATAATATCTACACCGTGGTTAAAAAAAAACTAAGCCAAATTGTTTTACATGTATCTCTAATACCCGATGACATATCAAGCTAAAATTTTCCAAATATTTAGAGAAGTGGACCAAGAATATGATACCAAAATTTCATGAGACAAAGTTGAACGGATAAAAAGATATGAATATTTGAACTTCATATGCCGATATTTCAGTTTACAAGCAATTTTCTATCAGATTCAATCAAATGTTTTCTTATATCTCTAATGCCTGACGATTAATCATTCTAAAATTTTCCAGATATGTAGAGAATTGAACTAGCAATATGATACCAACAGTATGGTTTGATTATTTAATTAAATAAAATGCTAAAAATGTCCTCCTCCTGCTTGCACCAAGTCTGGAAGCGCTGGCGCCATGCATTACGCCACAGCATCGTCAATTATCCTCTGGTCCAGGCCTTCCCACACATAGGCGTACGGGAGATTTCAGCAATGAGGGGAGGGCAAGGATTGAACTTCTGTCCGAAACATTTATCCGGCCAAAAAGTTGACGACCTTTTTTACTCCAGGATCCTTGAAGAACAAAATTGGGAACTATCAAGCATCGAAACCGCACCGAACAACATAACAGACTTGTTGAAAACAGAAATTTCTGGAGATGAAGTTTAAATATTCATATCTTTCTATCCGTTCAAATTTATGACATGATATTTTGGAATCCTATTTTTGGTTGAATCCTCTAAATATCTGAAAAATTTTGGTATGAATAATTATCAGGCATTGGAGATATAAGAAAAACAGTTTAGCTTACTTTTTACTGAATTTGGCAGAAAATTGCTTGTAAACTGCAATTTCGGCATATGAAGTTGAAAGATTCATATATTTTTATCCGTTCAATTTTATCTCTTGAAATTTTGGAAGCATGTTCTTGGTCCACTTCTTTAAATATTTTGAAAATTTTAGTGTGATATGTTATCAGGCATTAAAGATATATGAAAAACAATTTGGCTTAGTTTTTTTTGAACCACGGTGTATATATAATATATGTATATTGTATAATGTACATTGTATATAATACATATATGTATATTTATTATATATATTACGTGCACATAAATATATATATCAATGTAAAATATACATGTATATACCTCGGTCTTCACATCATTCAGAAAGGAGTCAGCTAAGTCTTAGCTGCTAAGACACACATAGCATGAGTTTCCATCAGCATTCATGACAATTTCTTCATTTGGAATGACCAATAAATAACTTAAAATTCTAAATCTTTTTGTTCATGTAGTATCAAACATTCATAGTATCGGAAACGAACAAAGTAATATACAACAACAAAAAATGATGTTTCTATTGAAATATGATTCAAAATTAAAATTTTCAGTGCAAAATGAAGACCTTGCAGCGATGACAGAGGACAACAACCGACACATTGCTATATTGTATAATAACGTCTAAATAGCTGGTGCTATAATGCTGTATTATATTAATTACTAACCAGGGCACTCTTTGACGCACATGTTTCCATAGGCATACTTGGCATTGGGGTTAGGAACCCATTTGAACTCATTATCTATGTAGATATTGGGTTGTGGACACTGCTGTACACAAATGCCTTCATCAATAAAATTCCGGCATGCCTAAAACAAACAAAAACTCTTCGTTATCATTCAGTTTCAACCAGTAGTAATATTCAAACCCGAAGCATTGACAACAGAGATCTCAGCTGGAATTCTATGAAATCAATGGGTAGTAAGTATGGGTAGACCTACTACTTATAAGCTGTACAATGTGAAAGAAATGCACGAGGCATTATAACACTCGATTAAAACAAACAAGTAGGGTGGGGCATATTGCAGCAACAAGAAAAACAAGTGAAAATAGCACTTAGATAGCAAAATCAATACAAAATAGCCTTCCACAAGAGTTGTCATTCTGCTGTTACTTTTATAATACCTTTTAGACTCTTACAAAGGTGCCAAACATGACACTACCTAACAGATCTAAAGAGGTTTATCTTAAGATGAACTGAAAATGTTTCTTGCTCTGTCTGTGACTGCGAAAAAAATAGAGTGCATATAATTATGTTCCATGGTAGACAGGTCACTGCAGGACCTCCTTCCTCCACTTGCCACAAAACATAACAACACTCAGCAACGTTGACTAGCAAGCGAATATATGCACGGCTATTCATTGCAGTCTCATGCAGCGACAACTCTCGAAGTACTTCTTCCAATGAACACGATGATCTTGAAGATAATTATTTGTTTCACTGGAGGTTAGTGCAACAATGATTACACATAGGCCTATATAGCTCAAAACACACACAAGAATTTTGGTAGATTATGGACAATATAAGTGGCACGGTTGACGATGGACTGAAGTAACTGAATCGATAACTTCGGTAGGACAGAACTCCACAATAGTCCACAGCCATCAAAATGAAAGAATGGACCGAGTTTCAGCTGCATCAAATCATAAACACCGGCCTAATAAGTCTAAATTGACACGTCCGTTCCCTCAGTAGGTCAATTCGAGTGGAAAAGATGTGCTGCTTCATAAATAGGACTTCATCCAGAAGCACTCCAAGGTCCCAGATGACACACTTCACTTCCCAACCTCGTAATGCCGGTTCTTTCACTTTCCTGCTAATCCTTGCCAGCGCTGATCTCGCGACAGCCATATAAATTCTGCATTATTTCTATGCATCCTTGAGCCAATCTCAACATGCGCAGGATGACATTCTCATAATGACTGCATACAGTTTGGAACTAAGTCAAGTGTCACATTAACGTATAACAGCAGAAATAATCTTGGTCAGATCGACGATGTACGCACGTACTACATGAAAAGAATTGATGCAAAAAAGGAGTCTGGCAGAACACCTAATTAAACAGACTGTGTCCAAATTGACATGTAAAACGTGATGCTGAAACTTTGTCTGCTGATCCACGAATGAGCGAAAGAACATTAATGACTGACCCACAACACCATATGAGGTCATCATGAGATCATCATGAGGTCATCATGAGGTCATCGTGAAGTCATCACGATGTCATGAGTCACCATATCAGATGTCAAGCTCTTGCACAGAAGTGCATGCATCATAACATATCGGTGTCTATGGTGTCATCGACATCAGAGTCACATTCTTCTGACAATTCAATGATTGCTCGCTGTTCAGCAAATGAACAACTGTAGACGCGATTAATGTCTCGACACAATTAAACGCTATTAAACCTAAAGTCATTTTACCATTGAAGCTTTTTCAATCAATCCAACCAACGCAACTGCACTCACAAATAATTATTGCTAAAGTCTGTCTCTGTTTTCCACTTGATCAAGACTATACAATACATGTTCTGAAGAAAATCCTTGCGTCTTTCTGCATCTGAATAATGAATTTCCTTCCCATTATCAACAGCAGCACAGCATCGTATCTTAGGATCTTCCTTGGAAGCAGACAGAACGGCAAAATTGAATTGTTAAACCAAGAGAGAACAAATCCAAACTCAGCTAGTCAGAACAATGTGGGCAGCTAGACCATAACCCACGCAAAACCATGGTGGGCACAGGGTTGGTGTGTGGGTGGATGGGTGGCCTGGTGGATGGGTGTGTAGGTGAATAGGTGGGTGGGTCACAGTTCGGTTGGCTCATAGTCATCAGATTATTTACAATCGAGAAAGACGTATAAAATTATCAGCTGCTGGATGGCATAAATTAGTGCGTAGGTTGCTTAACTTATCATTCGATTACAACGTCGTAAAACGCATCAATCTCCAACACACTGCAGCTCATTCTAATCGGGTGATGTCTTCCAATTTAATATATTAACATATTAAGTACTTCCTATCTAGCAAGAACAAGCAAAAAGAATGAAAAATGTGAAGAAGACCCAGACAACAATTTGCAAACGCTGTGTTCATTCAGCTCACAAACATCAGCTATTCAAACATCCGAAAATGTTCACTTAAAAATCCACTACATAGATAATTTGCTGCATTAGAAGTCAATGATGACCAAATGAGTCCAGCTCAAACAACATCACATATATATATTATATATATATATATATATATATATATATATATATATATACTGGAAACCCATCCATATCAAACTGTCTAAACTAGAAAACAGATCTATACGGACCAGGGCAACACTGTAAAGTGTAAACAAAATGCATGATGGATTTCAAGAGATCAGAGGAAATCTCTCAAAATGGAATTGATCCACTGGTCATAGTGGGTGACCAACCAGAATGACATCAGACATGGATATGTCTAGTTGCAGCACACCAAATGGAAAGCCTCTGCTACAGAATTAGGATGAAATAGGAAGTGTCTGTTCCTAATACTGTGCAACGGTTAAGGTGTCTTACACACAGCTTAATACGACTCAAATGTTGTTCAACCATTACATGCACGCACGCAAAACACATAAGCATAAAAAAACAAATTCTCATGCATGAAATGTTCGCAAAATCAGATCTGTATGGATCATAATCATTTATTTTCAAACTGTACTCGTCGGACCAGATCTAATCTGCCAGAATCATATCAAAGAGCACGTCGGTGCAGTGCCAGCTTAAATCTGGGATCGAAATATCTAGGCGTCAAACCTGATTTACTGAACTTGTTTTGACAGGCACCTGTGAATAAACTTGTTCCAACGATTTAATTTTTGAAAGTTTTATTACAGTTAACCACAAAAATACAATCGTTCCTAAAAAATGAAACTTTCCTGAAATAAACCTGAAATCATTTTAAAACCATTAGAAGTAAAGGAAGTTGAGCAATTATGAAACTAAGAATGTGATTTTTAAAAAGTCTTTAGTTACTAACTACAATTGAAACTAAAATCAAAATCAATCATTTGCAAAAACCGATTACAATTAAAAATTATAATGTTAAAAACTGTAATGAATATAACTACACTGAATGAGCATAAACTATAAAACTAGAGAAAATTTTATCTAATAAACAAAGACCACCACCTTATTGTACCTTGTGGTAAAAAGATTGCTTTGTCAAATGACATTAGCACAGAGTCCCCTGAAACTTCTGGGATCGCAAATTTCATTTACATAATAGTCAATACTTTTAATACTGTTATAAAGACAACTTAGACAAAGACACAGAGTTCTGATCTGTAAAGACACATACCTTAATACAGAGTTTGCCATTCAAAGTCTCAATGACAGCATCATCAATTTAAAAACAGAGCACCAAAACCACATAAGCTTTTGTCAGAAGCCTAATAAAAACTTTGGTAATATAAATTTTGTAATTAAAAAAATTTCCCATCAGAAAATCTTCGTGTGAACTTACAAAGCAATCTTCGTTAAGTGGGCCCGAGCAACCACCAGCACAGTCTGGACGACAGCATTCGTTTGCCTCCGGACCAAAACATCGAGACTCACACTGCTTGCTGCAGATCACTTTTGTTACTGAAACAATACAATTTACCATAAAAATTATGACAATCCTCTTTAAGTTTAAATTTGCGTATTCTTCTAAATCGAAAGCATTCTGCAAGAACTGACAAGCCGAATATTGCAATTTGAGAGCAAGTCCAATTTGTAACTTTTAATTCACCTGTTGACGTTAATCCAAACACATAATTATATACAATTATACATTATCTGGTGAAATTTGTTTACCTTATCCATTTCTAAACCACAAGTGCAAATGTAATTGCGATATTGGAAAACGTTTTGTGTGTGTCAAAAGCAGTGGCATCATAGAAAAGCTTACTCTGTTCATTCCGCAAACACAGGGCCAGTAAATTTAGCCAAGATTTTATCATTGATTAGTAACAAACATTTCGGATAGTTGTTAAATTATCAGACCTGAAAATCAGTGATGTGTTCAATTTATATTCAGATTTTGTGACTACAATGTCAATGAAGACAAGATTCAGCATGTATGATTTTTTGGTAATTCAGAGTTAGATGAAGAGTTAATTCTGATAGATCTGATACATGTTGACTTTATATTTCTACAACTAGTATCATCTGATCATAAGCTATTGCTAAACCTAATCTTCATGGCACTAGCAATTGCATGGCATACAATCCAGGGCCAGATGTAAACAAAAGAAGACCATGTGTATTTATAACCTATTAATTGACTCTAGTAGGCAATTGTGAAAATGCCTCTGCAATCGTTACTGGATGATACAACCTTGCTCACAAGATGGCTGGCTGAGATACTGTTTACCAAGCCAAATGCTTTAAAAGAAAATCTGCAGTCTTTCCATCTAAATGTTGATGTCACCTTTTTACCCCTGCCATTCAGAACATAACTCAATATGAAGTCTAACAGCTCCTACCTAAGATCAATAATCTCCTAAGACCCGAGTTCTCAGTAGTTGGTGAAACAAGTGTCGAAAGAAGCAATGGAGCATTTTACAGACAATGGGTAACATGCTGAGCCATCAATAACAGAGTAAAGAACTCAAATGTATGTACTCCTAACCTTTCTACTCTGCATTCTATGTTTCTGCTACAAAGTGAAACAAGTCAAATGAATGTGATTTCCACATTCAATTTCCTTGTCATAGACTCAACAGACCATTTATCCTTTTCATGTCTTGCTTAGCAAATCCATCATCACCAAACATCTTGTAAATCTTCTGCAAGACAACAGCCATCGCATATTTATCTTGCCAACCCCAGAGATCTACTTTGGTAGATGCACACCTCCAATCCTCCATGACCTCATTTAAGATAATCTGTCTCTTTTGTTTTCATATTTCCTGTTTTCCTTCATTTTCCCCGCATGCATACACAATCTACATTAACTGCAGCTCTAAACGCATGCTAGTTTTACATTAAACCATCAGCATGCTCATTCTTTCTGCACTGAAAAACTAATCTTTAAAAAAGTTTACTTCATGGATTCTGTTCCTGTTGAATAATCAGTGAATTTTTAATTGGGTTTCTAATCAATGTTGTACTCTGCAAACATGCCAGTAATTAATGTATGAATTTCAAACAAATAATAAATTTAATTTCAAGATAATGTGTCTATAAACAACTTAGTCAGCAATGAATTCAACATTCCATAGTGAAACATAGAAAGTATTATTTTTCCTTTTTCCAAAGGTTCTTCAGCTGGCAAAGACAGAATCCCACAGGTTGAACATGAGGGAAATTATATAATTATATAGTTGCATATAGTATACCGGGTACTGTTTACTTTATAGCTGATCTCCATATTTCACTGTTAAACTTTGGCAAAAAGGGCAATCGTGTTCAAACAACTTGTCCTCAGACCAAAAGTAAATGCTGTACTTTTCAATGATGTTCATTAGATCGCACAAAACAATCATTCTACTTGTTGGACTGTTATGAAATACCAATGAAAATTGAGGTATAATTGAAGACAAAATATAGAAATGAAGCATAACCTGAAAAAATGTGCAGATTTGACAGAAGAAATCTGTCAAAATACAATAAATCAGAAAGTTAGATTGGTGGATTGCCATTGATCAGTATAAATAAATCTCTCTTCTCTACCGACAAACATTGAAGTACTTCTTATGATCTTACATGTCTGACACATGTCTGGACCTTCTCCCCAACAATGGCGATCACCTTCGTAAGTACAGCTTTCATGACACTGGTTACCTGCAATTAAAATGCCAGCAATCACTGTTCTAGTTTTACATTAAACCATCAGCATGGTAAACACTACCAAGCTTTTAAAACTGTGATCGTAATATCATCAGAGCAGCAAACACAGATTTTGCTGTTGAAAAGTCTTAATTTTAACTGAACAGCAGAGTTGAGATTTCAAAGCATCTTAAGTGGAATGTCACAGTGGAATGAAGACGCTTCATGGAGTCACTTTATCTTTGTCTTACAGCTGGAGGCAATATTCAATCCATTTAAGATGTCTAAAGTACTTTCATATACAGTCGAGTCTGCTGTTCAGCCTTGAACCGATGCAGTTAACTGACTTACTCACATAAGACAAGTTCACATGTGCTGTGTAAACTTGTCTAAATGCACTGAAATTTAAAAATAGAATTACATTTGAAGTCAACATACAGTACTATAGTGCCTCCAGTAATCACTCATCTAAAGTTAATCTAAGTGTTAAATTAGAAGTGTTAAGTCTTTCAGTCATGCATTCAAGAATTTATATAGTGCCTCTTCAAGGGGAATATTCAGAAGTGCTCCCAAAGTTATTGTAAGTGCCAGATACACTGGCAGGGCACTGAATTCCAATGGAACTAACTTTCCTTATTCTCCAGGACCTCTCTCTACTTTCTTAATTTAACATCAAAGTCTTAAAGATGTGCCATTTGATGTCTTACAAATTAAACAACTGTCAAAGCTTCAGGATCAATGTGTACACAGCGGAATGTTGATTACTAACAACAATGTTACGTCACCACACACACAGTCATTCGCAGTTCACGGGCGTACAGCATAGTCTGCCAGCATGTTCAAATCCGCCCATAGATGCAATTAAGCAGTGCTGTTTATATGCAAAGCAATGCATATTAAAGTGACTGAACATGTCAGCTATGAACGTAACTTAATTATTCACATATATACGAAATGCACATAGCTGGAATTGCCTTTCATTGAAACACTGTACACTCAAAGTGGGAATAGAGCTCTGCCTTCTATGCACATAAGCACATTATGTACTCATTTGTTACACACTTCCGTGGCATCTACATGCAAACACGAGGATTAAGCTGCACATCTTCCTTGTGGGGGCACGGTGGTGGGTTCTGTGCTTTGGAGCCGGAGGGTTCCAAGTTCAAATCCACCTCAAGTCGCACGATTACTTGAGCAAGTCCTTCACTTGCAATTGCAAGTGCGCTTTGGTGTGAAACTCCAATTCAGTGTCTGCACTGTCGTCAGGAGCGCCACTGAGTAGAAAGCTGAGCCTGAAGGGGCGCTATAGCCAATGTGTGAAAAAAATAAATCAATAAATAACTACCACAGGGAAACAAATAACTAAAGAACCATGCACGTCCTCCTTCACAGACATCAGCCAATGACACAATCTGAATTAACTCTAAGTATGAAATAAGTCTAACTAAATTGCGTGAGAGAAAGATCAAAACAACTTACAAATTCGTCGGTTGGGATTATTGTTGATAGAAACGATTTCCGATTCGTCTGTGATGATGTCTTTCCAATTTATCGATTCATCGTAGCACAGAACATCGTTGTTATAGATGTAAACACTTCCAGCCATTATTTCTGAAATAGAAACCAAACCTAATTTTTTGCGTTGTTCAAAGAAAACAAGAGAATGAGTTTTGGAAACGTTGATTGTGGCAGAACAATCAAGGAATAGGGTCGACTGTTTGGTCAGGACCCAGGATTCAACACTCCATCTTACAGGTCTTGCAATTTATATCAATCAATGTTGGATCTTTTGCATTTGCCACACGATAGATTCTGATCAAGTTGCAGAAGCAAATAATTCCAATAAAAAATAATTGACAATTTTTTGTTGAAAATTTCCGGACAGAAGAAGAAGTAGCCATTCATTCATGTGTGCAATTTAATGATAACACTTATGACAATCATTTACTAATTTAACTGAGAAGTATGCAGAAAGACCACATAGTAACAGATGATGGCAGGCTGCAAGGTAACCATTTGTCCTCTAGGGAGTTGAAGGCTGAGTCAATCTGATGATGGCAGTGGGTATAAAACCCACGTCCTTCTGATCTTTGGGTCAGTACGTTACCATCTATCTGCTCATGATATGTGTGTAAAGTATGAAGACACTTAACATAACACCTTCTCTCAATGGGACATGATCACCAGTAAGTAACTTTCGTTTGTGTTGGCCTATCAGAGCAAATGCTGGATGAGTCGTTGATCAGCAATTATTCTGATTGAGAGAGATTTCTGCCACCCACGGTTCAATTCAGTACATATTAACAGCTGCTGCATAGCCACTGATTGAGAGATAGATAGAGATAGAGAGAGATAGAGTGCTAGTAGCTGTGTTGGTATGATTCAATAGGTCAGCAGAGGATGTAAGTCATTTTGACATCATCTACAATTTGCAGAGGGTGATCCAGTACACCATCACAACCAGTAATTGTTTAAAATAACAGCGCTGCACGGATGTGGATGGAAGCGAATTCCAACTGGAAATCTCATTAACCTGTTTCGAAAGTGGAACGGAAGTTTTCCCAAATTATCTGACATTGGCAGAAATGCTGACAGAATTCAGCAGCAAACAACAAAACTCATTTATCTTCGCACTCATCCAAAACTCACCCTAGTAATATCGTCTAATTAATCATCAAGCATTGGAACTTTGCACAATTATTCTTCTTATAGATTTATACCTGTATATATATATATATATATATATATATATATATATATATATATATATATATATGACAGCATTCAATCTTTGCTCAGTTCAATATCCTTCACTGATAAAATTACCCTCTACTCATTATGTTGCTGCATTAACTTACAGACAACATTCATTATTCATTCATTCGTTCATTCATCCATTCATTAAATGCATTTGTATAGCGCCTCTTCAAAGGGGCTACTCAGAGGCACTCCCAACCTCAGCATGGCCAAATAAAACTGTCTTAAGATGAGAGAGGAAAGTCTGAGAAGGAGTTTTAGAAAGGAAGCGGAGTGTCAGAGGAAGGCCATTATCGGTTGAGGGTCCAACCACCGAGAAAGCACGGTTCTGCATAGTGGAAGCATGAGCAAAAATGGATTGAGAGCAGACAACAGCAGAAAGTGATTTTATAATGTCGCACCTTGAAGAGACACGAATCCAAGTTCCTTGAGTCCCACTGTGATCGATTCTTTCTTGTAGTTGAGCGCAACGTATAAGCTGTACGCCTGACTCGATGAGTTATCCGACTTATAAAGCGTCTTTCCTCGGATGACACGCAGGCTCGTCAGGTTCAGATGACTGAATCGGTTGCCAAGAATGAGAACAAATCCCGTCACCTCCTGAATGTCCTTCAGGAATCCCATGTCGTAATCATCGTCTGCATCGAGAAATACTATCACCAAATTGCCAATCACATTCGTACAGTTCGCGTACTGCTTTCTGTACATGTTGTATCGCTCTCTCACATTCGAACCATGACTGTGTGAAACGGCTGAGACTGACCCTCGGCAAACTAGAAAAACAGAAACACAAAACAATCTTTAAAAGTTCTGTAATTATTCTATGCTGGTATCCTAATAGCCAGGGTAATGCCAAGGAATTCAAAGCAACTAAAGGATCCTACTGACTACATTGGATACTGGTAAGCACAATGGACACTGCATTTATTTATAAGTCAAGCTCATGAAACAGGTAGTGTAGTGTTGCAGAACTCAACAGACTACAGTTGTGAAAAAGTCAATGAAAACTATTTTAAAACCTCAGATCAACTGTAAGTAAGTAAGTAAGTATATTCTTTATTTCTTAACCAGCTGCCAAACAGCACTCTGGTGAACAAGTATCACATACAAATTTAACATAAAAACATAAAAATTATTAAAACTAAACAAACTAATTAATTAATATGTAAATAACATTCTAGTTATAAATGTCTTCCTCATGGTAAATTGTGTTGATATATATTAAGTACACGAAAGCCCAGCTGAAGATAACTAACTAGACATGTAGAAGACCTACAGTAAGTTATTTATATGGAAGAAAATAAAACGAAGTTTCATTCACCATTAGTAAATGAATCATTGAACAGAAGCAAGTCTTGCAGGGCTGCCATAAAGTCAAATCTGAATCATGTTGCTATTCATGTCATGACTTAATAGACGAACCAATCAAAAAACTGAAGAAACTCTTCGTCTAATGACTCTGTTTTAGCAAAGAATGTTTCAGATGAATTCATGAAATGCACTAAAATTTATATCCGGGATGAAAGCATCAATGAACCACTCATCACAACTTCTGTCACAAATGGGATAATAATAAATGCTGACGAAATCACAATCAATGTCAGCATCTGTTTGACCAATGCAGTCTACCAATCAACCGCTCACCAGAAAATAATATAAAAAACCAAAGATTTGCATACTAACAACTCCCCCATTCCTCCCTTCTACAATTAATCAAATCACACAATTGAAATCGTCTGTAATGTCTGCCCTCCCCCCACACACTTCACAGTTGTCCCATGAGTCTCGGAATGGCCACACAAATTGCATTGGTGTTCTGCTGCCAGATAAATATATTATATCTCACGCTGACCAAGCAAGCATTGCCTGCCCATACAGAACAACTATTCACAGCTGCAGTCTGACGGTTCAATCCACATTCAATCTATGCGAAACGAAACTGACCAGCGGACCTCAGACAAGAAATGTCTGCAACCTTCTCAGAATAAGACACCTGCCACCACAGTCAACCCCCTTGATAAGTAGGCCTATTGCCTCTTCAAGTAGTGGCTACAGATATATATATATATTATATATACACCTACCATTAGCCAAATGATGTCACACATAATGTCTCCCATGATGGCACATAATCCAAATATGAGGAGCATTCGTAAGAGCTTTTTGCTCTTATATTTACTAAAATTATATTGAATATGCATCACACACACACACTGAAACTACATAATAATATGGACTAACTGTTCACTTTCTATGCATGGTAAACTACAAAACATCACCAGTTACAAATACATTGCTTCCTTCAGATAGAGTAATGTGAAAAAGAATTTTAAAAAGTTTCTATCACATAGCAGTACGGGTATAATTAATTTCTGTTGTTCATTTATCAGAAAAAAGATAAGAAGCCAGGATGCTTTAGAACTTCGTAAATCCAGATGACATCTAGGCTGCAGGGAAACACAGCGCAGCGCAAGATATATGCAGGTAGGCCTATATGACACTTCTACATTCTTATCAGCATATACAATGTTATACATCTGTCACAAACTTACACAGTTACAAATGTTTTGTTCCTTTGCAAGTACGCATAGATTAGACACCCACTCCACTGCTCTTGTGGTGATCTCAATCATGGCGACGACCATCTGCCCAACTTTCACTCTCACAACGAAAAGGAAATAAAAGATTCTTACTGTCACAGAGAAATTATAAAACACCCGAACAACATGTCAACATATCAATCATCTGAAAGAGGATGACGGCGGAGGAGGAGATGTGCAATGCACTTGGAAGTACAAACACTTCTACAGACCTTGCTGGAAAATTGCTTCCATGACGTTTGGCCATCATGCTTCATAACTGCACAGGCTACAGTTGGTTTATAGGGGAGATCTGTGATAATGGCAGGTGGTAAAAACCCTTATATAGCCAGACGACTGCTAGTGCAACATATGCTCAACATATGTGTCAAAGGCAAGAACACAAAAAGACTAAAACACACACATGCGTGCACACACACCACACACAAACACTACACTAAATTGGTCTGGCTGCAAAAAATGAAAATTCTAGGAATAGGGATAGAAGTCTAAATGCCCTAACTGACCATAAGTGCAGAAAGACTTTTCAAGCCAAGTGGTACTGATGCAGTACTGGATGTGTTACAAGCACTGACAAGTACAATGCCTCAGTTATCAATATACCAAAGGTCACAATACATGTTCAGCTGATAACTACCAAGAGAATTCTAACTACAGTCAACCAATTACATCACACTACTCTGCAAACATTTGCTCCACTACATCAGAGCAAACAACCTAGACTCCTATGTCAACAACAGCATAAGAAAACTACTATCATTAATAACAATTAGCAGTTTAATCAGCCCACCTAATAGGTAGAAGTACACAAAAGCCACATAGCAACAAGTCACTGGTCACACATAGGATGTATAACATTGCATACTGTATGCATGGAAAGGGTGAACATGTCCTGTTAGGTCAAGGCACTTCATTTCACAAGCTGGTGATTATATTGTTAAACCCTTTGTCTGTGTGTGTGGGTGGAGGGGGTGGGGGTGCTGGATGAGATGCATCAACAGCAGATGATGTTTAGATTCAGATGCTTAGCTGCAGAGTAGAAATACAAAAACTGAATAACGGCACTTCTTATCCTTTTAACAATCAAGGGTCAGAAGGTCACCCTGAATGAACTCTTCAAGAAGTATTTATTTATTTATTTTTATTTCGGAAAATTATATAGCGCCTCTTCAAGGTAGGCTACTCAGAAGCGCTCCCGGCCCAAACACGGCTAAAGAAAACAGTTTTTAGGTTCTTAAGGAACAGAGCGGAGTGACCTCTGGGAATGAAGCGCAATGTAACCGGAAGACCATTCCAGGTGGTAGGACCAGCAACAGAGTAGTCTCGGTCTGAAGATGAATCAGTAGAAAAGCAAAAGTTTTTCTCAAAGTGTTTCAACCTGTTTTGAGTTCGCGTTTTAAAAACAGACTAGGGCAATAAAAGAGAAGGTCCTTAAAGTCTAAGGCCCATATCTTACAGCAGATGTGGATCATGAAAGTATTATATTATAAACTATAAAAAGCACACACATAGAAGCAGCCCTAAGTCAATGGGGCAATAGCACAAGTCAATATTTGCACGACCATTGCATTGCGCGCAGGTCATATATCTATAGATAGGACACCTTTACAAAAGTTAGATAAGAATGCAACAACTGCAGGAAATGCAGAACTTGCCAAGTATCCATCTGATCAATATACGTTCATCATCATCATTGATAGCATTAAAGTTGTTAGAAGGGGAGCAGCACACTCTCAGGTTGCAGCAGCAGAGACAATGTCCAACATCAATAGAATATAGACACTACCAATATATCAATACAGACAAATACCAATAGATCAGTACAGACAACAGACAACCAACTAATAAACTCCACAATTCCTCAGCAATGTCAAAGTCCGTGTGTGGCTGTGAATAACACTGTTGATGATTTTAAAAGAAGGACTATGGCTGACACAAAAGCTAGGACTTGCTGTTAAGAAGAAAGTCCCTGAAAGCATAAACATGCAACTGAACAAACAACAGGACACGACAGCACTCTAAGTTTAGTACTGGTTAATTTGACATCATCTATTCGAAAAAGGTGACAAAGATGCGTACACAAACACCCACACACATCCGCAGTAAATCACACTGACAAAGACACAAACAGACAGACAGACAGACAAGACAGTGAAAGAAAACAGGAACAAGAAAGAGAGAGAGAGAAAGGAAGAGTGGCTCGAACATTCCATTAAGACTACAAAGTTAGACACACAGGGAGTGAGTTTCAAGAACAGAAAAAGTTAGTGTTCACTAAGATAAACTTTTCTAGTTTAATAATGTCCATGTGAGAACATCTGTACGCACGTACGTACAGTCGTACATAGTACGGTATATAGGTGCATACATACATAGGTGAATTTAAGTAAGTGACCATATTTAGGACTAACATGTAGGTATTCCAATGTCCCCACGATAAACCCAGCAGTCATCCATTTTTATGCTGTGCTGACACCACAACCAAGGCAAGAGAGTCTGCTCAATGCAGACTTTAGTATACGCATAATCTCAGTGACCAATGATCATAAGCAACATTTTCTTCTGTAAACCAAGGTTATAAAACAGACAGCGTGAAATTGGTGAATAGGATATAGCTGGTACTCAGAGGAATACAATTTATTTCCCATGGCAGGCAAGGTAGTGAAAGGGTTAATGATTTATAAATGATGAGCCCTGTTATTAAGAGATTCTTTGGAAAGCATTAAAGATTCATGTACAGCAGTTATGTCCTCATATTATGACATATTCCTTATTATCATTCTAGACAAGGAGTTCAGCAACCTGGAGCTGATTTTGCAAATCTTATATCATAAACAAAGGCTCTGCTTCACATAAAGTCATGTAAGACTTGTAAGTGTATTGTATTTTATTGTATCCATACATTTATACAGTGGCTCAGATTGTGCACCAATCAGAGGCACTCCCAATGCTAAAGACGCATGGATGGATAGAAAAGATATTAGTTTTGAGTGAGCAGAAAGAAGCAAAGACAAATGTGGCCATAATTATGTGAAGCAGGGCCAATGGTATATTGAGGATTTCTGACATTCAAAGAGAAGCAGTTATTCAATTCAGCAAAAACTTGCTGCACTGAATTTCCACATTACGACAGCAAATGTTGCATAAACTTCTTGCTCAGACAAGGATGCCTCAATTCACATATTTAGTCTTCCATGCCACAGATTATCCACACAACTCTTAACACCTCAGCTAAAAATTACCCAGGTATGTTAGTTTTTCAAAGCAAATGCCTGTCACTAATACAGTGCCTGGAATGTAAACACGCTTCAGAGAAGCATTTAGTTACAGACTGTGTATGGGCATCTGGTTAACCTCAAGTCTACGAATGCTCTGACTTCCCACATCCAACAGAATATGATTCTCAGATTGGTTACTTAATGAATCAGTCTGTCAAGACTTTGAAACAAGATCTCGTCCTTTGCCACCAATCTGCCATCGCTGTGGTTTTCAATAAAAGTTTAGTTTAGTTTGAGAAGTTTATCAAAAATTAAATGTCTAATTAATGTCCAACTAAACAATTACCAAGGAAAGTTCTGTAAATAAATTATTTGGATAACATCTACTAATTTTCTCTTATTTGTTCCTGCCTTCAAATCTTTGATGTTCTCTCACATTTAAATTTTTCAAGAAATCTCATACTCTATTTTTTTCTGTATCAGCTAAAGTAATAAATATTATTCATATGTCAGCCAAGTACTTGCTCAAGTTAAACAATATTACTCGGTACATTATGAACTGACATGAATATTTCCTGGAGATAGTATTTTTTGTGCTTCTACTATTAAACTACTCTAAATCAACTAAGTCCTTTTGTGTTAGTTATCATTATGCGTGCTTTGTCATCACGCTTTTGTTGCTGCACGCATTTTTCTGCACTTTGTCCTACGCATTACGCATTGCTCCAGCTTACCTGCTTGATCTTTGTCAGCTTGTGTCATGTACTTGGACTGGTCGGTCCCTGCGCTCGGCTGATCGGGGAGTGCTCTTGGTCCCGTTTGCTCGTACCCCTATCACGCAGAGTCATGCTTTTTCTGTGGTTGGCCCGGTGGTATGGAATGCCCTCCCACTTGAGCTGCGCCTGTTCTCTAGATCACTCTCTGACACATTCTATAAGCACTTAAAAACTGTTCTGTTTGGCCATGCTGCAGTCGGGAGCGACTCTGAGTAGTTTCCTTGAAGAGGCGCTATATAAATTCTTGAATGAATGAATGATGTACGGTCACCCTCATCCAGTCATCATATAGTAACAAGTATGATGTCCTAATCAAATGATTTCAAGGGTATCAGTTTATAAAGAACAAAAAGCTACAACAATCAGCCTGAATCAGTCTCCCAGGCACATAGCATTCAAATAGATCTCTGCTAGAATAATTCTAACATAACAGACCACTCACTCACTCATCAAGGGGTCAGTGAATACAGTGTATGGACTGGATGGACAGACAACTTAAGCATGACCAGTCTGAATACAGATCAGGCAGATGCATGGCAGACTGTCAAAATGCCATAGGCAACTCATAAAAACTTGCACATGCAATTATACCTTTATTTTTTTAACTCCATGCAATTTAAATACTGTCATTTCTACCAAGGGTGTTTCAGTTAAATTTCTCTGATTAATTAACATTTATTTGGCATATATTTTAAAATTACTCATGATAACTAATCAAACAAGTTTTTGAATGCCCTTAATCAATTAATTACCACGGAACAACTCAGAAATCATTTTTTGCTTCAAAGTGAAATCTAAAGAAAAAAGTCTCAAGCAGATTTGCATCACAAGAATCCTTAAAAGAAAAAACAAACAAATCGATCATCTCGACTCATCTCGACTCATCTCGACTCATCTCGACTCATCTCGACTCATCTCGACTCATCTCAACTCATCTCAACTCATCTCAACTCATCTCAACTCATCTCAACTCATCTCAACTCATCTCAACTCATCTCAACTCATCTCAACTCATCTCAACTCAACTCATCTCATCTCATCTCGACTCATCTCGACTCATCTCGACTCATCTCGACTCATCTCGACTCATCTCAACTCATCTCAACTCATCTCAACTCATCTCAACTCATCTCAACTCATCTCAACTCATCTCGACTCATCTCGACTCATCTCAACTCATCTCAACTCATCTCAACTCATCTCAACTCATCTCAACTCATCTCAACTCATCTCAACTCATCTCAACTCATCTCAACTCATCTCAACTCATCTAAACTCATCTCAACTCATCCGCAACCTTGGTGTCCACTTTGACATCTGTATGACCATGACGACAGCCCACATGAGTCAACTAGTTGGAGGTTTTTTCTTACCAGGTGCCTCAACATGTTAATTCCATCTCGTCAATGAGTACACCGACTGTACAGTGTGTACACTGTGGGAAGTGAACAGATCAGACAAGATTGGAGAGTGCTGGTCACCTGACCTCATAATTATGCAGAAGCTAAGAATAAATCACTAACAATTCCCTGCCCCACTAAAAAAAGAGAGAATGCCCTTCCAGCTGGCCTAAGGAATGCTCCTCTCCTCTTCCTCCTCCTCCTCCTCCTTTTCTTCTTCTTCTTCTTCTTCTTCGAACATGAGAAAGAGAAGCATTGAAGAAAGAAGAATTTCCATTTAACAGAGGATCAATTTACTATGAGAAGTTCAGGATATAGAGAGTGAACCTGACCTACATGTATGCACACACGTCACAGGATGAGAAGATAAGATTTCTAGTATATATATTATATATATATATACTCCTATATATATATATGTATATGATTAGAGAAAAGCAGATAAAAAGTGATTGACAAACTAGAGTCTGCTTTCAGTTTCTAAACACACAGCAGGCACATGCATGCACACTCACATTATATTCACTAAAATAAAAGTTCTTTATTTGTTTTCTAAATAGACATTAATTACAATAACTATATTATAATTCATCTAATTTTATTACAATACTTATATTATAATGCTTCAAATGCTATTACAATATTTATATTTTAATTAATTTGCTTCATTTAATATTTATTTTAATAGTAATTTATTGTAAATATTTGCTACTCTCCTATTTTAACATAAAAAATCTCTAAAAGGGACTAAGTTTAATAATTTATAAGAAATCTGGGTTTTATCATTTTATTTATTTATCAAATACTTAAGTTACAGCTTTAGCATAAGAAAATTCAGCATATTACACCATAATTTGTTCAATATTCTTCCAATGATTGCTAAGAGTAATTGCTAGTAACAGAGTCTGTGTTCCACTGGCAGCCTTGGAGACAGACAGCCATTGGGGCTGATAGGACAAAGGAGAACACAGCGAGTAGGCTGCCATATAAATAGGTACAGCACACCAACAAACAATCTATTAATGTATTCAAAACTATTCACGTGAGGCAACAAGTGAATTCAGACGCTATACAACTTCAGCCACTGGTAACATATTCAAGCACTTCAGGAATTTAACCTCGCTGTAAATGTTGAAGATGTTGACTATTTTTCAGCCAAAGTTTTTACATCAGAGTGCTGACGGTTGTGCCTCGACAAATGCATTGAAATTTAAAAAACAGTTTGAGGCAGCAGTTATTGGCAAATATTGAAATGAACTTGTAATATCAAATCACATTTATAGAACATGAAATCTAAATAGTCAAAGTAGTTCACCATATTACCCCGTTACACCCTCATGCATCATTTATTTATTAGGAGCAATTAATATAGCACCCTTCAACACAATCTACTCAGAAGTGGGGCACGGTGGTGTAGTGGTGGCGTCGTTGCCTTGGAGCCGAAAGGTTCAAGGTTCGAATCCACCTCACCGCGTAAGGACCTTGGGCAAGTCATTCACTCACAATTGCTCAGCGCTTTGGCCTGAAACTCCGATGCAGTGTCCGCTCTGCATTCGGGAGCGCCTCTGAACAGTGTTGCTCCCAACCCAACCTTAGTCTTAAGGCTAGAGAAGAACATGGCGGAGTGATCTCTGAACAACAGATGATACGCCACAGGAATCCAATTCCAAGTGGCAGAGCTAGAGACCCAGAAAGTACAAGGTAATTCTTTCCAAGAAATATATATCTGCTCAAACTGTAGCTGTGCATTAGACAAGTACATATGAAAAAGTTCATAGGCTGATATCAGATACATCAGGATGGTCAGGTATTAGTAACAAGAACTTGGGATAGTCTAATCATAACAAACAGCAATGGTTGTCTAGGCAGGCCTTGCTGTGAGTACACACACACACACACACACACACACACATACACACACACACACATACACACACAAGCCTGTCCTATAGTGAACATTTCATACTGATATGAAGTGGCAGTGCATGCCTAGGCTGCATTCCAATTTTCCATGTACAGCCAATTCATAGTCTGCGGCTGTCACATGTTGGCAGAAGCTGGACACACCTTTCCCTCTGATGGTTCTCGGCATAGGCGTACGAGGCGGGGGTCCAGGGGGCAAATGCCCCCCCCCCTAAATTTCGGGAAAATCTGCTTTTTCGGGCAAGCAGACCCGGGAAAATACGAAAAAATAGTATTTTTCACGACATATTTTAACTTTTTAGTCTGGGAAAATAGTATTTCCCACCACAAAATTTATTTTTCGGGCAGAAGTAAAATCTTTGATCCCCCCACTGCTGAAATCTCCCGTACGCCTATTACACGCCAATTAGCACTTTAGAAATCTGGAGATTATGATTATTTTATAAGAGTAGAAATATGCAGATTAAAGCTGCAGTGATATTGCTACTGAATTTGAAAGGCAAACTAATTAGCAGCATGTTCATGTTGATGAAAAAATAACGCTAAGGGGTCTAGATTTAAGCAACCCTGGATGACTGCTGGGCTCCTCAAGTCTAGTAAGAAGAAAGCTTCATTGTACTTAAAATATATAAAAAATCCAAATGCTTATAATAAAAATAAATTTACTGTATATAGGAATAAATTTAAGGCTATTAGAGTCAAAGCAGAAAAAAATTACTATGCATCTGAATTCTGCAAATATAAAGACGACCTAAGGAGGACTTGGAAACTCATTCGCTCCATAATGCAATTGGAAAATAAGGAGACACAAATTGAATCGTTAAAAATTAACGGAGAAAATGTTAAAGATCCAGAAAAAATGGCCAATAGCTTCAATAACTACTTCACCAACATAGCCCATTCTTTGGCAAAGAAAATACCAGATTCACCTCTCCCTTACCATAGTTACTTACAGGCCCCTCGGCAGAACTCTATGGGTTTCCTAATGGTATCCCCGGAGGAAATTATGGATATTGGCCGTGATATACGTTTAACGCATAGCAAAGGTGTTGACGATATAGACCCCTGTATTGCGGCCCCCAATCTCTCCTTGGTTGCCAGACCTTTAGCGGAGATAATAAATTGTTCATTTAGTAGTGGGATTGTTCCACAAGGCATAAAAATAGCTAAAGTGGTCCCAATACTAAAAAAGGGCGATAAGGACAATGTAATCAATTACAGACCCATTTCTGTTCTTCCTTACTTCTCCAAGTTCTATGAAAAACTTATGTATAATCGACTCTATGGCTATGTTAAAAACTCTAACATCATTTATCCATCTCAGCATGGATTTCAACCTGGTCATTCCCCCTATATGGCCTTATTAAATATGCAGGACATGATTTCAAAGGCTATTGAAAATAATGAATACTCAGTGGGAATCTTCTTTGATCTAGCTAAAGCGTTTGATACGGTAGACCATAATATTTTGCTTAAAAAATTAGACAACTATGGAATTAGGGGGACTCAGCTCAGATGGTTTGCCAGCTATTTTGAGAGCCGTACACAAAGAGTTCTCTGTAATGGTGTCCTTTCTGAGCTAGGGTTGATCAAATATGGAGTTCCTCAAGGCTCCAACCTCGGACCACTCCTTTTCCTGCTTTATATTAATGACTTGGCCAATGTCTCTCCAACAATGTTTTTTATTCTATTTGCCGATGACACCAACGTTTTTTACTCCAATGGTTCATGGCAGACGTTGTTTCAAACTGTGAACGTTGAACTATCTAGCATAGCTGTTTGGTTCCATGCAAATAAACTCACCCTTAATTTAGATAAAACCAACTTTATTTTATTTAAATCCCACCGGAAAATAAAGCCAAATGACAATCTCTGTTTGCTTATTGATGATATTTCCATCAATCAAGTTGAATCTACAAAATTCTTAGGTGTGCATATAGATCAACATTTGACCTGGAAAGTTCATATTAATCAAATTGCAACTAAAATTGCTAAAAATATTGGTATTATTTCCCGCGTTGCTTATATCTTGCCAAAGACAATTAGAATGAATTTGTATTATACCCTTGTCTACCCCTACCTCACATATTGCAACCTTGTTTGGGCATCGACATACGAATCCAGGCTTCATAAACTTGTAATCTTACAGAAGAGGGCTGTTCGTATAATTGCGGGTATTCGTAAACGGGAACACACTGGCCCTTCCTTTAATGAACTTCATCTCCTGAAAATTGACCAGATAAAGGATCTCCAAATTAGCGAGTTCTTTTTTCGACTCGAACACGGTCTCCTTCCTTCGGTATTCCAAGGTTACCTCCCTCACGCCTCTGACATCCATTCGCATTTCACTAGGAATTCATCTGCTTTTCGCCCTGTCAAAGCTCAATCTAATACTAGGCGGTTTACTATTAAATCTTATGGCACTAAAGTATGGAACACAATACCAATTGACATTCGTCAATCGAGTAGTCTGCAGGTATTTAAAAAGAAACTTCGTGTTCTTCTACTCTCCTCCACTAATGCTACTTGAAGTGCACATGACCATGTGTAGTTAAGATTTTAGTTAAGTACTTAGTTAAGTTTGTTTCTCTATATGCTCTTGACAATATAAGGTTTTCTGCAATCTGTCATCACCTAATTTGTTTTAGTCTCTTTCTTTTAAGCTATCTTGATTAATTTTTCTTGGGACTTTTTACTTGGGTGACCCTTCCCAGCGGGATGTCCATCCCTTTTGGGCCCCCCTTTGTAGCCAATGCATGCATGTTTTGTACTTTTATTGTTTTCTTGTTTTCTGGTTGCAATAAAGTGAATTGTATTGTATTGTATTGTATTGTATTATGCCTAAGGATCAATGGAAAGACTAATTTAATTACATGGTGTTCAATGATTATAGGTTGAAATGATCCTGCACAGAATCTTCTATTGTATTCATGAAGAAGCAGATCTTCATCAAATCAGAACACATCAGAACACATCAGAACACATGGTGCAACATCATCCAACAGCAGCAGCAGCAGCAGCAGCAAAGACAAGTCACTCCTCTGCCTTTCTGAAACAAAAGAATTTATTCTTGTCTGAAATGCCATTCGCTGCCCACTCTTTGAATGCAAATCACCTGCATCTCCTATTCAGAATAAATCTCCATAAATTTGTCCACCCAGAATATATAATATATCATAGTGTATAACATAAAAAGACAGACGTGCATTCATCTGAGAGCAACTCTTTACGCTTTGCATATATGAAGAGAGTCATATAATGTAGCTTGCAAATGCAGACATCATCAATCATATACACAACTTCTCATGAGCTAAAAAATATTTGTCACATATGCCTATAACTGTTACAGAGCAGGTCCATAAAGTGCTGGGGTCTAATAGCGTGGTCTAACTCTTGAAGGCATCCAGTTGTTCAGCTGCAGCCATAAATGACAAAGTACCATGCATACATGTAGAGGTCAATTAGGACACACTTATTAGAGGCTTAGATGTGAGAGGCCTGGACAAATGATGGGTTTACTGAATAAGATGAGCAGCAGAGAGCAGCAGCTGCCAGCCAGGCAGGTAGGTAGGTGAAGCATCTGACAGACGACCGCTTAGAAAAATCCTCTCATCTCTAGGCACTCAATCACATGTCCAGCTGTTATATAGGACAAATGAAGAGCACTTACTGATCATGCCATTCTCCTCCATCACCCCCTCCTCCTCCTCCTCCATCTTCGTCGTCGTCGTCATCATCATCATCATCACTAATCCAGCCCTGGAATCAATCAAGGAATCCTATATATTATATCCAGACCTCCATGAATCAATACAGACTACATCTGTCCAAATGCTCTCATCAATCAGCACAATTGCCAAATAAATCATCCGTCACTAGTTTCAGACTTTTTAAATTCTCAGAATCTTCACAAACTAATTCTTGTCATCATTGCTTTGAAGACAAACCATACATCAAGTTACATGGTTCATAGAATGGCCGATGATGCACTAAGCACATTGCATTCTAAATTATCTGCTGAACTGTACACTATAACAAATGTTGAATAAGACGGAAGCATGTAGAACTTTAGGAAATGCTCTGTTAAGTGGTTCTTCATCAATGAATACAGCATGCATTGATACAGGAAAAATTCATTGCTCATGGTCAACAAAGAAAGAGAAGCTACAATGAATAGAACATGACCATTTACTGATGCCCCGCAGTCTATATTAATTATATTATATTACTCCAATCTGTCAGAGCATCCGTATTTCTTAGTTTCAAGGCAAATGATATACTGTAGGTGTTTGTGTGTTAAGATCATGTTTGTATACTTATTAAGGCTAAGCATTTAAGATGAAGAAACAATGCAAGACATCAGAAATTGTAAGATCTGTATTAGAACTAACCTGCAAACTAGCATTGCAGTGATAGAAGACACTCACTCTTCTTCTTCAACATTAATTTGAAATTAATAAGAAAAAATAAGTTACTCTTCATTGTCTGTAATTATATTAAAATCAATTGTTGCTGCTGTTCAAATGAGCCACCATACATTCTAAATAAACGATAGTTTAAGACTTTAGATAAGAACAGAAATAAGTTCAAAGTTAATTCTAAATATTTAAAACAAATGTGCAATATATATCGGTTGAACAGCATTGTCCAAAGAGCGAGGGGCATCAGTAGTGATGGGGGAGGGGTGGCTGGAGACTGGCAACCCATTCCAAGAACTGTGCCAAATGTGCCTCTGGTTGACTGCACTTCAAAGGATGCACCATTCAAAGGCTCAGCAGCATCCAAATAATAATACAGCACATAAACGATCAACTGTGAACAACTACATATTAAAAAAATCACCAGAGGTCAATGATGCTCAACAACATCAAAGGGAGAATCTACCATTCACTCAAGACCCCCCCCCCCCACCAACCCCCGCCATCCATCTCAGTCCCTCATATTGCTATCCTCAACACAAACTGCCAGAGATTCAATGGCTATTAATCCATCCATCAATATCCTATTCAACACGATTTCACTCAGGATTTCACTCATTTGGATTCAAAGGGTCGTTTGGATTCAAAGGGTCATTTGGATTCAAAGGGTCGTTTGGATTCAAAGGGTCGTTTGGATTCAAAGGGTCGTTTGGATTCAAAGGGTCGTTTGGATTCAAAGGGTCGTTTGGATTCAAAGGGTCGTTTGGATTCAAAGGGTCGTTTGGATTCAAAGGGTCGCTGGTGAGTTTTTTCATGGAAGTGGTGCTTTATAAATGTCAGATTACAATTTAAATGATGCTTTTTCATCCACTGCAGACAATGGACAAAAAATTACACTATAGTCGATTCTTTAATTTAATATATCCTTTCCCAATGTGTTGATCTATCTGCCTACATCTTCGTTCCTTACAAGTGGCAGATAGCAATCGAATCTAATTATAAATCTTAAAGGTAGAAACCGCTGAAGTCAATAACCACAATAGCCATAATAACCATATAATAACCACAATAACCATGCCTTATGTCTAAGAGAACTAATCACAAACTGATGTGCCATGAGCATAATCTTAACTTACTAAATGACAGTGTATACAAGTGTATACAATATCTAATCAGTTTGCAGATAATGTCCCAGTGTTCAACGCAAATTCTCGCACATCATTCACAGGGATTGCTTGCAGACTGCTTTTAAGAAGACGAATTATATTATTAGTCGATGTGATGCACTCTAGCAAAACATAAACTTACACCAGTGTAAACAGTCATGGGCTAAATGTGACAACTATATTGTGACCCCACATAGAGAACACTTGCAATGAAGCGGAGGGGAAATAGCTGAGCAGACGTGAAGTACTCATCCTATACTCAACATACTCATCAACAACATACTCATCAACGTAAAGACCTTTAGACATGGAACAAATGCAAGCGTTGTATCATCATGTGAATTGCATGTTACGTCTGATAACAATGTACACAACAAGTAAACCATCCCTGCAGCTTCTGTGTAAACAGAATGAGAAAAAGACAGAGCGCTAGAAAAGACAGAATGCAGGAAAACTGCTTTCACAGCATAGCTCTGCAGCTTAGTGAATTATCTCATTGCATTTCAGCCTTTCTTCATGCACACAAACTATGTAAGCCAACTAACCAGCCAATGATGTAACAAACCACAGGCAATCCGCAAGTCATTTCATTGCTCGCTTCATGATTTCAATCATGAAATTACTTGTTAAATCATCAGAAATATAATGGTGGTGTGTGGCTCGTGGTTTAATTTAAGGAATAATTATCCAAACATAGATTATCTCAAATCCAAAGCTTATGATTTGAGAAAGAAATTGGAAATGAAACAGAAATGTCGATATATATCAGGCTTTAAAATATATCTCTGCATAGACACTGAAACAGCAGTAGTACAATGGCCGTAGCATGGAAACGCAATGCGACATATATAGGAAGAAGAAGAGCGTGGAGTCAAAGTGGCAGCTGAGACGGATAAGAGGATAAGTTTAGAAGAGCTGATGAGAAGATAAGTAGTAGCAACTGCTGACTCAACATCCTCTCATGCATCTTTGTTCCATGCTTAACAAAACACAGGACATTTCCTGTCATTCAAGCACTGATGAGTCATCCAATCCTTTTTATCACAAAAAATTATTCCATCGAACTCTACAGACTAGCAAAACACTACAGACTTAGAAAACACTACAGACTTAGAAAACCCTACAGACTTAGAAAACACTACAGACTTAGAAAAAACTACATACTTAGAAAACACTACACACTTATAAAACACCACACACACTTACAAAACACTGCAGGTGATGGCTCGCATAGCACAAACTGGACAATTTAAGCTGAAACAGGATCACAATTATTCCATGAAACTTGCATTTTAAATCTGAACTTACAGAAGATTCATTCCTTAAATGCTTTATAGGTTTCGATTTGACAACTTAGAATTCTTTTACAACCACGAAAGCATTAAAAGTTAGCAGCAGTATTTAAACAGTGGTATTTATCCAGATAATGGGGTCAGCGTCATGGAAAAGCCTTCTGATAGTTCCGTTAAAACGCAACCATAGATCAACTATCATGAATGTAGCAAATTTTATATCCAGCAGGAGACAGATTGTAAGCACAAAATGAATTTACGAGAAAGCTGATGACGTTTATTGCCTACAACTACGAAACTGTCAAGGTCTTTTATGGCAAACGCACACGTTGACTAGCATAGCATTTTCATATATCAAGTACACTCAAATACCACCAGAGAATACAGGATAGAGTCCCAAGAATCAGCCTCAATAAAGTCATTAAGTGCTGGCTATTACAATAAAACCAAGGAATTTAGAGCTAATGACAACAATAATAATTACGGGAGCCAAACTTAAATGAAACATCCAGTCATCAAAATATATAAACAATTATACATGTGTGTATAATTGTATATATAATAATATAAATTCAACAGTCATTCAATCAACTACAAAGTCATTAATTATTCTTCAATCAATAAATCATCACTATATATATATATAAACAAGAAATGATCAACCATTTGGTTATTCTCACAATGACGGCATGACTTCAAAGCTCTCAGACCAATCTTTCATCTGAATTTGAAAACATTCAGCTGATAATAAATATTCAACCTGTGTCATGGCATCCAATTCAAACTAAAATATCTTTCATCCCATGTCTCCCTTGCTTGTAAAAGAGTGGCTCTTTAAAAGCAAGCAAAATCTCTCTGCCATGCCTATGCTTATCTACACCACAGGCACATTTCCCATATATACATCATAAAGTATTCATGACAGCAGTTGACATTCCAAGCACAACTGTTTATTCATGAAGAGATTCATTTGCAGTTTAGTTTCCAATTTGAACTGCCAGAAGATTTAACGACCAACGTCTCAATACATTTCATCAGCACAAGTTGCTGTCATATATGCAGCAAGTAAGAATGATAATTATTATTTGTGAGAATGGTAATTTACATTAATTAGTCTAATTATAAGATGGAGAAACTGAGAATCATGACATTCATCCACCTTAACAAAACAAAACTCTCCTAACTAAATCTAACTAAATAACCTGTGCACTGTGCGTTGCAGCTCATTATGTCTTGTAAACCGGTCATCTGATTGATCTGATCTGATTTACCTGATTTTATTTGCTGCCACTGTGATCCACCGACAGGAGGAAGTTGAATATGAGAAACTAAAACATAAGCCCATACAGCCCTCCTCCTAAGCAGTCAGTCAGTCATTCAGTTTGATCAGCAATTCTGTGTAGCTGTTGGTTCAAGAGTCTAGTGGTTGGAAATGACAGGATTTAAAGTGGGTGGAAACGCGTGGGCACGACGTTTCCACTGCTCTTGAAATTCTCTGCTTGCGTTCCACTGATCACCAAACAACCGAATCTGGTAACAATGCATTCGAATAAAACTCTGCGTCGTCGGAGTTCCCACTGCTCACCAAAACCACATTAACCACTGCGAAAGGTCAGGGTTTAGAATTTCTGGCAAGACGAAAAAACAACTGCGTATATTTCTTTCACTTGTGACCTCTTGTGACCTCTCGAGTATAAACAAGCAAAATAATCAACTGAGAAATGTTGATATGAGGATCAGAAGCAAATGCCAAGGTTGAAAACATGAATTCGCAATTTCGCTAGCACCTCATACTTTAAAAGCTATATTTCCGGCATGGCTTGAAGGGGGCTTGTCATCTACTTCCTCAAATCAAGAGCTCTTCAATGATGATGAAACCAATCATCCTCAACATACCAGCCTGCTTTCGTGGCATTGGTGCACTAAAGATTTCATTAAAAATTTCATTAAAGCAAGCAAATTTTACAGTAATGCTACAGAGTTGTGCTGTGGCTTGAACACTAGATTAATACCATGCGTGGACATCTTTCCCTGCACATGCATTCATCCCAGGTTATTGCTATCACTGCCCTACTACCAGCATCAGCGGCTCTTACACACAGTTTCCCGAAAGCCATCAACAAAATCCCAATCAAGAAAGAAAAAAGTCCAGAGCAGCATTTTACTAAAGGATGAATAGGTGAATACATTCATTGTATAGATAGCAACAAAAAGTACTAGCTGCCTTCAACAGAGAAAGCCGATAGATTTATGACTAATGCTTTCACATCAGCGTTTAATGATTATCAGATGAATGCCAGTGAACCTTGTCCTTGTTTGCAGACTTTCATAAGTCAACTTTAGACAAATTCTAGTTGACAGTGTACATATATTTCATGCCCACCCTACATTCCAATGCAAAAACAAGATTGCATAAAACGCAAAATATGGTTCACCTACTGGCAGGCAGGAAGGGTACATAACAGATTCAAATAACTTTAAGGAACTTGATCCTTGTACTCTCACCCCACCCCTCAAACTCAACCACTGATGTGCATGTGTGTGGGTGAGCGTGTGTGAGCGTGTGCTTTTGTTTATAGATTTGCAGCCACTGATGTGACTACTGACTAACCAATAGCTGAACCACAGAGTGCAGCTGGTTTGAATACTTGCATATACTTAAAAGCACTACTCAATACTCATGCAAGATAACCTATGTCTACTATTAATATTCAGTTCATATCCACCCACACTGACTACCATGCCCAATTCTTCGTCTGGTAAATCTCGATGGACTAGTTAACTGCCATCTTTTATGCATTCATTCATTCATTCATTCATTCATTCGTTCGTTCATTCATTTGTTCATTCATTACGAGAATTGAATTTGTATAGCTCCTCATCAAGGAAACTACTCACAGTTGCTGCCAACCATACAGCACAGCCAAATGAAACTGTCTTCAGATATGCACAGAACAGCCCCAAGATGCCACTACAGCTGCTGATCAAAAATGTAACAACAGCTTTAGCTGAACAAATGAGCTGTAGACATCTAAACTGATCGAAACTTGGCTGAAACAAAAACCAGCGCATGGCATCATCGTCCATGAACTGAAGTCACAATAATTTTGTGCATCGCAAAACCTACTCAAATGATGCAAAAGCTATCATCATGTCTTAGCACTGCATGTATCGTATCGTATATTAAATCGTAAACTCAGGATTTCTACAGCACACACAAAAGTCAAGTATTGGGAACCAGCTTATTCACAGGCGCTCAATCAAAATAAAATCAATAGGTAGAGGGTCAAGATTCGGTTAAACAGACCGGCTATGGTGGATGATGCTTAGAGATGAAACAGCGAGGGTGGAGGTAGGGGGAAGTGGACGAATGAGGATAGGATCTGTGAAAAAGCAGTGTTTGAGTATCGAGTGAAAGACCTGTGCATGGGATATAGCAAGTTAAGCTCTTAGAACATTTACCACAGTGGTTAACCTTAGAGAATTAATCGAGGGAAGACTAAGCAGTCTTCTGTAGCTGTGGCTGTTTAATGTTTATCCTCCTCTTCCCAACTAACAACAACAACGACTTTGTTTGGACCAGAGAGCAGTGAATCAGCTGAAACTAACCCATCAGTCTCTGCCTCCTCCTCCTACTGCGCAGAGGTGGGAGAGCAGAGGTGGGAGAGCAGATGTGGGAGGGCAAAAGAGGGAGACAGGATGGTTCAGGCCACATGCAGAGAGGCAAATCCAAACACCAGCCAGTTGGCTAACACCCTCTCTCCCTCACCCTCCTTCCATGGTCCATGCCCTCGGTCCCTCTCTTTTCCTCTAATCAGCATTACTTACATCTGACTCATAGGCATTCAGAGAATAACTGACTAGGGCTCCTATCTAACTCAAGATTACTCCACTAACTTGTATCTAACTGTCTTCAGAAGCAGTGTCATTATTAATAACACTGGCACACTCATGAATTCAAACACTACAATCATCAACAGATCTACTCCCAAGGGCAGCTATGTGGTAACCATCACGAATATCCAAGACCTGCATGAAACCATAAACCTAATTCATCAGCAAAATGGCCAACCATTGACATTAATTCAGTCCTATCTCTAATTCACCAGAACCCAATATTAATTATAATCAGGAATTATCTCACAAGTTCTTAGCAATTCACGCACACAGTGAAATGCAAAGCGATGAGACATTGATCACGTAAATGTCTGGCTGGACTCCTCCAATGTAAAGTCTACACTTTCTAGACCACTCTCCACCAATCTGTGTGCAGCACTGCGAGCACTGACACAAACTTCCCACACACATTTGTGTTTGGTTGTTCAGCATTCATCCACACACATTCATCCAACAGCCAAAAACAAAGGCTTAGCGTAGGTGAACAGATGATGGATGTTGTGGATGTAGTAGGTATGGGAGGGGATGAAGGGGAGCCAGTGCATGACTGTTGTAGACAATTAAACTGTCAATTCATGATTATGTTTGACTCCATGCTTTTCAAGAGGACTCATGAATCCAATGATCAGAGAAACTTAGTTCAAAATAACAAAAAACACTGATAAATAGCTTCGGGATGATCAGAGAAATTGCATCAAAACAAAAACTGCCTACCAAGGCAACTGTACGAGAAACAAGGAGCATTATCTCATCTCAAACTTTGCAAGTGCTGCTAATGCAACAAACAAAATATTGAATCTAATAATTGAAAAAACCAGAAGGCTTCCTATAATATTTTCACAGGTTCTTTAAAGCGTTCGATCATGACGCAAATTAATGTCGACCATCAACTATAAAAATAGAAAGTCTGTAGTTCTCACCAAAGAACCGTCCAGGGTTTAACGCTCTGAGCAATGTGAGCATGTTGCCATGCACTCTCAGATAACAATAAAAAAGAGTTACCCATGGACCTAGGACATGCTGACTCACAACAATAGCTGGCAGGAATCCAGTAGACAATATCAAGCAAGAAAACTTTCTGCAAGTTCTTTTTACTGGTGCTGCACTCTTCTATCATCACCAAGTAAGTTTAGAAAAATCTTTACAATAGAATTAAGTCAGCTATAGAAAAATGCAGCAATCTGAAAAAAAGAGATTAATAAAGAGGACAGCTGTAGGACATGTATGCAGACCATTGCTATGGATGAAAAGTAATTCAGAACTTACTCTGAAAGATTTGTTGAATGAGAAAGTGGTGGCACATTTAATCGAGTGGCCCATTTACAGGCAAATTAGCTCGAGGAGCAGCTATATGAGATCTACTCCCAATGGCAATTCTATTTAACACAGGGGACATGCCTAACTTCTTATGCAGCAGTCTGCACCAGCTGTGCACAGCTTCCTCAATACGGATGGAGTAATTGTCCCTCATGCAGCTGGCTTTAAGCCCTGCAGGCTGCAATGTAAGAGCAGACACAATAAAACATACATGTGTAAACTACATACTACAGAATTGCAGAATTTTGCCCTGTTAGCACGGGTCCAAGTGGTTGTTAACTAAAGGTGTTGGTGGATTTAATCTCCCTAGACTTAACACATTAACAGGCATGCACTGTATGTCTAGATGTCTTTTGGCAGCAATGTAACCAGACAAGGCTTAGGATTGCTTCGCAAGGTAAAGCAAACTAAAGCATGATAGATTCTGTGGAAACTAAATTGCAGGGTTTCTCTACATACATTCTAATATATCGCAGCAACAATGGACATCAGTAAAACAATGTACATAAAAACAACTGGCCAGTTCAATTGCTGTCAAGAGCACATAGACCATGCAGTAGAATTTCAGCAATATCTTGACTTGCTTCAATTCATCTTAAGCTTGTTTATGACGCACACAATAAATATCAAACTGTTATCAATAAATATAAAACTATAATAATTTATAATTCTCAAAGCATCCATACATCCACCTATCTATCCATCCATCTATCCACCTATCCATCATCCTTCCATCTGTCCCTCCTCTACCCGTCTATCCAGCCATCCACTGTATACCGTTTCCCAAGGCAGTGAAGTAATTTGTAGCCCATCAGAGCACTGATAAGGCGTAAAAAAAAATTGTTGTGTTTCCGGTAACCCGACCGACCCATTTTTACGGCCGCGACCCAAATATTTTTGTAAAATATTTTTATTAAAAAAATATTTTAAAAAAAAAAAAATTTTCCAAATTTTTTTAAAAAAACATTTGTACTGACATAACATAAGAGACGTCAACAAAATGAAATTAATAGGACTGTTTCTAGAGCAGTTTTAGGTGCAGACAGTCGGGAAATAGGCAGTTTATACTTGCTTAGAACACGTACTTTGTTTCAGCGTGCAAAAAAGACTAGTGGGGTATACTTTTTCGGATAGTCACTGCATTAAAAATATTTTACAAAATAAAAATATTTTCCGACCTACCTACCCACTTTTTTTTGGCTCTGTTACCGGAAACACAACATTTTTTTTTTTTGGCCTAAGGGCCAGTCAGTGCATGTACAAAACAGCCAACTGGAATAGAAGTATTGTGCCGGGAGGGGGAGGAGGACTTTATGCAAAGCATGCAATTACTTCCAGACAACTATCCCTCCCATCTCCAGTGGTCATCCAGAAAGAAAATTGTCCACAGAATCCTTGCTGGAGCAAAAGCATGACCACCAACGGATGTAACAATTACACAACAATTGCTGGAAATTCATTCGCAAGCAACTCAGCAAGAAGGAGAATGGCTTACGTTGTCATGAAAACGAGATAACTTCATTAAGAGTCACGGCTATCTTTATATTTAGCGTTATACATGAGCACACACTGACACACACACATGCACACATACTCTGACACAAACACATGCACATGCACACTAGAACCGAATTACTTGTAAGGCATATACTTACAAATCTATTACAGCCTGAAGGTGTGTAAATCAGCTTGCAAATAAGTAATCAGGAAATCAGCAAATCACCCAGTGATATCGAAGAAAGTAATCACTTACTTTTTAACTTTATTGGAGACAAGTGAAACTGAATGTAGTGAAAAGAAGTCATGAGGACGAAGCAAACAACAAGTAAGCAGGCGCACTGGTCAGTAGATCTTTGTAGAAATGAATTGACTGTGATTCTCCTTAACATCATAATATTTATCGAATCTGATCTATACTGTTAAATTACCCATCAACGATTTCTACAGCTTTGTCTGTTAATAATTGCACATGCAGAGTCATCTTTTGAATATTTAGATATTTAGATCTATGTCAGTGAGGATACTCAACATCATAGTCAACCAATTTACCCCATATCACCCCATATATATTATGCTCATTCTTTTACCACTCTAATATCATCCATATGCCATGCACCTAGCTAATTATCCAGAATATTATCCGTTTACCGTCCATCATTTCACCATCGGCTTTCCATTGTCATCAACAAAAAATATGCAACCACGCTCAACCCCCCCCCCCCTCTCCAGAGCCAGAGCAGAATGAACAAGGTGCGCAAGAGGACAATTTGTGCCTGAACTCCAACATAACTTTAGTGAAAAAACATAATAATTAATTATAGGAGTCTGCTTATCAACAAAGGCAATTGAGGGCAGAAGAGAGGGAAGAGAGGAAGAGGAAACGAATGCTACTGGACTGGAAGATGAAAGACGTTTAAAGAAGATGATGAGGGTGGAAGGAGTAGATTTGGATCTATTGCCTGAGGGCAAAGAACTGGAAGAAGAATCCAAGTTAACCAACGTAAACAGGAAGAGGGTGGCACAGGAAGGGTGGCAAGAGGAGACGCCATCTGGCACCAATTATACCACTGCAGAACTTCTACCCATGTAAGTGTTGCTTCTAAGCTTCAGCCAACTAATCAGTATCCACAGGAAAGGGCGGAGGGGTGTGGGGGGGGAGGGTCAAATGCAATGGTGGTGAGTTTTTTTCTTTGTTTGACATGGCCCTACAAGGACTAGAAGGGTTTTTACATGTACATAGCAAGGACAATGGAGGAAGCAAAGACATTGGGGCCACTTCGGTCAGCATCAGTCATGAGCATCATTAATCATTACATTTACATATGCCTGCCAGTACAACTCATTAAAACCATTAATACCTACGCCTTCACCAGAAGGTCACTAAAATTCTTCATCAAACATGGCCGATTCATTCGTAGATTTATATTCATAGTTTTGTTAGACATCAAAATACAAACAAAAACACTAAAATAAGATCAGTCTCAACAAGGTTCTGCCAACTATACTGCCCTGAAAAGGCAAAACACAGTAACTCGGAAAACCAATATTTTGCGCAAACTTGATTTGAAAGTTTATTTCAAATATCTCGGAATTCATTTGTTCAATCCGAACAAAACTCGCACCATAAATGAAGTAAACTGTGTTTTATTTTATGGTAGCAATTAAAAATGTTTAATAATATTATTTATACACCAAAACAGTTAAAAATCGTTCGTACTGCGTTTTGGTGTGACATTTCAATGCGAATTGAATACCCCAAAACACAGTACTGCGTTTTGGCTTGACAACTCTATGCAGCGTGCGTGTGTTACATTGATCAACCGATATTGATCTGGATATTTTTGTACAGATCACTGAAGTTGGGACGTGGATAATTTGACTTTGGCTCTAGTTAGAGTAAAATATCTTAAAACCTCATTAAACCAGGATTTCATTCATAATTACCATTTCATTTATAATTCATGAACCTTCCGTCCATGCGTGTATAATGCCTATTCACACACGCGTAGCAATAATAACAACACGTGCCGTGTAAATAATATAATTATGAAATATTCGCCGAGATGTTAAAATTCATAATTATAATCAGCAATTAAATACATAATAAATATAATAGGGTCTGACACTTACGTAGAATGAATAGACAAACTTAGGCCTAAACTTGAAAAAAATGAATGAAAACCCCAATAGGGCCTAATATTAGATCACTTCGTACTAATAAATATATTTCACGCGTCTTGTAAACAAAACCGGAAATAGAATATTATACAGAAATATGACGTATTATAGCGCAGTAACGGTAATTTATGTAGTGCCTATGCTAAGCCAAAACACAGCACTGTGTTTTTGCTTGACATTCGTTTGGGAAGCGCAGCAGATTCTGTTGTTATAAACACAGTGCTGTGTTTTGGCTTGATTTCCAAAGAAAAATATCCGACTTACTGTGTTTTGCCAACATAATATCTCGGAAATCAGTGAAAATAAAGCTCTGACACTTACAGGGCATGAAGATAGTAACATCTTAAGCGCAAAAATCCAATAAAATGAAAAACGATTTTTTTCGAGTTACTGCGTTTTGCCTTTTCAGGGCAGTATAGTCGACCAGTCAGTACGCAGCAGAATAGCCAACCAACCAATCAATCAATTTTTCAAGCAACTTTAATGGTTATTGAAAATGTAGTCAGTGTGACAGTTTACTCTAACAAATAGTTGGGTTGCTGACCCAACCAATCAGTCACAGAAATAGTCAGCCAGACAAACAAAAGGTCAGCAGGTCAACCTGGGTCAGCAGGTCACCCTGGGTCAGCAGGTCACCCTGGGTCAGCAGGTCAACCTGGGTCAGCAGGTCACCCTGGGTCAGCAGGTCACCCTGGGTCAGCAGGTCAACCTGGGTCAGCAGGTCACCCTGGGTCAGCAGGTCACCCTGGGTCAGCAGGTCAACCTGGGTCAGCAGGTCAACATGGGTCAGCCTGAATGTATCTAATGAAGGAGTCAACAATGAATGTCCAAGAAATGTCCTAGTGACACGTTGCAAAGAATCAATGAAGAACACAATGTATTGTGAAGGTTGAATGATCTCAACTACATGTACAGAGAGAACAGCATTTCTTTACTCATAATAAAAGATGAACAACAGACAAGTTCAAAAGCCGATCTAAATGCAGAAATCTGTGTGCATCATCATCATTGGCAAAACTATTTTCCCACTGCAAATGCATGAAGTCGTTTGTGGAGTTAGGTCAAACATGAAATTATTACAAGCCAGGTATAGATGTATGCTGAGATGTATGTTGGGATGTATGTTGAGATGTATGTCGAGATGTATTATTATTATTACTATTATTAAATGAATTTGTAACGCGTGCAAGGTCACACCGAAATGTGAATCTGAGGCGCGGATAGTCAGTCGCCAGAAATGTATGTTGAGATGTATGTTGAGATGTATGTTGAGATGTATGTTGAGATGTATGCTGAGATGTATGTTGAGATGTATGTTGAGATGTATGTTGAGATGTATGTTGAGATGTATGCTGAGATGTATGTTGAGATGTATGTTGAGATGTATGCTGAGATGTATGTTGAGATGTATGTTGAGATGTATGTTGAGATGTATGTTGAGATGTATGTTGAGATGTATGTTGAGATGTATGTTGAAAGACTGAGCCTCAGAAATATAAGATGTGATTCTGGTGAAGAGGAAACGACTAAAGACATCGATGATCTCATTCTTCTAATGAGAAATAGATATTTTGATGTTTCTTCAAAAGAAAACAAACCAACGTTCTGTGTTCGTCGCTCAGCTACGTTACCTTAAACCTCGTTAAATGTCATCAAGAAGAGAAGTTCATCAGTTACAAAGCAATCACCAGACAACACACCCACACACCCATTGCACACCCACACACCCATGCACACCCACACATCTACACCCACGTGCACACACACACACTCACAGATCAACCAATGGATTTACATTTAGAGTCTTTACGCTAACTTCCTGGACACTGTGTGATGCATCCAGGATGAGCAATGATGAAGCTCCTCTGTGAATTTAACGAATGATCAAGTGCTGATAAATTTCCAGTTAATCTGCATTGCATTGCAGTGGCTGATGCCAGCCAGACACTTCAATTGCCAGCTGAAGTGTCTAGCTTACAAAGTCTGCATGGGCCATTCCCTACACTTCGTTCAATCTCTATTCACAAATTTGTCCCTATGGCTCAAACTTCCAAAGAGCTACATAAAAGCGCTGCTGTGGTCAGTCCATCTTTCTGGAATAAGCTGCCTAACAGTTTCCATAATGAGATTCTTGGTCTTTCTTTGCCCTTTTTTTGCAAGCGCTTGAAAACCATTGTCTTTGATCGTGGTTTGGTGCTATTAGGTCAGGAGCACCTCTGAGCAGTTTCTCTTGATATGACTTGATATGAATTCATTATATGACTTGCATGCCATTTGCATAATGCCTGTTAGCAGACTTTCAAAAGAGATTGTGAACATTGTTGAAAAAATGCATCCAAGTGTTTGTTAGAGACTCAAACAAAAATCAACATATAGGATGCTCCTAAAGCCCAGCATCATCATCTGCTTCTGCTCAGATGTAACAATTTACTATTTCTCATACATCAACCTCTTTTGTCATCTCACACAAAGTGCTCATGCAGTGCTTTCATGCTTCTCAGTGATTCTGCCCAATAACCCCCTCCCACACCTTAAGTTCTGTGTTGAGTTTTAGCAGAGACTCTGCAGAAACCTTTCACAAGTGTTTGAAAAACTGTTCTTTATCCACAGAGCTGGGCAGAAAAATGCCCTAGACTGAGTTGATATCTAGGATGGGTGATCTAAAATCACTCTGTGCGAATGAATGATGATCTAAACATGCTCAGGACTATCTTAACCCTTGACACCAAAAAGGTTAATTACAACCCTCACAAACTTTCACAAACATTTAACAACAACCATAATAAAGGGAAAAAATTCAGTTACAGTGTTCAGTATAATCATGCAGTAAAACATTCCACAGAGTCTTTAACCTGTGAATGTCAACGTCAAAATTCAGCCTCTGTGTAACTGGAATGGTCTTCCAAAAAACAACACAACAAAGAACTAGAAATCCCTAAAGGACTCCAGACACCAATTGTCTAGCAAAATTGACGGATTTGTCAGATTAAACTACCGTAGTAATTAGCAGAAGTGATTACGCTACCAGTGCTGCTAACAGTGAATAGAAAAAGGTGCAAATAAAAAATGTGGTCATCAAAGACAAACACTGCAAGAACAAATCTATCTCTATTTCTCTCTAAGACACTGGTCACAGTCTCTTCTTCAATCCTCCTCAGACGTCTAATGATGTAATAAAGGATGGAAACACAATCCTGATAATGCTTTGTTAGATTAGGAAGCTTAATTAATCCATCAATCACAATAGGAAGAAAACCGAGAAAGCAGCCATGGGCCAGGAAAGGAACTGATCCCATCTCCATTCGACTTCATTTCCATGGCTAATAAAGGTCACAGGATAAACCAATGGATCCTCCTTTCCTCTGTACACAAATCCATCCACCTACTCTGTAATGCTATCCATGGGGCCAGACAACTGGAGACACAACACCAACACTGCTAAAAAGAAGGGTGTAGCTGAAACATGCACCAAAGTGGAATGTACTCGTCACACCACTGTCATCAGTTCGTGACGTCAGCCGGGATGGGTACAAATAAATTACCCTCGTACTCCTCAGTTATTTGTAAAGTCCACTGCTGAATTTAATGTCAATGCACCTGAAGTCATGTCCTCAATTACTTATCTATCCAACATAATTATGTCCTTCGTCTGCTTTCGTTTCTTTTCCCATCAAATCTTCGATGAAACGCAATGACTACAATTCAACTCGCATTCTTCGCTCAACTTTAAACCCTTCAAGCCTTCGTTGAATTAAATGTCTAGCAACTGGAGTGTTTTTCTATTTTCTGTAGACTTGATATCACTCCGATCTTCTGCCGCCAATTCATTTCTACTGTAGTAATAAAAATTTGTACAATCCTTAATTCCTGTGGAAAAATCTCAAAGGATTTAAGACACATACATTCATTATTCATTATGGAGATTTATACACTGTTGACCTTTCAACGTTACTACTCAGGAGTGCTCCTGATCAGAACTCGGCTGAAAAGGATGGTTTTAAGGCTGTGATAAAAGGCATCTGAGCAAACCCTATGCATATATGGATTATATGGCCTGTAGACAGTATGAGCCCATGGATTCCGTATACCATGAGACCAATAACAGACAAAGCACCATGGTTCAAAGAAATAATTGGGCTTTTTACAGGCACTGGAGGATGGTCATAACAAAATTTAAATAGGAGTATCTATCTACACTGTGTCCCAATAAATCGGGCACCCTTTTTATAATGTGAATAAAACTGGTAAATATTCATCGATTGTCAAAATTTTAAAACTGTTTTTATCCTGAGATAATTATCTACAAATTGGTAATTTATGAACGGCCCTCACTAAATGATTACGTCATAATGACGTCTCGTTAATTAACATATCGAAGCCAAATGTCAACAAAAAAGTTGTGTTCGGTGCTTAACAGTTGAATTATCTTATGCAAATGACGTAATTGTGACGTCAATATTCATGCCAGAAACTTCATATTTGAATCAGTGTAAGATAATTATCTCAGGATAAAAACAGTTTTGAAATTTTGAAAATCGATTAAGATTTACTTGTTTTATTCACATTATAAAAAGGGTGCCCAATTTATTGGGACACAGTGTACATATAAAGAAGAAAGTATGTAACTATGTATGCATTATGTATGTATGTATGTATGTATGTATGTATGTATGTATGTATGTATGTATGTATGTATGTATGTATGTATGTATGTATGTATGTATGTATGTATGCAGGGCCTCCGACAGGATTTGGAGGCCCAGGGCCACAACTAATTTTCGAGGCCTTTTTTCAAATATCTTTTGAAAACTCAACAGAAAGGTTAAAATCATCCTTCGAATCTTCAAAGCCACGAATTTATCGATAATGCTTTGATAATTTAAAGTTCTAGCGATATCAGAATTAATGCTTAACATAGCCAATCCATTTGCTATTTTTTTCAATAAAATTGACAATGTGGTCAATTTTGTCAAATTGACTATAATTGCTGGTGTAGTGTACTGTGTAGGTTACACATTGCAAAGTGAATCGGATGATAAGAACATTAGGCCTAAAAAAAAATATGCTGTGTTTCCGGTAACAGAGCTAAAAAAAATTGGGTAGGTAGGTCGGAAAATATTTTTATTTTGTAAAATATTTTTATGCAGTGACTATCCGAAAAAGTATACCCCACTAGTCTTTTTTGCACGCTGAAACAAAGTACGTGTTCTAAGCAAGTATAAACTGCCTATTTCCCGACTGTCTGCACCTAAAACAGCTCTAGAAACAGTCCTATTAATTTCATTTTGTTGACGTCTCTTATGTTATGTCAATACAAATGTTAAAAAAAGATTTTTTGAAAAAATTTAAATTTTAAAATTTTTTAATAAAAATTTTTTACAAAAATATTTGGGTCGCGGCCGTAAAAATGGGTCGGTCGCGTTACCGGAAACACAACACTTTTTTTTACGCCCTATATTCATATTAAAAGATTATTTAGGTTTGAGTGTTTGACTTACGACTTACGACTCTATAATGTATGTATGTATGTATGTATGTATGTATGTATGTATGTATGTATGTATGTATGTATGTATGTATGTATGTATGTATGTATGTATGTATGTATGTACTATGTATGTATGTATGTATGTATGTATGTATGTATGTATGTATGTATGTATGTATGTATGTATGTATGTATGTATGTATGTATGTATGTATGCAAAAACTTTTGATCCACTTGACCGATTGCTCCCAAATTTTCCACGAAAGCTTCTTAGCACACGACAAAAAAAACATAGGGGGTTCACAATCCCAAAAACTGACCAATGCTATGGGGGCAATGGACTTCACAAGTGACCCAGGACACTGGAGATCATTTATTCATATCAATGCCAATGCTGGCATCACGAACTGATGATGATGACGATGACGATAATAAAAAATATACATACATATAATTTTATACATACACCCTTCAGGCATTTCCTATATGAGGTTTATACAAGATATCCAGCTGATCTAAACAAGTGCTCCAAAAGGTTAACAGAAATTAAGTGGTGTGCTGAATTCACTTAAATTAATGTCATGATTTTTTAAATGATCAATAAACCATGCATGGTGGCCAGATCAGCTCTAAGATCAATAAGGAATAAATTATATATCGAAAAAATGAAATGCCACAGAGTATGAGTGACATGAAAAATTCAAGGATCAGAATAAGATTATATATTATGTCCCTAGAGCACACTCCAACTCTATTGGCTCACAGATCAAGAAGAACAACAGCTGAAAACATTACAGATCAGAAAAGGATTGAGACCTATACACAGTGTGCAGTGTACACAGTGTAGTCAGACTGATCCCTGCAAATAATCAAGCGTCTTGATAACAATCAACAGCAAACAGCAGCAGCACTTCTCCCAGCAACAGCCATCACTCTAGTGTGAATAAAAAGCGATTATAAATCTTATGGATAGTTGCTGTGATGAAATGAATGAAGATTGTGACAAGATTGCAAGTACACTCGTGTAAGCATTTCTTCCACAGCACATCTTTATTGCCTCACTAAGGCATTTATCATTCAAAGTCCCATTTGACCTTTGACCTTCTAGGCATTCCATAAATGTTTGACTATAGTTCACATGATGATTTCTGCCTGAAAGTGGTTACTTTATCCAGCTCCTGATGATGATGATAATGGTGGTGGTGGTGGTGGTGGTGGAGTTGCTGCTGCTGATGATGATGATGACAATGATGAAGATGATGAAGACAATATACAATGACGAAAATGATGAGCATCATCACAACCAAGATCAAATTCATATATATACAGCACATAACGGTCAAGTCTTTAAGAAAACTACGACTGACCATTTGTCACAGGTAAACAATACATGATGACGATGATGATAATGAAACAATACAAAACGTCACAAAGACATTGTTTCAATTACTACTGCAGCGCTGGTTTGTGCTGTGCTGTGCTGCACAAAGGCATCTATAGTGTACTACAAAAAAGGTCAGTGAGTCACAAAATAGGCTGAAACAGCAGAATTGGGCATAGGAGGTCAAAGCTGTGGGTATCATAAAACAAGAAAGTGAAAGAAAAAGCAAACCAAGATGAAAAACAATCAAATAATTAATGACGACTTTAGAACAAAGCCAATTTTGAAGTCACAGACTTACACACTGCAGGCCAATTACAAGCACAATTAGCCAAGTCTATCAATTGCCCATATTAGACTTTCAACATCTATCAATTGCCCATATTAAACCTGCAACATCTATCAATTGCCCATATTAGACTTTCAACATCTATCAATTGTCCATATTAGACTTTCAACATCTATCAATTGCCCATATTAAACCTGCAACATCTATCAATTGCCCATATTAGACTTTCAACATCTATCAATTGCCTATTTTATTAGACTTTCAACATCTATCAATTGCCCATATTAGACTTTCAACATCTATCAATTGCCCATATTAGACTTTCAACATCTATCAATTGCCCATATTAAACCTGCAACATCTATCAATTGCCCATATTAGACTTTCAACATCTATCAATTGTCCATATTAGACTTTCAACATCTATCAATTGCCCATATTAAACCTGCAACATCTATCAATTGCCCATATTAGACTTTCAACATCTATCAATTGCCTATTTTATTAGACTTTCAACATCTATCAATTGCCCATATTAGACTTTCAACATTTATCAATTGTCCATATTAGACTTTCAACATCTATCAATTGCCCATATTAGACTTTCAACATCTATCAATTGCCCATATTAGACTTTCAACATCTATCAATTGCCCATATTAGACTTTCAACATCTATCAATTGCCCATATTAGACTTTCAACATCTATCAATTGCTCATATTAGACTTGCAACATCTATCAATTGCTCATATTAGACTTTCAACATCTATCAATTGCCCATATTAGACTTGCAACATCTATCAATTGCTCATATTAGACTTTCAACATCTATCAATTGCCCATATTAGACTTTCAACATCTATCAATTGTCCATATTAGACTTGCAACATCTATCAATTGCTCATATTAGACTTTCAACATCTATCAATTGCCCATATTAGACTTTCAACATCTATCAATTGTCCATATTAGACTTTCAACATCTATCAATTGTCCATATTAGACTTTCAACATCTATCAATTGACTATTTTATTAGACTTTCAACATCTATCAATTGCCCATATTAGACTTTCAACATCTATCAATTGCCTATTTTATTAGACTTTCAACATCTATCAATTGCCCATATTAGACTTTCAACATCTATCAATTGCCTATTTTTATTAGACTTTCAACATCTATCAATTGCCTATTTTATTAGACTTTCAACATCTATCAATTGCCCATATTAGACTTTCAACATCTATCAATTGCCCATATTAAACCTGCAACATCTATCAATTGCCCATATTAGACTTTCAACATCTATCAATTGCCTATTTTATTAGACTTTCAACATCTATCAATTGCCCATATTAGACTTTCAACATCTATCAATTGCCTATTTTATTAGACTTTCAACATCTATCAATTGCCAATATTAGACTTGCAACATCTATCAATTGCCTATTTTATTAGACTTTCAACATCTATCAATTGCCCATATTAGACTTTCAACATCTATCAATTGCCCATATTAGACTTTCAACATCTATCAATTGCCCATATTAGATGTCACAAGTCTTTTCCCTCTTCTTCTCTACGTGTGACCTTCAGTCTCTTCGGAAGCTTCTTCGTATAAGTTCGTGGTAGCGTAGGCCTATCCCTAGATAACTGTTTCATTAGCTAAATGGCTAGGTTAAAGAATCTACAGTCTTTCACTGTTTTGTTAACCAACAACGACGACGTGTTTAACTCTTCTTATTATACTCCAAAATCCGATATAAAGTAAAACGATCAGCAACAACACAACAATGACTACACTTGCGTTATCATAACAACTACACGACTACTATCTTCATCAGTCTACTCTATCGCAACTCAACAACAACTCTTACAGCCTATCTCAACGGCTCTCAACACGCAACTCTCCTTTTTCACTTCCACTCCCTTCTTGTACAATTAACGTACGCTCGTCTAGACGTCACGTGCTGTCCAGACAATCACCTGTGCAGACGCCGCGCGGCAATTTGCACCTGGCCTACTTACGTCGCTGTACGACAATCGGCGTGCACTGATTAAATTAGCTGACATTACCTCCTTCCTTTCTTTTGAAGAGAGCTAATTAATCTTAAAAATTAGCGAACGTATAATGCTTAAACTAAATACAAACAATTCTTATACTAAATGCAATCACAAAATACCTTATACTACAATCTCGATAAGCAGTCTGCTACTACATTCAACTTTCCTTTCTTATAGTTCAACAGAATGTCAAAATTTTGCAATGATAAAGACCATCGGACTAACTTAGCAGACTTCGACATTGACTCAGTCAAATAAACTAAAGGATTATGGTCAGTGAACACATTAATCTTGGAACCAATAATAATTTCTTTCAATTTGTTTAAAGCCCATATGATTGCATAGGCTTCCTTCTCAATCGTCGCCCATCTCCTCTGGGTATCTGTCAGCTTCTGACTGATAAATGAAACGGGACGTTCTATCCCCTCATCATCCACTTGTGACAGCACAGCCCCCACAGCAAAATCACTGCTATCACAGTACAAATTAAATGGTTTGCCAACCTCGAACATGTATAAAATCACATTTGATAAAACAATTTCTTTAAGAGAATCAAAAGACTTCTGGTGGTCCTCAGTCCAAACAATGTTCTCAGGTGTCTGCTTGTTAGTTAAATCTGTTAATGGTTTAGCAATTTCAGCAAAATTACAAATAAATTGTCTGTAGAAACCAAAAAATATCAATCAATTAGTTAGCAAATGTTAGGATTCTTCGGGTTCAGCACCACTTCCTGTTCTACCAGTGTACATAATCCAGGTTTGTCCGAAACTCTGTCTGCATAACAGTTCAGTACATCCAGTAGCTGTTTCTGTTGCTCGCTCGTAAGATGTCCGATCTGTTCATAGTCCAATTGCAGCGATTTCTGTGTCGTCTCTGCATGGTCTTCTTTCAATGGTAGCTCTACCACTGATCCGAATTCGTCGTCCTCTTCCACGATGAGACCACACGATAATGTTCTTGCGATGAACTTCCTCATTTTGTTGGCATGGACGATTCGTCGGCCGTTTTCATTCATGTCCACCAGATACGAATACTTGGATCTTCTTTGTAGCATTGTACATGGACCATGCCATCGTGAGATCAATTTATTGGTTGACGTTGGATACAGGACGATGACGTTTTCTCCTGGTTCGAATTCTTTATCCTTGGCCCTCTTGTTGTATTGACTGGCGTATTGTTTTTGTTTCTCCAATTTCTTTGCATTTTCCACCTGTTTTTCATCATTCGTATTCTCCGTAAACATTTCTCTCATGCTCGTACCAATTTCCACATCGCTCCCCGAATCTTCACTATCATTTCGTTCACATGCAGCCATCACTTCTTCATTTTCATTGTTCTCGGGTGTTATTCCTTCGTCATCTTGAATGCTGAGTTCATCTTCGCTGTCCGTGTCATCTTCCTGCGAACTTTCGTTTATCATTTCATCTTCTCCGCCTTCGACTTCTGCTATCCGACTTTGTGCTCTTGTAGTCACATTCGCTTGTAGTTCCCCTTGCAATACACTCACTGGTGGAATCTCTTTCAATTCTGCAATTATCTCCGGATGTAGCAAGAACTTTTCCCTGTTTTCTTTGCACAGATCCGCTGGAATGCTGGCACACACTAAAGTTAAATATGGCGCGATATTTATTGTCCTGTCCTCTGTAGCTGTTCCTTCGTTACGACCGCTCATCCGCACTTCGATTTTCACCAACTTAGCTGGAATCGGCTCTCCAGCTACACATTGCAAATGAACTCTGCCGATTTCTTCTACTGTCGTTCCTTTCAGTAGTTCTTCGTTGATTACTGGTATCTCGGTCCCCGAGTCAATCAACGCCTCGACTTGCACAGGCTGCCCATCAGTCCCACGTATCTCCACATTTACATGCTGCAACGATATTTTCTTTATGCGTTGACACTCCTCTTTACTTTTTGTTTCTCGACAATTTTCTGCAATGGAAGTAGTCTTTATCGCTTCTTTCAGTATGGTGAACTGCGGCGTACACTTCATCACTGACTTTACTTCTGTTTCTTGGTTGCATTGTTCTTCCCAACCAGGAGGTGCATTCATCACTTGTATCTGGTTTACTCGAAGATTTTCTGCACTTCTGCTAAAGTTCTTCCTCAGATTTGCCGCTCCTGGTGCTTGGCAATGTTTTATTAGGTGTTTGTCAGAATGACAGTTGTGGCAACGTTTCTTTATAAAACTTCTTTGCTCATTGTTCTCCCACTTGTTGTACGGCGTGTATGATGCATTACTTTCTGTTGGGCGTCCCAGCGGCGGAGTTCGATTGTAGGCTTGTCTGTCCCACGTTGACTCTTTCTTATCTTGCCAATACTGCTTTCCAGAATAATTATCTTTCTTTGCATCATTACTCTTGGCTTGGCTTCCGGTGTCTTTGCTATCCTTGTTCCACTTGAATGGCTTTGAGCTATTTCCCCATGCTTCAAATTTCGGTTTGTCTTGGAACATCACACCAATCCGATTGTTTACATGTATGTCTGCGAGGTCTGCAACATTACTAGCTTCCAAGCATTCTGTGCCCTCTTTTGCTAAGACAAACTGTAGTGGACCTGGTGGTAAACATTCTTTCAGCTTATCCGCCACTAACAAATCAAACAGCTTCTCGTAGTCTTTGTCCACTCGTCTACTTCGGACATAATAATTCAACAGGTTCTTCAGCCTAGCCGTGAACATCGTATACGTTTCTTCGGCTGTCTTCTTGGCATCTGCAAACCTTGACCTGTACTCACGAGCTGTTAACTTGAATTCCTTCAACAAGTGCTCTTTCACTGCATCGTATTTATCTAAATTCTCAAATGATAATCGATTCAATACCGTTCGTGCTCTCGGGGTCATCAATGGCAACAACAATTTCACCCAGTACTGCTTTTCCACAGCGAAGCTATTGAATGCATTCTCCACGGTCTCAAAATATAATGGCACTTCCATCATATCATACGGCATCTTAGGCAATACATGCTTCATGGCATCACCAATCTTCTTGATCTTGGACACCATTGTCTCACTTTCTCTGAGCCTAATCTGCTCTGATACTTCCCGGCTCTTACGATCATCTTCGTCTCTCTTCTTCAGGCGATCTTGATCTTCGATTCTCCGCAGTTCTTCTTGTTCTATCTTCTGCTGCAACAGTTCTAACTGCTTTCTGCGTTCTTCTTTTTCAATGGCCATTTCTTTAAGTTGAGCCTCCTTGATAGCAAGTTTCTTTTGTTCTAACTGCATCTGCTCTTCTCTTTCTCTTTCTGCTTTTTCCAAATTGTCTTTTCCAGCTTGAAATTCTTCCTGACGAATTTCTTCTGCTCTCTCCAGTTCTTGTAAACGCATCTTTTCCTCTTCTTCCTCACGAGCCTTTTTGTCTTCGATCTGCTGTTTTCGTATTTCTTCATCGCTTTTTCTTGCTTTTTCGTATTCTATCATTAACTCCATCCTTCGTCGTTCTGCTTCGTCACGATCTAATTTCATTTGTTCTAACTGAAGCTGGAACTGCTGCTTCTGCATATCTATCTCTTGCTGTCTCATCCTTTCTGCTTTTTCTATCTCTTGTTGTCGCAGTTCTTTCTCTTCTTGCTTACGTTCTTTCTCTTCTTGGCACCGTCGCTCTTCTTTCTCCTTCTCTTCTTGGCGACGTTCTTTCTCTTTCTGTCTGCGCTGCTCTTCTTTCTCTTTTTCTTCTTGTTTACGCTCTTTCTCCTCTTGTCTGCGCTGCTCTTCTTTCTGCTTCTCTTCTTGTCTACTCATCATCATGAATTGTAGCAACGCCTCTATAGACATCGGTGCCTCAGGCTTCTCCACTGGCTTCTCCGCAACGCCTCCGACAGCACCTTCTTCTTCTTCTTCTTTCTTAGCCCAAACCTCGGCTAAATTTCTCATCAATTCTTCCCTAGACATCTGTTCGACTTCTTCTGCGTCTAGATCTGCTTCAATTAGCAGTTTTATCAGTCTATCAGTAGACATTTTCTTAATATTTGCTTGCTTTTTCTCCGTAAGTTTCTCCATCTTACTTCTTTACTTTACAGATGCTCGATAAATTAGTAGACTACTCTTCAAATGTTTGCAATTGACTGACTTCAATTCTTTATGCACACTTCAATAGACAAGCAAGTTTTTCTACCTTGTAGTCGTTGTGTTGTCGTTTCTCACTGTCGTACGGATGCTCGATGTATCGTTGCTTCTCCCGTGTGCTCGGCTCCTCGATAAATTCACAGCGTCCGTTTCTCCACAACGTCTGTTGATTGAATAGAATCCCTCCGTTCGTAACTTGGCACGTAGACCCACCGTTCGTAACTACGATCGTTCTCCTGCAACTTGGATCGTTATCCTGCAACTTGGATCGTTATCTCACCGCAACGACACCAAATGTCACAAGTCTTTTCCCTCTTCTTCTCTACGTGTGACCTTCAGTCTCTTCGGAAGCTTCTTCGTATAAGTTCGTGGTAGCGTAGGCCTATCCCTAGATAACTGTTTCATTAGCTAAATGGCTAGGTTAAAGAATCTACAGTCTTTCACTGTTTTGTTAACCAACAACGACGACGTGTTTAACTCTTCTTATTATACTCCAAAATCCGATATAAAGTAAAACGATCAGCAACAACACAACAATGACTACACTTGCGTTATCATAACAACTACACGACTACTATCTTCATCAGTCTACTCTATCGCAACTCAACAACAACTCTTACAGCCTATCTCAACGGCTCTCAACACGCAACTCTCCTTTTTCACTTCCACTCCCTTCTTGTACAATTAACGTACGCTCGTCTAGACGTCACGTGCTGTCCAGACAATCACCTGTGCAGACGCCGCGCGGCAATTTGCACCTGGCCTACTTACGTCGCTGTACGACAATCGGCGTGCACTGATTAAATTAGCTGACATTAGACTTTCAACATCTATCAATTGACTATTTTACTAGACTTTCAACATCTATCAATTGCCCATATTAGACTTTCAACATCTATCAATTGACTATTTTATTAGACTTTCAACATCTATCAATTGCCCATATTAGACTTTCAACATCTATCAATTGCCTATTTTATTAGACTTTCAACATCTATCAATTGCCCATATTAGACTTTCAACATCTATCAATTGTCCATATTAGACTTTCAACATCTATCAATTGTCCATATTAGACTTTCAACATCTATCAATTGACTATTTTATTAGACTTTCAACATCTATCAATTGCCCATATTAGACTTTCAACATCTATCAATTGACTATTTTATTAGACTTTCAACATCTATCAATTGCCCATATTAGACTTTCAACATCTATCAATTGCCCATATTAGACTTTCAACATCTATCAATTGCCCATGTTAGACTTTCAACATCTATCAATTGCCCATATTAGACTTTCAACATCTATCAATTGCCCATATTAAACCTGCAACATCTATCAATTGCCCATATTAGACTTTCAACATCTATCAATTGCCTATTTTATTAGACTTTCAACATCTATCAATTGCCCATATTAGACTTTCAACATCTATCAATTGCCCATATTAGACTTTCAACATCTATCAATTGCCCATATTAGACTTTCAACATCTATCAATTGCCCATATTAGACTTTCAACATCTATCAATTGCCCATATTAGACTTTCAACATCTATCAATTGCTCATATTAGACTTTCAACATCTATCAATTGCCCATATTAGACTTTCAACATCACTGTTCAGTTGATTTGACATTCACATTCAAATGTATGTATGTGCACTTGTTTCAGCGCCCCTTCAAGAAACTACTCAGAAGCACTCCCAACTACAGCACAGACACTGAGAGTTTCACAAAAAAGACTTGAGCAATAGTGAGTGAAGGACTTGCACAAGGTCTCTACAAGGTGGCTTGAGGCGGATTCAAACCTGCAACCATCCAACTGCAAGGCAGTGAACATACCCACTACACCACCCCACCCCATGATCATTACAACAATTGGTCAAGTATTTGATAATCACTTCAGAAAGCTTTACATTGTCATATTTCTCCACAAAAGTCTTTCACATAAGTTACATCAATCACCAAAATTCGTTCACCCAGGCAATCAACAGAATCAACAAACAGCTTCCAGTTAATGGATCCAAAAGGGCGAAATATAGGTAAAACCATATCTTTGTATAGTCCCCCACTTAAGCTGTCAGGAAACTGATGAGTCCAAATAAGGTCTCTGTTCTTTGCACACCACTCATACCACCTTAAAAATACTAACAGAACAGACAGCCTGCAACACACTGTATTGCTGGTACTGTTGAATTGCATTTTGTGGAGAAATAGGCCTGCAACATGGCAATTTTTAAGTAGCCTATTAATTTGATCGCGGCCTCTGTACATACCGAATAGCCAATATACAAATGTGAATATAGGCCTATCAACAACACCTAACGTGACCGAGGAGAGGGTAACCTAAAACGCAGCCACGAATCGACCTACCTTTCCTCTGCTTCAACTCTGGTGGCTTCGGACTCGTAGAAGCCGACACATAAACGAAGAACAAAACGACAAGAAGTAAAGTCCGACAACAACACATCTTGAAAGTAAACATCGACTTTCCACTCGAACGGTTTAGCATGGCGTTCTTAACAGGTAGGCCAAACCAATACACGTACGATTCGGCCTACAGCCGAAGCAACAATCACGCACAACTCTGTTCTTTAAAATATCCTTTAGAACTCCGTTTGAATCAGTCTCTCAGTATTAACACTACACGCAGATAGATTTGGAAACTAGCTATCTGAAATGTTTGTGCATTTGAGAAACGTGTGGTTTAAAACTAAACAAAACAACGGGGAAAACAAACTCCGCATAATAATAACATTCGATAACATGTCACATTGACCCATTCAGGTAATAATCTGAATACAAGACGCAGTCACCACTCACCAGCCGCACACACACACACAGTCGCCAGGTGTCGCTTTCCAACACACTAGCTGCTATCCTATTGCCATCTACTGACTGCAGTTAAATCACAGCAGGCCTACATAATCCCGTTTCGGTAGACTGGGCCTACATGTATTAGTGCCATAATGTATAGGCCTACACTAGGTTACCTTTTCCCGTTTCACCAGGGCTTTTTTAACGTCCAGTGCTACACAAACTGTGCAATTGAAAACGAATTTGTGCAGTTGTAAAAGCCGTCTTGTGCAGTGATAAGTTGATAACATTAGAAAAAAGGTAGGCTGACTGCAGCCGGTTCACCATGGAAGAACGAAGCGCAACGAAAGGCGTGTGCAGTGGAAACTATGCAGCAGGAAAGACAAAATAAATTCAAAGCGGATGACAAAAAACTGTCGACAGAATGATCAGATTTTTTACGCTGCGACTTATGAGAAACGAATATTTTTTAGGGCGACTTGGACGACAATCACAAACACCTAATTATTTCTGATTGTGCAGTTCTAAAAATTTCTTTTAAACAAAGCATGCGTTTCACCACAATAGGCTACATTGAACAGATCAATGCTTAGCCTAAAGAGGCTAAAGTGCGAAAAACGAAGTGCCTGGACACTCCTTAATTATAACATAGCCTACCTTTCCAAAAGAAGTGCCAGGACGCCCCTTTAATACTGTCTATTACCTTTCCAGGCTGTGCTGGCCAATAAGTGGCAGGACGGCGTTCATATTTTAAAATAAGTGCATAGACGCCGTCCATGACCGTCCAGCCACACTTTGAACCCTGGAACAGATGGTTGTATTATAGGCCTATTCCTATAGGCTATAGGTTATAGCCTAATGTAAGGTAACTCTTAAAAATTAATTTCTTAGCACCATAAAGCCACGTTGTATTATACAGAGTGGGCCAAAAAAGTAATCCGCTACGATTTTGTGCCCATATCTTGGCCAGAAGTAAGAATTTCTAAGTGAAATTTTACATTCATAAAGACAATTCGTATTTACACATGATGGCCAGATTTCATAAAAAAATATTTCAAACAGAACAAAAGTTATATCACTTTTAGTGAGGCCACACACCGTTTTTGACGATTCAAAAACGAAACGCAACAAAAATTAGCAAAAAACACGATTTTATTAAGTCTCATCTCTAATAACTGTTGTCAAATGAACTTGGAAGTGCTTCACAACTTGTGTTCAATGTGCCCACCACCAATGCCAACTTCTTTTGAGTCTCTTTGCAAAGTTCTTGATAGACCTGTTGATTAATCTGGCAGTTTCCTTATTTACCAATTTGATTGGCAGTTTGCTAAAAAATTAATGACTTCTCAGTGACGCGCAGCTACGCTGGTACCCTGTTTCTTTTTTAAATAGTAACAATGATCATCTGACAATATCAAGGCTATTAAATTTTAATAACAAAATAATATTTGAGATGAGACTTAATAAGATCGTGTTTTTGCTACTTTTTGTTGCGTAACCCTACTGAATCGTCAAAAAACGGTGGCCTCACTGAATGTCGTATAACTTTTGCTTTAAGTCCCTAAAAGATGCTCTAAATTTATTAAGCAATTACTGATTGTGCAAGTGGCCACCTTTGAAAAAATTGACTGTGCATTTTCCGATTGCTAATTGTTTTGCACAATAGCAGAATAATTATTTGCTATGCCTGCACAGCTGCAGTGCACCGAGTTTCAATTAGTTTTGTATGTTTAGATATAATTGAATCGTGTGTTCAATTGCAATTCAGTCATTAAATTATTTTATAGTAAACGAAGAAGAGTTTCTTCACGAAGAAAAATCTTCAGTTCAGACACAAGAAAGGAAAGAGAGATAGGCGGTGGCTTTGGAACACAAGAAGGTATGAAACGGATGTTCGTGTGTATTTGTGTGATTTAATGAACCATGCATACGCCCTAATATATATTTGTATTTAAGACATTGAGCGTATTGTAGCCTATTTAAGACATTGAGCGCAGGCCGGGGCATGGCCCCACCATTTCAAAACTGCATGGGATGTGGCCTTCCCCATTTGGTTTCAAGAACATTTAAATCAATGCACGTCATGGCATATTCCGATCACACATTTCGACCGGATGACTGAAAAAGTCACCAGATTTTTCCGGCAAAAATACCCGAAAATTGTGACCCCCCCTTCTAAAATTTCTGTATCCGCCTCTGATTGAACGGTATAGGCTATTGTATTTAATGGTAAACCGTCATAAGCGCGCCGCACAAAAGCGCGCCGACAAAAAGCGCCGACATAAGCGCGACCCGCCAAAAGCGCACTGGACAAATGCGCGCAGTCAACAAGATATAGACTAACATACACAGACAAAAAATGAAACATTGACGAACAAACTCATGTGTAATTTTGTCTGGCAAATAGGCTATGCAAACAACAAAAGAAAATTCTAATGTCCAGGTACCGAACCTCCTTGAATCTTTTGGTTTCCTTAGAAGTCTCATCAATCGGCAATTAAAATTACAAAGCAGTGGTTAATTTAATTTCTTATTTGTTGACAAACAACTTAAATCAAAACAGGTGGTTGAATCAATGCAGCGGGGAATTAAGGCTTCGAATATATAGGATACATAGGTGAGAAGTAGCCTATAGGTGAGTATAGCTTTCAATTACGGTATGTTAGACGAAGGGATAGTACAGCCTTTTGGTCCACGCCGCGCGCTTTTGCCGGCGCGCATTTGACGCGCTAATGGCGGCGCGCTATTGTCGGCGCGCTTTTGTCGGGACACCGTATTTAAGAAAAATTAAGACATTGAGCGGTATTTTGTATTTAAGACACTTCATGAGCGGCATTAAGGTGCTTCGGCTGCTCCACAGATCACGTATACATATTAAATGAAGGAATGAGTAACTGAACTCAGATACACAGGTTCTTTATGTGCCTCGAAATTTACAATGTTACTCATTCTGCGTTACTGCGTATTGATTCTTAACTTGCTGGAATCATATATCACACAGCGCTTCGGATCTGTTACTAGGTTACTGAAGCTGACTTACTTGTAAAGTTGCTTTCAAATCGTGAGGAATGAATCTACCATTCATCGTTTTCGTCCTGGCCAATCTTCTTGTCTTCACAACAGGTGAGAAAAACTTTTCAGAAGATATTTACTTGTAGCCTAGACTTGAAGAGGTAGTAGATTCAGAGATATATAGGCCTAAATGAAGTTTGACGTGCTCAATGTTAAAGTTCAGACTTGAAAGTTGAAACACGGACAAAGTCACATAGGCCAAAATCACAGTTTGCATAGTAGGTGATTTGTTCTGAAATCGAATTACATAATTTTATTCTGAATCATATTGTTTAATTTCATTCAGAATTAAATGTTGAAACGTAGGCCTATATCTTCTTTAAAGTTTGGGTTAAGATAAATAGGAAATGTTTCCTCTGTATGCTACTTAATCTGCTTTTGTCTCTACAACCTAGATCGATAGTTAGCTGCTGTTAGTCATTGTAGTCTAACCTCTTGTAATGTACAAAGCAGCAAATGACTTTCATTCTATACTATACAAGTATACAAGTATACATGTAGGTGAGCGATGCCAGACTCTCGATGGTTTGTGGTCTAATGAGGAGGGGTCGCAACTGACACTTAACCACGATGAAGATGGCATCCTATCTGGACGATACACATCTGCTGAAGGCGAACTAAACATCGCCAGTGAATTAGGTCTTCAATCAGCAATAACAGGTCATTGAAAATTATCACTGTTGTAAAATAATAGAACTTGCTCAATGTTTTGTTGCTGTCCTTGCTGTCGCTATTAATGCCTATTCGTTCGATAATAGAAAACTGCTTGACCAGTTAAGGTCATGTCATGCTTTAAGTTGCATTAGGCATAATATGTAATGTAGGCTATGCATTCCATGTATATCTGAACATTTAGATGGAGCCTTTTAAGAAGCTCAAAGGGTTTATACAAATCTTTATTTAACTTGGCTGAGCCAAAGTTTCGCAAAGGAGACGTTGGTTCTATAAACTACATTTGTTAAATCGCCATTGCAGGCCTACGTGATGTTAGGAAAAGAATAGGCCCTGGTGTTTTTCTTTATGCCAGTGACAAAAGTTGCCTATATTCCGCATGTGTTTCTAACGTTGTCTAGATTATTTTTGAGAATTTTGTTATATTATTTTCAAAGTGAAATTTAATATTAGATGATGTCTTTGTTCTGTGCTTCTTCATGCATGTTAGGTGCTGCTGTCTACAATCAGTCTGGTGCAGTGTTCAGTCTGAGTGTCATGTGGCTGAATGGTGTGTCCATCAAAGCTTGGATAGGTAAGTTATTAGTGATTTTATAACCTTTATATAGAAAAATAAATAAAATTGTGAAGTTTTGAAGTGATTAAACAATTTGTTTTGATTTGCATATAAAACCTACACGTTGTACACACTTTCTATAAAAGAAATCATATTATATTCAAGACCCTATCATGAAATGCATTTAATGCATTTGGTAAGTTTGAATCAAAGTATGGGGGAGATCTCTAAGCAAAGTCTGTGTGTAGCAAAGGCTGGTTTGATGTACGTGAGAAAGTGTATGATTCTTAAAGAAGAGAAGAGTTTGGAGTGAATTCTTTATTCAGATCAAAAGAGGGTTTTCTTAATTACTGTCGTTTAGCTGAGAAAGTTTTGTTGCAGGACAGTGTCTGGTGTGTGGCAGTGATGAAGTGCTTCACACATCATGGCTGGTACGTCGAAGAGTGAATGACTGTTCTGACAAATGGCTGCCAACAGCTTATGGGCAGACCATGTTTAAACGTCAGGTTGATATGAACGAACCTACAAGCCATCCCTCCTATTCAACAGCCGAGGTGAGTTTAACAGAAGTTTCATAACCTTAGCCTGAAATCTGTACGATCGTGGATAGGGATCGTGATTTACCTCTGTTCTTTTGCAAGGGGACATCTAATACTAGTAAACAATAGCAGTTTTTATCATGTCAAACAAGGATTTAATATTTCTGAATAATTATTGTTTCTACCCATTCTAATTTAGAAGGTATACACCACTGAAGTGAGCCCTTAGTACTAGTAGCTCGTAAATAATTTATATTCATGTCGGTGTTGAAACCTGTTGAAACGCATACTCAAGTGTTTAACATGTTTGTTTCAGACACAACCAAAAACATTAAGTCATGAGACAGGTAGGTTTGAAAAAAATTATTTCATATCTTCTCTTGTTACTTGCTTGAGACTATAGTAGGCTAAGCGATTGCTTAGACCTGCACCTGCATTTCTGTTTATGTAGCCTATTTGCAGTAATGTATAGTGGAATGTAACAAAACATTTGCAAAGAACAACTTAAGAGTCTTTTCAAAATCTGTGTTTTTTGCTGTTAACACCGATCGTCTGAATTTGCACATTTTATGGAAGATTAAAAAGTAGAATATTTTTGCCATAAAATAGTTCGATTTGAAATTAGATTTCCATTTGACGTTTCAGTGCATTTTCGTCTTTTCATTTTGAGTTTTGACTGCTCGGATTACATGTAAATTGTTTAATCTTAAACGGAAGAATAGAATTAGGTCTATTGTTTTCTTGACGTCATTGAAATGTTTCTATGTGTCCGGTTCAAATATAATTGCTTGCGTCAATCTTCTTATCAGTCATGTGACTCCTGAATTGCTGTAATTCTCAGTCTAGTGTATGACTTGTTTTTATTCTTCATCATTCCACTGTTTCAGATGCAACAAAGACTATTCCTAAACATTCCGTTAATTCAGATGCAACAAAGACTAGTCCTCAACATTTCACTAATTCAGATGCAACAATGACTATTCCTCAACACTCAACTGATTCAGATGTAACAAGGACTAGTCCTCAACATTTCACTAATTCAGATGCAACTACGACTATTCCTCCGCGTTCATCATGCTCTCTCGATGGTTTCTGGTACAATGAACTTGGATCGGAGTTGTTCATAACTTCCCATCAGAATATGACAATAAGAGGTCGGTAAAATTCCAGATAAACGACGAAACAAATAATTTTAAACTAACTTTCTGAATTTGTCTTGAATAGCATGATTTACATTTTAAATATGGCCAGTGCGGCAGATTGGTCAATAACACAGTAAGATGTGCAAGTTTCGAGATTATAATTATTTGATTGGAATTATGGAATAGCATCAATTTGTTTGGATTTAGATTGGTGTTGCTACTAGTGGAAACGTTACAATAATTATTATCTCTCAGGTTTTACTTTTGATCTGTTTTATAACAGGTGAATATCGAACAGCTGTGGAACTGAGCAATGGAGCAGCAGGCACAAACTATTCAACTGTATATGGAATGGCAAATGACCTTGATACGAACTCTGCCATAGCTTTGTATGTTGTCTGGAATAATGGTCAGTCCGTCACAGGATGGGTTGGTGAGTTGTCTTCAACATCATCTTTGCATAAACATTTCCTATCGTTCTTTCTCAAACTCTTTCCTACCAAACCATGCTGAGGAGCGAGGAATTAACTTCATGTGCAAGTGTAAAAATGGGAGTACATGCATGGAGGTTATAATCAGTACACGGAAGTTATGGAATCAGTACATGGAATCAGTACATGTATGGAATCAGTACATGTATGGAATCAGTACATGGAATCAGTACATGGAATCAGTACATGGAATCAGTACATGTATGGAATCAGTACATGGAATCAGTACATGTATGGAATCAGTACATGTATGGAATCAGTACATGGAATCAGTACATGGAATCAGTACATGGAATCAGTACATGGAATCAGTACATGGAATCAGTACATGGAAGTTATAATCATGGAAGTTCTAGTCAGACATCTAGAGAGCAAAAGTCCATGCAGCAGTATTTAATCATCTAAATAATCAGATAGTTCTGCTTTAGTGTATGTGGAGAAATACCACATACACTGAAGCAGAACTACATGATTATTCTCATATTATATGAGAATCATTGCTGTTCTGTGTTGTTGTTGTGAGACGCAATAACATCGCCCCATAAATAAAGCTATTTTTTCTATTGTGCCACTTCATAAGTTGCACTGATTTAAAGGCTTTCAATGTCATCTTCTCTACTGGCTTCTATAATCTATAGATGTAGGTGTTGTTATTATTGGTTAAAGCTGATCATGACTGTTGCTGCAGGTCAGTGTCGTTTGTGTGGACGAAATCAGACGGAAACTTTAGTAACAACCTGGTTGTTGAGGACAAAGGTGAACTCGTGCGATGAGAACTGGAGTGCAACTCGTATTGGAGAAGATCACTTCACAAGAGACGAGCAGAGATCAGGTATTCAACATAAACATGCAATTTACAATGAAAGCAGATTTGCCTCGATCTTCACATCTTGAGCTGTTAATCTTCATGTCTTTTTTAGAGTAACCATAGTGACATCTAAAATAATATTAAAGGTAAATTCAATATTTAATAAGCTTATTCAATATTTAGTAACTTTAAATGCTTTACACCCTGAACTGCCAGAGTTTTGTAGGATTTTGGGTTACGATAGTCTTTGTCAAATATGCTTTGAGAAACTCAGAATCATAAATAGTTGTTTATTATTCATAGATGTATTTTTTAACAGTGTTTTGTTTCATGCCTTTGTTGCAGGTCCAAGAAAACCACTTGGAACTAACACTGTAGACCATACAGAATAATTTTCGCCAGCAAAATAACACAAATTGCACTTTCCATGGCTTTCTGTAACCGCAATTGAGACTTTGATTTCTAAATTCAATTCAATTCATTTATTGTAACCATCAACCATAAACAATTAATTTGATTAATTATCTATTATTTATTTAGTTTAATTATCTGTAGCTAAATATTTAGTTTAATTATCTGTAGCTGTTATCGACTTCATAACGCTGCAAGAGGGAAAACTACAGTCTTTGCTGAATATTGGGATTGGTCCTCCATTAGTGTAGTTTGCACCATCTTCATCATGATAGTCAAAGACCAAGGTCATTAATAAATATTAACGACACTATTAAAGAATTTAGTTGGTAGGCCTACATACACTTTCATAGCATTGTAGACTGTTTCATGATATTAAACTGCACACAGCAGCAGATCTCATATCTCAGATATAATTCACGACTCACGTAATCTGGAATCGAACCGTCGTCCTTGCGACAAGTTGTGGGGCAAGGTCTCTCCTCCTCGACCATAATAATTCTATTAGTTTCTCTGATGCTGATGTGAACCAATAAATTTGAATAAATCTTATTTGAAACCATGCGCTGCCTCCACCTGTATTATTCATCCTAAGTAAGACGACATTTTTGGAAGGATCTTGCTGCTGATCTTTTTGTGTTTTCTCTTATGATACTCGATCGGATCCTCAAGTTTTTTTGCTGTGTACGGATATGTCATAGGCTTAGAGAAGACTTCATTGAAATAATAAGAACTTGATTGGTAGTTCTTTTTCAGTCAAGCTATCCAGGCATAAAGAACTTATTACTCAATCCGAACGTTCAGTGCCGGATTAACTTTTTAGAGGCCTGGCGCAAACAATGCAACAAAACTAAAGTAGGCCCTCTATCCAATCAAATTATCAAAAAATGGGGGAGGGAATTAATTAGGCCTATATAGAAAAACACACTCAAAAATCGTTCAACTGGTTCACTATTGCTCTGTATAGGCTATACCTTGCTGTGAACGTTAGCTGATCAGTGTGCGAAATATCTGGTGTTGAGTCGACACTGAATGAAAAATATTTAGCTGCTTGAATTTAAGATGTTATTGTTTTCATAACTTTTCCAGCCATAAGAGCGATGAATTCTTCGTATGTTGTAGAAGATAAGTAAGATGCTGTACCACGACCACAATTTCCATATTTTTAATATGAGCAGCGATGAACAGATCATATTCTGCAAGATATTCAAGAGAGCCTAAAATTACCATTATCAAGACTTCCAAATACTTCTGTTGATCCTCTAATTAAGTGCCAATCCATGTGAGGCAAGAAATTTAACCGTTGATACAACCCGTCTTAAAACTTCCCTCCAATAACTGCATCCAGCTTCTGACGCTGATTCGACACCATCTATAAATTGCGGCACTTCTCGTGTTTTTACTGCCAGAAATTTATCAATACTACCACGTTGCTGTTTGCCTACCTCTTCAAGTTCGCGTCTTCTTTGACGTTTCTGCCAACCGGACTCAAATTTCTTCATTTTCTTTAGGCCTACTTATTTTATTTGCTTAAAAATTAAAATTAAAAAAAGAAATAAGCAGCTACATAAACAACTAAATAGTAGATAGGGCCTAATAATATTACATGGAGCATACACTGTGTCGTCTGTACCGTACGCATATCTATATTTTATTTGGTGATGGGGTCGATCGATCCGCGCCTAAATTGATTACGTCATACGTCATCATTACAGTACACAATTAATTAGTACGCCATCATTATAGTAGTAGTACGGTAGAAGGCCTGTTTTTTATAATGCCACCAAATTTTATATGCAATGCTTGTTTTAGAAATTAAACATTTTAAATAAGCCGGACTGTGACTTTCATAAACAAATTCGACCGGATAATCGGATTTCTCAATGTTTTTTTTAAATTTTTACCCCCGAAAGAAGGCCTGGCGCAAGTGCGCCAGTTGCGCCATGGTTAATCTGGCACTGCGAACGTTATATGAAAATAAAAAATTCTGCATAGCGAGTTTCTTTAAAACTAAGTCAAATATATGATTCTGCGGATTGCAAACGGGCGGATCTCGGGGGCCGATTAAACTCGAGCATTGTTATAGAAATGAAGCTGAAATCATAGCATAATATTTGCGCTTTTTAATTATTTGCAAACGCTGAGAAAATCCTTTTAATTAATGATTCAAGTGAAAACAGAAAACAACAAAATATCACCAGTGCAGCTGTTATCATGTGTGTTATCATATTATGTGTTATCATGTGTGTTATCATATTATGTGTTATCATATTATGTGTTATCATGTGTGTTATCATGTGTGTTATCATGTGTGTTGTCATGTGTGTTATCATGTGTGTTATCATGTGTGTTATCATGTGTGTTATCATGTGTGTTATCATGTGTATTATTATGTGTGTTATCATGTGTGTTATCATGTGTGTTAACATGTGCAGTTCAGTTGCCATTGACGTCAACTAAGTTAACATATTATGTATATATATGTTATGTTGGATAGGACAACATTGTAACGATCGTGGAAATTGCGATCGTTGATTATAAATTTGCGGCCTAAAAACGGTTTGCGGCCTAGATTCGCGGCCTTGCTAAATTTGCGAGCGGTCCTCGGAGTTTAACCCCTTTTTGGAACTGACCGCCGGAGCAGTAATCCTTTTTAGCGGAAAATTTGCATTGCGACACTCTATTTTTAGATCGGCGGCAACGCAACCGTTTTGATTGGACCTCCACGGTCACGGGACTCTCACGAGTCACGTGACGTCGTCTCTGGTTGGCTGGAAACAGCTAGATCGGCAGACGGAGGAAAGGTTTCGAGGGTGCAACATCTCCGTGCTCGTGCCGACGAAATTGTTGATAAAAATAAGAAGAATTCGGACAGAAATTTCATTGAAATAATTCGTTTAATAATTCAACGGACGAACGAGATATTGAAGACACTTCTGGTTAAGACCGTAGAGTCTGGAGGAAGTTTTACGCTAAATTGTCGACGAAATAGAACTGAAATTCTTCCGTGGTAAATTCTCTGGTAGACGATCCCTTGTGACCGCCATTGTCGTCATTGCCGATCGCTGCGATAACAATTACTGGAGGGTAGAGAAGTATCACTGTGGTTTTTTATCTGATTCCTTAACCGAGAAACTTGAATAAGTGTAATCTGTGAATAATACTTTGGCTGTGTGCAGTGTTGATAGATAATTAGCAACGAATGGATCGTCTGCAATAATTAATTAGATAATTGATTGAGTATAAATTGATCCGATGATAGTGAACAATCCTTTCAGCAGAGAAACGCGCCTGTAAAACTGATATAAGATTTAACCTTCATAAGCCTAAAGTGTTTTACTGAAATAATCAGAGTAAAGTTAGAACATGTATTAGAAACGTGTAATAATTAAGTTGTGTAGTTAAATCTTACGGAACAGACTCTGAATATTGAATATTGAACATTGTACGAGAACATTGCTTTTAATTTCAACTATTGTTAAACATTGACAAAGTTTGTCAACTGCAGTTAAGATACGTTTGCTTAATTAAATAATCTAACACGTGCATTGAATAATATTGACTTAAGATAAACCTGCAATGTCCGAGATATCTTATGAGGACGAGGTTGAGGAGAATACGGAAGAAAATGAGGAAGGAGAAGCCCCGGTTGATAATGACCCCGAGGGGATGAGTAAAACAGGAGTCGTTGAACTCCTACAGTCCTTCACAGGCACACTCGCAGAATTTATGAAGCGCCATGATTCTCAAATAGAGCACCTAAATAACGAGATAGGTCAATTGCATGAACGCCCGAGTCAGTTTATACCTTCCTCGAAGGAAGGTGAGGTAATTTCGGAACGGCTAAGGGAAGTGGTAACACCACTAAAGGATTGGGGGATTCAAAAACCTGTTGGAGCGGATTCGAACCCTGACGACCTTCATGCAAATGAAGTCGTTGCTCTCAGACCGAGAGCCGCTGAGATGTATGTCCCTTCCACTCGAGCTATCCTTGGTACCTGTGTAAGACAACCCCGGCCTGAAGTGGTGGAAGCTACCCTCCCTTACGGCCAATCAGGAATCGACTCTGCCCTGGCGCATACCGTAGAAACTGCTGACCCTGCTTATTTTGCATTATCTTCGGTTCCCCTCAATTCAAGGAGGCCGCTCCAACAGTGTGGCACCTCGTTTGGAAACACCTGGCAGTTTCCGAAAATGGGGGTCGCGACAAGTGGTACCATTAGTGGGATGAAGCTAAGGGCTGGTATAACAAGTGATACCAGAGTAAGCGGGGTTGAATTGAGTTCGGATACCGAGGGTCCTGCTAAGATAAACTCAGGTGTAGCAAGTGACATCAGAATTAGTGCAGGTGCTGATGGAAAGAGAATTTTTCTTGGAGAAATAAATGAACTGAATGATCCAGAAAATTTCTATGGCGCCCGACCAAAAGTGATATTTAGCACCAGAGCTACAACTGATGATGCTAATGTAGACACTCAAAGGATGTATGATCATGATATGAGAACTGCATATGAAGATTTTGATTTTGACTATTACATGCGAAATAAACAAATGCAATTAAGAAATCAATTAACTGAAAAATGTCCATCGGATAGCGAGCATTCTGAAATAAAAGATATGCGGCCTTTGCATAATCTTGTACTCGATTCCCATACGGTAGCTTTAGGGCAAAATAATGTTAAAGCATGTACTAACTCACGACTGTTAGTTTCAGATAATGGGGATCCATCATCGCTGAGGGAAAATCATCTGGTGCTTCGAGGTGCACATCCCGGTCAGACGACGACAACCATCTCGTGGGCTACCACCTTTTCCCCTTCGTCGCTCAACGTCATGGCTTCCGAAAAACCTTTCCTGCCCTCTGGCGTCGCTCCACGAATATCTACGCTCACCCTTCCTTCCGGTCAGCCGCTCATGTCGACACCGAACCTGTCGTCGGAAACACACGTGACACAAAGCTGCGAATATCAACGGTGGAAGGCAAGTCAACCTTCGTACATACCTTACACGCCATATCAGCATCTGGTCGCTGATCCAGCCGCTCATGATGAACAGATTTCAACGCTGAATAAATCTGTGCAATTGTCAGCGACACAAACAGTGCTGATAAACTTGGTTGAACCTGTCGATCAACTGCTACACGAATTTGACTCTGAAGCTTTGGTGACCAGTGCTGATCTGGTCAGTAGGTTGAAACTGCGATACGGAAGCACCGATCAAGCTGCTCTGTATCAAACTAAATTGAACACTCGTCGCCAGAAGGTGGGCGAGGACCTTGGTTCACTGGCTCAAGATATCCGGAAACTGATGATCCTCGCATTTCCGGGACCAACATCAACGCACAGCGAGACCATCGCTATAAGAGCATTCCTGGATGCTCTACGAGATAAAGATCTGGCCCTGAAGGTACGAGAAAGAGAACCAGCCACCTTAGACAACGCCTACAAAATCGCCATGAGACTGGAAGGCTATCGCTGGTCGGATGAAGACGCTGCCGATCGTCGTGATCGTCGTCCTGGGCGCATTTCGAACGTGAAAGAAACCGAACTTGACCTTGACGAAAGTTGAACCGACTTCAAGAACAGATGACCCGGAAGATGGAAGAAATGCTTCAGAAGTGGTCCCCGCAACCAAATACTACCTCTGCTGATGGACAATTTCGACAGTGGCAACCGCGACGACCGTTTCAACCAAAGGAGAACAATGGCTTCAGAAATCAACCGGGGGATCGCCGTCCAAATAACCGTTTCCAAGGAGAAGCCCGAGACAACAGACGTTGCTACGAGTGTAATCAACCCGGGCACCTTTCTCGAGTTTGCCCTAGCAGGACAGATAACACGTGGCAGAGAGAACAAGAACAAGAACCAGAATCGAACACGGTGAACAATGCGAGACACGTGAAGGGACGAAATGACGCTTACCTTTCCGTAACCATAAAAGGTAAACATTTGCTGGGGCTGCTGGACTCGGGTTGTGAAATGACTCTGTGTCCCGCTTCGTTGGTAGACCCTGCCGAAATCCAGCACTCTAAGCAATCCCTGTTAGCAGCAAACGGTTCAGCCATCCGTGTACTCGGCGAAACGAAACTGAAGTTGCAGATTGAAGGCCGACCATTCGAGATACCCTGTTTGGTGACCGAACAGGTTTCCGAACTAATTCTGGGCCTCTCGTGGATGAAGCACGAAAACGTTTTATGGCATGTGGGTCATAACTGGGTTCTGGTGGGGGAGCACAAGTTCTCAGTTCATTGCAAACCTCGCTCCAGACTGTGCAGAAGAATCGTGGTAACTCGTGACCCTCTAGCTGCATCAGATGGTGAGAAGGAGGAAGGAAACTTCGAACGAATTCATCGCCTGGAAGGAACCCATCTTCAGGAAGATGTGGAGAAACAACCGGAATCTGCGACGCCAGAAACTTCTCCTCCGACGGAATCTTCGCCCCGATCCTTTGCTGCCAAGGTGGTAGCCCAGCATCAACAGGATGGGGGATGTGCATCCTCCACTCGTCCTCTCCGCTCATCGAGCCGGCGAGAGCGAAAGCACCGGAGTCACCCAGAATCATCTGTCAATTAGTTTAGATTTAGGAGATATGCAAATTGCTGATGTTTTGTTGAATAAAGATGATTGTGTGGCTGTACCGATTAAACATGTGCAAGATAATTGTGAATTTGCAAGAAGGTTTATACAGCGCTCGAGCCCCAATAGGAACCATGGGTATGGGCCCGTGTATAGGAGGTAATGTGATGTAATGTGATGGGCTGTTAGTTAAGTTGTTTGTGTTTGTTTTGTGTATTTAAATTTTTATGTAGCGCTCACATTAGTAGTTATTGTGAATGAAGAATGATTGTGGAAATGCTGATGTGAGTCGCATAATGGCGACGGGGTAATAGCTCAGAGGGTAGAGTCCCCTCTTCCTTAGTTGATGTATGATGATACACTGTAGTTCAGTATTATTTATGTTTATTGATATGCATATGATAGTCGCGTATTAGAGATAAGATTGTTTACTTGTGTGTTTCATTGCATTTTGTTGTTGTTGTTGCCACAGAAAGAAAGGCAACTGTTTTCTATGTACTTTAAAGTTGAATGTGCATAATCATAAAAGTTAGTAAGGTATTATTTAGCATACTGGATTATGAGTAGCTTGACCTTTGTAGCATTTAGTAGAGTATAATACAGCATGTTGAATCATGAGTAGCTTTAGTACAGTAACAGTTAGTGAAAGCAGTCTTTGAATGTTGACTAGTGAGTTGTATTAGTAGGATGTGTGAAAGGATCTAGTATGTCTGTGTGATGTGTAAGTTCCGAGTAGTGTGTGAGTAAGACAGATTGTAGACTTGTAAGTAGTCTAATGTCCCCGCAGTCAGTTTAGATTATATGAGAGGTGAGACAGATGACCTGGTGTTTAGAGTTTTGAGCTGTAGACGGCCTAGTTTCTTTGGTATGCTTTACTAAGCAGTAAATCCTTTTGTTTACTAGTTAGCGTTACTGTTCTGCTCTGTTGTGCTCCGTCTTGTAAGGTAGACGTGGAGAGGTCATAACTTAGGTCAGGGAGAAACCCGTTAGTTTCTTGGGTATGTTTTACTAAACAGTAAATCCCTTTGTTTAACTTGTCCCGGGTGGTCTGCTCTGTTATACTCCGTCTTGGAAGGGGGACGTGGAGAAATTATTGCATAGGTCGAGGATAATGCCGTCCTAGTGCGTATGTTTCGATAAGCATTAAAGCCTTTGCTTAGTAGTCTCAGCCTAAGTGTAATGTGTTCTGTCTGTGATGATGTGGTAACTACCCATGTTTATGAATGCTCAGAAAGGAGTTTGTTGCAATCGTTGGTGGTTGTATGTAGTATCTGTAAGGGTGGTGTACATGGAATACAGCATTAGTTAAAAGTGTTGTCAATTTCTAACCCTGAGTAATACTGGAGCAGTAGTGTGGTCTGACTGGTTAGGAACAGGATTTGGTGATGCTGTGTGCGAATGAATTGTCGGAGTGATGGGATGAATGTTTGCTCTGACATTTAAGATGTCTTGTGCTGTAGCTCTTGATATGCTTTGATATGTTGTGCTGTTTAATTGATAATATTACTGAATATGGTGCCGGGACATGACCTTTTAGAGTTTCAGGAAGACATTTATTTATCCTTGTAAGTGGTCCCGAGCAAGTGATGGTATTGGATGAAAAGTAGTGATTACAGTAATATGATTGCTTGTTTAACCTGTCATGCTTTGCTATTAACCTTGATCAGTTGCTGCTGTCATCTCGTACCGCTCAAGATATAATTGATAGTAGAATCATTCGCTGCAATTGTGATAGAAACTGTTGTGTATCCATGCGTTTGGTTTAGGGATATGCTTTTTGCGAATTCTTAGTTTTGCAATGACCTGCAAAGTTTTGTGAGATATACTTGAGATGTGGTACATCTCTAGCCATATTGTAATCGCAGTTGGTGTGATTTAGCGAACTCTCTTTAGTTGACTGCGTTGATGTTCGGTTATTGTTTACATTATGGTATCCTCTACGGTACCTTGTGCATAATGTTTCTCGGTTATGATCAGCAGGAGCTGATAAATTTTCCTCTATGGTGGAAAATTTCGGACTAAGTGGGGGGGAAGTGTAACGATCGTGGAAATTGCGATCGTTGATTATAAATTTGCGGCCTAAAAACGGTTTGCGGCCTAGATTCGCGGCCTTGCTAAATTTGCGAGCGGTCCTCGGAGTTTAACCCCTTTTTGGAACTGACCGCCGGAGCAGTAATCCTTTTTAGCGGAAAATTTGCATTGCGACACTCTATTTTTAGATCGGCGGCAACGCAACCGTTTTGATTGGACCTCCACGGTCACGGGACTCTCACGAGTCACGTGACGTCGTCTCTGGTTGGCTGGAAACAGCTAGATCGGCAGACGGAGGAAAGGTTTCGAGGGTGCAACATCTCCGTGCTCGTGCCGACGAAATTGTTGATAAAAATAAGAAGAATTCGGACAGAAATTTCATTGAAATAATTCGTTTAATAATTCAACGGACGAACGAGATATTGAAGACACTTCTGGTTAAGACCGTAGAGTCTGGAGGAAGTTTTACGCTAAATTGTCGACGAAATAGAACTGAAATTCTTCCGTGGTAAATTCTCTGGTAGACGATCCCTTGTGACCGCCATTGTCGTCATTGCCGATCGCTGCGATAACAATTACTGGAGGGTAGAGAAGTATCACTGTGGTTTTTTATCTGATTCCTTAACCGAGAAACTTGAATAAGTGTAATCTGTGAATAATACTTTGGCTGTGTGCAGTGTTGATAGATAATTAGCAACGAATGGATCGTCTGCAATAATTAATTAGATAATTGATTGAGTATAAATTGATCCGATAATAGTGAACAATCCTTTCAGCAGAGAAACGCGCCTGTAAAACTGATATAAGATTTAACCTTCATAAGCCTAAAGTGTTTTACTTAAATAATCAGAGTAAAGTTAGAACATGTATTAGAAACGTGTAATAATTAAGTTGTGTAGTTAAATCTTACGGAACAGACTCTGAATATTGAATATTGAACATTGTACGAGAACATTGCTTTTAATTTCAACTATTGTTAAACATTGACAAAGTTTGTCAACTGCAGTTAAGATACGTTTGCTTAATTAAATAATCTAACACGTGCATTGAATAATATTGACTTAAGATAAACCTGCAATGTCCGAGATATCTTATGAGGACGAGGTTGAGGAGAATACGGAAGAAAATGAGGAAGGAGAAGCCCCGGTTGATAATGACCCCGAGGGGATGAGTAAAACAGGAGTCGTTGAACTCCTACAGTCCTTCACAGGCACACTCGCAGAATTTATGAAGCGCCATGATTCTCAAATAGAGCACCTAAATAACGAGATAGGTCAATTGCATGAACGCCCGAGTCAGTTTATACCTTCCTCGAAGGAAGGTGAGGTAATTTCGGAACGGCTAAGGGAAGTGGTAACACCACTAAAGGATTGGGGGATTCAAAAACCTGTTGGAGCGGATTCGAACCCTGACGACCTTCATGCAAATGAAGTCGTTGCTCTCAGACCGAGAGCCGCTGAGATGTATGTCCCTTCCACTCGAGCTATCCTTGGTACCTGTGTAAGACAACCCCGGCCTGAAGTGGTGGAAGCTACCCTCCCTTACGGCCAATCAGGAATCGACTCTGCCCTGGCGCATACCGTAGAAACTGCTGACCCTGCTTATTTTGCATTATCTTCGGTTCCCCTCAATTCAAGGAGGCCGCTCCAACAGTGTGGCACCTCGTTTGGAAACACCTGGCAGTTTCCGAAAATGGGGGTCGCGACAACATTATCTTGTAGTGAGGTTGATTTGATCGAGATAAACAAGTTAATCTCTTCTCTCGAATATTTTTTCATCTGACCTTCCGTTAATTGTCACGTTCGCATGGCCAAAACTTTACCCAGTAAATTAATTGTACGAGTATTCTGGTTAGTAAACCTTGCAGAATGTCAATACTATTGGCCAAAGTCCTCGAATAATTACAGAACTCTAGGCCTAGTTGAAGATTTGCAGCCTATTTTATGGGGGACAAATAGAAATTATGAACAACGTTCTTACTCCATGCATAATAGGAGTAGGCCTATATGCTCCACAGTCCACATAACTCGACCATAATTATTAGTTTCTCTAATGCTCTTGTGGACCAATGAATCTTAGTTGAGCCACGAGCTAATATCACCTGTATTTATAATGAATTAAAAGATATTTTAGGAAAGATCATGTCAACGTATCTATGGCTTCCTTTTATGCGTTTAGTTAGAAAGCAGCGACGATCAGAGCTGAAAAAGTACACACTGCGTCTTGATGAACTGTGCTTAAAATAGTTCAACCCGAGATGACCTTCAAGTCTTGGTGAAGGTCGTCGTTGTCTGGAGTGGATCGTGTTGTTAAGGTTTGATGTCGGTCGTGAGTCCTGGAGAATCCATTCCAGAATCCGTTTCCACCGGATCATCATCATCATCCTCATGTGAATCTCGAGAGAAGATGTTTTTAGTCGTCGCCGTCACATTTTCCCGCCCTTTTCGATCATCAGTCTTTCCAGCGTCCGATCTAACACCAGTCCCTGCATATCAACATCTTTTGTTGTCATAGAAACACGTAGGCCTACGTGTAGGCAATTATAATTTCTAAACAATGCAAATGATGAAATTCATTTCCGAATCTTCAAAATACAATATTTATAGGCCTAGCGATAACAGTTATTGCCTTAACTAACCTACAGTACCGATATAAAGCAATTACGGCAATACTTACTTAAAAGCCGATTTAAAGCATCGTAAAGCTAAAATTTATTTAGCATAAAATTAATTACTATCAACGTTCCTGGCTTACTGCGTAGGGCCGTAGGCAAAGGTTCTGGATATGTAAGTAAGCAAGGGCGGATACAGAAACTTTGGACGGGGGGGGGGGCCAAAAATTCTTGGTCTTGGGTCCGGGAAAATTTTTTAGGCCTATGTCTGCTAAATTTTTCTTTCATATCCGCCAAAAAAGTTGATGACTTTTTTTTAGTCATCCGGCAAAATGTTCGGGAAAATGATACCATTTTTGTCCGCCAAAAAAGTTGATGACTTTTTTTTTAGTCCTCGTATTTATTTATTCTGACTTATAAAAACATGCCATTTCCAAATAGGGGGGCCACAATGCATGGGCGTTTCTTAATAGAGGGGGCCAAATTGTACAATATATACATTGTAGCCTACCACAGCATGTTCAATCCAAATGGGGGGCCATGATACATGGGAATTCTAAATGGGGGGGGCCATGGCCGGATAAGCCCCCCCCCCCACCTGGATCCGCCCCTGTAAGTAAGTATAGATCTTATTCGAGTGCAAGAATCTTGCACAGCTAACAGTGTATTACAGACGTCAAAAGAATTGGTTCAAGCAAAACAATTTTGACGATTTCTTATATGCCTATAGGATTAATTATTATAATTAAACGACAGAAAGTTAGAGAAACGGCTTACCATCTTGCAGAGGACTTCTCCAACCTGCAGAAACAAGATCATGATTGTGATCATTATAATATTAGTGATAGGCTACGTCATTCGCATCTCTAAACAATGGCGTCCACTATAGTGAATAACGATAATTATGGTTGTGTCCCATTTAACGAACCATCCTATCTTATGGTACCTTCCCCTATAAATATATATATATAATATATTATTATATATATAATTTTCTCGTTCAAGCGAGATAACAACAGACGTGCTTTGTAACCGTTGGCTTCCTGACAAAGGCTTTTTTCTCGTTATAGCCTATTATTATTATAATAAAGCCGCATAAATTTATATGCTGACCTGACATGCTGAAGCCTGAAGCTCAGTTCAACAACTATGGTACCGTACTGTCTACATGTAAGAATACTGACCTCATCAGAAACTTACTATACCGTAGGCCTATACGTTCTACTTATTAACATTTTATCGTTAGGCCTACTTACCTATTTCCGCCCGCTCCTTCCATAGTTGTTTGTTGGTGACAAGACATCCTTCCCATTCTCTAGTAATGTGAAACTTTGATCGTTCTGTTAACAAAAAAATAAAAAGAGAAGTAGACGCGTCATCTGCAAAACTGAACGAATGGAACAATAGGTCTATAACTCTATATTAATATATTAATATATAAATATATTAATATATTATAGGATCTGGATATAATTAAACTGTTTCTTAGCCTCACAGCTGTCTTGTGTAATGTAGACTACCAGTGATTGATTTCATGTTTTAATTCGCTCTATGTACTTTTATTGAAGCATACTTTATTGAAGAATACTTTATTGAAACACATGCACTTTATTGAAACACACTTTATTGAAGCATACTGAATTGAATCATACTTTATTAAAACACACTTAATTGAAGCATACTTTACTGAAGCATACTTTATTGAAGCATAGGTCTACCCGTCCGTCTTAATTTGATGACTAATTGCTAGGCCTACTACTTAAGTAATAATTATTCGTTGGAAAGAACCGTTTCAGTGCAAAAAACAGCGAGGATGTATGCCTATAATGCAGCAACTTTTAAACTATTCCGCTAACGTCAATATGGTATTCGTAATATTAATCGTAATTGTAATCGTTATCTGCAAACTTCTAAAGCGCCATTCGAAAGCCAAGCTTAGTTACGACATCAGATTTATGATGAAAGTCTGTCAGACACAAGTTTAAGAAGTGCAGACGTGTGAACTGTGAAGTCCGTAACTGTTAGATGACATATCGACCAATCATCATCATCATCATCAACATCATCATCGTCGTCGTCATCATCATCATCGTCATCATTATCATTATTTTGTTTGTTGGAAGAGAAGAGCAGCGCACCAAGTGACGAAGGTATTTCGTTCTTCATCGTTTTAGTCGAATGGAGATCGATTTTCGGCGTCATCGTCGTCGTCGTTGTCGTCGTCGTTGTCGTCGTTGTTGCTGTGTCTTCCGATGATGATGAGCAGTTGTTCTGTTCGACGATTCGATCAATCATGTCGCCCATGATTTGCAGACTCGGATCCACAATGAAATCAATGAACCCTTCAACATACGCACACACAATATTATAGGCCCTGTAATCGATCTATACATATAATTTATACATAATTATATATATACAATTATACATGGGCTTAGGTCTGTTTTTTAGTTCTTCATCGTTTTAGTCGAATGGAGATCGATCTTCGGCGTCATCATCGTCGTCATCGTCGTCGTCGTCGTCGTCGTTGTCGTCGTCGTCGTTGTGTCTTTCGACGATGATGAGCAGTTGTTCTGTTCGACGATTCGATCAATCATGTCGCCCATGATTTGCAGACTCGGATCCACAATGAAATCAATGAACCCTTCAACATACGCACGCACAATATATATATATATATATATATATATATATATAGGCCTATATATTATGTGTGTATATATATAAAATTATAGGCCTATATATACAATTATACATGAGCTTAGGTGTATTGAACCTCTTTCTATAAAAGTTACGACTAATTCTCAATCCGTTCTGTCCTGAAGTAGGAACTGTAACTTCCAGTTCCCAGGTATCTTTTTGTAATGTATTAAACCCTGGAGAATAGATATAGGCCTACAATGCACGTTCTGATAGCAATAAAATTATAAGTTAGGCCTACACTGGACCTATTGCAAGTGCAATAGCATTAACCTTATTTCAGTATGACTGGTGAATAGCCTACCATGTTTGCGTGTGTGTGTGTGTCTGTGAGGGTGTGTGCCCGACAGATAAACGCTTAGGCCTATAAGCTATACCTACTGTTTGCGTCTGTTGGCTCATAGGCCTACAATATTGTTTTCAGATGTGTGCCTGCTGGTTTATTATTTAATTACCAATCTGCGATTCAGCGACGAGAGTATTCTTCCTGTCGCAGAGTGGAGATATCTGAAGACCAAGACTTGCTTCACGGTCTCCCTGTGATTTCAATAAAAACATATATTATATATATACAACGTTTTGTATATGCATGTTGCAACGGCAAAGGAGTTGCTAGGCTACTCATGAGCGCTCCCGACCCAACCTCGTCTGAAAAGTAGGCTACTGTTTAAGCTAGTTAATTGTGCTTTATCCGATTTTCTCAATCGACTCTGCAACCATTTTGTTCCTGGCCGTTGGGTCATATACAGTTACGGTATACACTGTATGATGTGGGCCTATTTGCGGGATGACTTTAAAATAGTAGCCTAATAATTAATTATATCGGTCGCTTGTCATATATTTTGCACGTGTTTCGATGAAACTTTTCCCTTGTTTCGTCCTGACTCCTGTGGAGCAGACCTTCCACGGAGTCACTGCAACCGGTTTATAGCATAGATGTAAAAAACGATGAAAACGAAATAAAAAACGGTAAAAAACGAAGTTTTTTTCAAAATAATAAAAAACGACAAAAAAACGATAAAAAACGGAAACGGAAAATAATTTGACTTTGCTACATCTAAAACCGCATTTTAACCATGAAAATCTTGATTAGGAACCTACTACACGTAGGCTATCTCTTAAATGATGATGTTAAACTATGAAATAATGACTTTAGTTAGCTGGATCCTTGAAAGTTGGCGGAAAACATAAGAAATATCAGAAAAAATTAAATTTAAGGAAAATAATAATAGAAAGTAAATGTATAAATAAAGATAAAGAAAAAATAAAAAAACGATAAAAAACGATGGGAAAAATAAAAAACGAAAAAAACGACGGTTTTTGGGAGAGAATAAAAAACGGAAAAAAACGTTTTTTACAACTATGGTTTATAGGCTACATTCGACTCTGCATGATTTCTCCTAGAGTCTCATCGTTTTGTAACTGTGATCTTGTCACCAAGACAACACACTTAAGGCTATTATTTTGTAGATCCAGCGTTATCCAACAACAGTAGTAGATTATAGGTCTACGATGTTGATTAGGCCCATAATTATATAATTAATTGAAGGTATTCAACGGGGTTTCTTATGAATCACCGTGTAGGCCAATAATTATATGCTATACATAATAATGAATATAAATAATAATTATGCTACGGACCTGTCTGAAGAATTCCTCCATCAAGAGCTCTGTCCACCTGTGATGCAATTCCCATTTCTTCGCCGGATGACTGATGTCAGCGCAGTGTACAATCAACGACAACGACTTCGTCTTGTCAACGCTGCAGCAGCAACGATAGCAGACATAATATTATTGTCATAGTAATGTAAACAAAGTCACATTCACCCAACGGCCTAAGAAATGCGAAACAGCAATTATTGTCGACCTACACCAATACAGAAGTTTCGATGACTCCGGGATTTCTTTTCTTCTATTCTTATATTATGAATGAAAATGAAATGCATGGTGATGATGTAATTATAATTATTAGCTGACCTTTCTCGTAGACCGATCATGGCTTTCATGTTTTTAATTTGTTGAAAGTGAAAGGACATGTCCGTCGCTAGCACCATGTCGATCACAAGACTACGAAACTCTCTACAGCACAACACCAGCATATAAACAAAATATCATCTTCTTTTATACACAAACGAGTTTCTAGGGTTGCGGCTAAATGCCCGTTGATTGCAAAAAATCGACTAAAATTATCTCAGATTTAGCCTATATATGTCGTTGCGACTTAAGCCTCGTTTCGTAAACCGCCAATATGATTTGCATGCGTAACCTATTTATTAACTTGCGTGATTTTGTCGATATTTTAATCAGTTGCTGGTCGCCATTTATGCTTCATATCCCCACAGAGTGATAAACGTAGGCTACATTCGCTTTTCCTCATCATGAGGAGCGAATAGCATATAGACCATAGAGAGGAAGATGAGGGAGGATCATCGTTGTTTACCTGTATTCTTCCGTCTTTAGATTGGAGACGATGTTACAATCGTCTTCTCTCAGTAATCGAAACGCTGCACTGATGTGATGATTCTCGAGAACAGCTTTGTCGTTGTACAAAAGAGCCATCTCAGAACTGCATTGCATTCAACATGAAAAATCAACAACTGTAGACAACTTACATAACTATTACAAAAGTAAGTAAAGTAAGTAAATAAGTAAGTTTCTCCCTTTATTCTGCCAACAGTAGCCCTATAATATTCGACAGTTCCTTGAGTCCATCTCACAAAGAATGATGCAGGTCCATATATGGGACACTTCATAAGACTCATCTTAAGGATCCTGTCGAATCACGTCTATGGACGGCTACGAGCAAGTGCAGTGTCTCAAGGTTGGTTATACATAAGAAATAGAACTGATCGAATTTGCTAAGTAGCGTTAAATGTCGCATTAAACAGATTTGTAGCATCGCCGTCTTTTTGTTAGCAGCTCTATTTATATGGCACTTTGTCCAAAGCTAAATGGTGCAAACAGTAGGCTACTTTTAGACCACATGGTAATTTGAACTGCTAGCTGCCATTGCAGCCAATGAAGGAGTTGCATTGATCCAAAATGGCTGCAGAATTTCTATGATCAGAATATAATTGTCCAAAACTGCTCAAATCAAAGGGCCAGACATACAAGAAGAAGAAATACAACAAAATGAGGACACAAATTCTGAACGATTATACAATGAAAACGTCATACGGGACAATTGAGCATTACTTGGTCGTATACATAAAGACTTTTCTACGGCATTCAATTTCAATAAATGTCAAATAAAAACATTGAATCC
>OX243820.1:19029557-19034557 GCA_945859605.1 Lumbricus rubellus | reverse complement strand
TAGGATTAAAAATAAAAATGTTACAAATGATAAAGTATTCATCATTATGTATATCAATGCGACATACAAAGTTTTACGGCAGGAAGAACATATGGAAATACTGTGCTGCGAATGATGATTGAAGATCAACCTAATCCTAGCTGTAACATTTTTAACTTTGATCCCAGAAACAAATGTTGTACCAAACTTCTTTGCCTTTTAATGATATCATTTGTGCTCTTTTATATTTCTTTGTAGCTGTGACAATTCTTGAGTTATTGCCACAAAACCGAATTTAGGCCGCCATTTTCCAAGATGGCGGCTCAAGCACAGCTCGGATTATGGGAACTTTTGGTATTTTCATCTCTGGGATGTACTTTGCCAAGTCTCTACGTAGCCTAGTGATAATTTGTTGAGTCGATTGATGATTTTTCAGCTAAAATTCTTCTACTGTTACACAAGTGCGTACAGTGCTGTAAGGCTAAAAAATAAAAAAATAAATACAAATTAAAGCGTAGGCCTAAACTACAATACTTGTAAGCTATGCGTAGAGGAAAAAATTCTGGCTGCCTACGATGTTAAGACATGTTATTACATTACATGTTTATATGGCGCCTGATTAATTTTGGCTCATCATAGGTCGAACCAGAAAAAACTACACTGGTAATAGTGATTATGTAAGTCTTCCATCGGCTACACGTGAGATTTCGTCAAAGAACTGCGTCATCGGTTCATATATTTAATAATCCAGAGTGTGGCTTTGACTTTCATTACAATGATGTGTCGTCAAGAAGGTGAAAACCGATCCGGATCGCATATTAACATTCCATGGAAAAACTAAAAAATGAATATTCATGAGTAATAACGCTTTCTGTTGATTGGTGGTCGTCTATCCAAGATGGTGGATTGCAGATATATTAACACGTGTTGCCAGTTTGAAAGGAATGTAATTCAATGTATCGCAAATAAGGAAGAAAGAATTTAAATGAAGACTAAATTCTTGGTTTTTGAATAGTTTCGTTTAAAGATCATAGTACCATCATCATTTCTAAAGGAATGCTTGATTATTTAAATAATTACAAAGGACATTTTCTGTTGACTAGGCCTAAATTAGATTTTTCTGCACTTCGCATTTCATCAGCTCGATATTGAAAGGTGTGCAGGAGCTTCAAGAACCATCTCATGATGGATAGTCTATAATGGAGGCGACCGATGACATCGGTATGCATCATAGGAAACGGCTTATGAGAGACGAATTAATATACATGCATTAGCCTGACAATGAATCTATAAACTCCAGATAATTATATCCAACTCTGATTGTTATTATGAAATATTAAGATGTGACCTTGAATTTGTTGACAAGGTCATATCGCTGAAGCAGGTCGTATCCGATGTATCTTAATGCATGACCTTCAGACCCATCGTCAAGGGCAAAGACATCGAAAGACCATTCATCTACACTCTACAGAAGAAAACAAACAACGTAAAAACGCATTAATTAATAATTAATTACTCAATGGCATGTTGGTAGAACTACCCATAACATAATTATAATCAATGGATAGCCATGATGCACCATAAGTCCTTCACATGTCATTTTTTACCGTCAGGTCATGCAGAAAAGTCACTTAATAAATCTACAAGAGCTGCTGCTGACATCTGTGGCACTATATACAAGAGCAATTTAGACATCAATAGAACTATGGAGAAGACAGCATCTGTTGATGTTCATCAGCAATATTATGACAGGCATTACACACACTCCATCGAAGATTGACAAAGCAATCCCCCATCCTTCTTATTCAGATTCTACATGTAGGGCCTATAATACTTAAGTGCTTGAGTTGTAGTATAGCGGAGGGAGACAGCAGGTGCTCACAATAAAACCATATAGGTCAGTGCGTTTGATTCAGTTGTACAAAAATTGTATCGGTCATCGAATTGCACTAACACGCAGAACTAAATGAGTCGACTAAATAATAATCCAATCAATTCAACTTCGCTACCAAAGGTTCTTTGAGTGTGTTCTCTTCTGTTCTCAATACATGTTCTCCCTCTCTACTTTGAGTGCGTGGATTGATCTGAATAGATCTAAATAGATCTGCCTTCTTCTTCTTCTTCTTCTTCTCCTTCTTCTTCTTCTGCTTCTCAAAGGATACGTCACTCGTCGTCTTCAGCATCACGATCTCATCTGCACTTCAGTCATATCATGAAAATAATATGATCTCTCTATCTCTTCTATCATATTCATACTCAACAATCGACCAATCGTTCACTAAGAGAAGCTGTCACTGTCGTCTATGGCAGCGGCAGGGGCGCTCACTCGAACTATTCGTCTCTCAAGAAGTCGGTCGGTCGATAGGCAAATTTATAGGTCAGTGGTTAGGCATGACGATCGAACGATCAGTCGGTCGGTCAGTCGGTCGGTCAGTCGGTTGGTCGGTCAGTCGGTAGGTCAGTCAGTCAGTCGGTCAGTCAGTCAGTCAGTCAGTCAGTATGTCGGTTGAGTGATCAGTTGCTATTACAACAACTAAACAATCGATGAAAAAAATATTATTTTGTCCTCAACTGACGGACAACAACGAGATGTCAGTGAAGCTGTAGGCTAATACATGTACCGTGTTATGAAAGGGGCATGCAGCATGATGCAGCATGATGCAGCATGATGAAACATGATGCAGCATGATGCAGCATGATTCAGCATGATGCAGCATGATTCAGCATGATGCAGCATGATGCAGCATGATGAAACATGATGCAGAATGATGCAGCATGATGCATCATGATGAAACATGATGCAGCATGATGCAGCATGATTCAGCATGATGCAGCATGATTCAGCATGATGCAGCATGATGCAGCATGATGAAACATGATGCAGCATGATGCAGCATGATGCAGCATGATGCAGCATGATGCACAGCATGATGCAGCATGATAATGAATATTATTATTATTATTATTATTATTATTATTATTATTATTATAAAATTTTTCGAAGTAGTTCATTTCACACAGGTAAATAAGGCAACGAATAGTGAATATAAAGACTATGGAATCAATAGTCAATCAGATAGCTGTGGCTGCTTCTCGAATGTGCCCCTGCAAGCAACAGCGTTGAAACGTTGGACGCAGATTGAAAATCGCTGGAACAGGTAACTTGTCTCTTTAGGGCAGTGGTTCTTAACCTTTTCAAGGGAGCCGAACCCCAAGAGAAATCCATGACCACTCACCGAACCCCTAAAGTTTGAACAATTATTTTGTAACTAGTGGGAACAAAAGGAAATAACAAAATTGTGCCAAAATGTGATGCAATATTAGGCCTAATACATTCAATACATGAACTACTAACAGTAACTAACAGTATAGGCTACTATAGGCCTACCAATTGCATCTTAATGTGTCCTTTGTTATTAAACAAAATTCGAAAAATAAAAATAAAATGGCAAATGATTTTTCACTCACTCACTGACCCTGAATATGTATATATTTCAGAGGACCTCTGCCGAACCCCTGGCAGTGGCTCACCGAACCCCAGGGGTTCGGCCGAACACTGGTTAAGAAACACTGCTTTAGGGTCTCCTGTGATTTTTGTCAGGAGACGCCCCAAATATTATTAATATTATTTTTATTATTATTATTATTATTATTATTATTATTATTATTATTATTATTATTATTATTATATAACTATACATGTAGGTCTATGCACTCTAGCTGCGTCCATGCCATACCTATTAGGCTATAACCCTGTACAGTGTACAACCTACCTTTAGTAAAGTGGCGATTTTTGGAGGAATATGTCGGCCGACGTAGTTTGTCACTCGACGGTAAATCCTGGAGAAAGAAAGTTAAAGAAGATGAATGTCATGATAATGTGAAGAAGATCATCAGAAGACTGAACTATTGATCCCAACCATGCTACATTCGATTGAAGGTAATCGATGCAAGCAATCATGGATCACAATGATCACTCATTGATCTCAGTCATCAACACCCTTTGTGGGACGCGGCTGTGTAGTGGGCATGTTCGTTGCTCTGCAGGTGGAGGGTTGCAGGTTCAAATCCACCTCAAGTCGCCGCGTGTAGGGACCTTGGGCAAGTCTTTAACTCGCAATTACTCAGCGCTTCCGCTTGAAACTCCGATGCAGTTTCCTCGCTGCAGTCTGGAACGCCTCTGAGTAGGCCTAGTGAGCTTAAAGGGGTGCTATAACAAGTGCGCATACCAACCCTTTGAACCTGCGCTGAAATAGCTTTTGCGACAAGACAGTTATTTATGACTTGAAGCAACTCAAGCAAAGACATTCGACGGCGTATTATTCCTGCATAGTTGAATTAGTCATCACAATGCTGCAGTGGATAGCTTCGCTTGAGCTTCTGTTTCTTTAATGTGGCATAAATTGGTGATGTCGTCAATCTGTATGGGAGAAAGAAAGAAGACAGGAAAGAAAAGAGGAGAGGGAGAGGGGAAAGGAGTAAAGGAAGAGGGGAAAGGAGGAAAGGGAGAGGGGAAAGGAGGAAAGGAGTGGTTTTGTTAGCACCACTTTGTGGGACAAAGTTGCATTCTTCGTTTCAAGTCGAAATTCAGGATCTTCGTGGGTGTTGTATGTGATGTGTGTCTCAAATAAATTGTTTAAAGGATACCGATATAATTTACATATAAAAATTAATATGAATGTAGATTTGAACAGGTCAAATGCAGTTTCAATTACATCACTCAACATTTCTTTGAAAAATTGCTTGGGCATTGGACATCTGGACATTCATAGCTATGTAGGTACAGCCGAGTCAATGTACCAAGGTCTAGAAGCGCTATAGAAGTACAATGAAGCACAGACGCACGCACGCACGCACTGTCCTACCGATCGACGAGTATTCCTGCTCTGATTGCATTGGCAACGCTGCGGAACTTCGGTTTGTCGTTGACTCGTCGCTTGATGACGCTGCTGCCGTGCGTTGACCTCGTGAAGGTCATGGCCAGCCAATCACGAACCTCACTCGGAACAGCATCTGTCTCA
>OX243820.1:19019557-19024557 GCA_945859605.1 Lumbricus rubellus | reverse complement strand
CTCTCACAATCCCCCTCCATTGCTTCAACCCTTCCACCTTCGCTTCCTACCGAACTTCTTCTGCATCCTTTTCTTGATCTATCTCTCCATTGATCGATCCATTTATCCATTCACCCCATCCATCCTTCAACCTCATTTATTCATGCATGCATGCATCCATCCATTCTTATTCTACCATCTATCCATCCATCCATCCACTCATCCATCCATCCACTCCATCCGTCCTCTGTTTTCATGCATACGTCTCTCTGTTCTCTCGTGCAACTGTAAATCTGTCCGATAAGATCATTCCTGTATAACTTAATGACCGCAGAATCAATCAATCAATCATCGCATGTAACAGCTAGTTCTTCTAAACGACGCTTCTTCTGCTGTTGATGCCATTGCAGCGGATGCTTCTTTCAAATACAACATCGAATTGTTTTTTCTATGGATCTTGTTTTGTGTCTTTCGATAGCTATATTATTTGATTTGATGTCAGTTAAAACACGTATGCTACAACGACCATAGACATCATCATAATATTAATGTAAGATGCCTATGACTACGACGCTCTACTTCTGTCACTAGAGTAGACCTAACCTGAATCGGTCGATGGGGTGAGATGGGGGTGGAGGATTTGGAGGGGTGACAGAGGGGCGATGGTTAGTCAGAATCAGCTGCTCCTTTATTATAGTCTTGGTCTTCGTAATCATGCACCGTCAATATAACATGAGACGATGACCACCGCAGCAGCAGCAGCAGCACAGCAGCACAGCAGCAGCAGCAGCAGCAGCAGCAGCAGCACAGCAACAGCAACAGCAGCAGCAGCAGCAGCAGCAACAGCAGCAGCAGCAGCAACAGCAGATGACTCTAAATTATTAACCTCTTCTTCTGCTTCAGGTTCTGCACGCGACGAGCAAAAAATGGCAAACTCAGCGGTTTTCTCTTCACTCTACTCACGATCTATTCAGCGGAATTGTTCTACAGACGAGCCATCGATGAATTCTATTCACGGCTTAGCTAATCGTAGCTAATATAATAACTTATAGCAGGCTACAGTGCGTCTGCAGTCAGTCTGCATTCGCCTTTATTTCGGCAGTAAATGGGAAAAATCCAAGGAGATGGAGGGCAACTTGTTAAACCATGCTACATGCATTCAATGTAATATATGGTGCTTATAAGAAATTAACAAGTCTACAAAGTCAAAGTCAATTTCTAGAAATGACCGGGTGACTGTCCATCTCTAGAGAGATATCATGGTTGCATTAAATGATTGCTATTTGCAACTTTGGATCATAATTGTGTGTCTATCGTCATGCATCTAAATCGACAGATAATTCATTAATTAATAGACCGATAGAGCATTAATTTAAATTTAACACCTTAACTCAACTAGGCCTACATGTACGATGGTTTTTATAGAATTAGGCCTAACCTACGAAATTTTGATCCCAGCCATCCTGGAAAAATACAAAGACCATTACAATATCTTTATTGACCCGTGTTGTGTTGTTTGTGGAAGGCCGATTTATGATTATAGCCTTAATCTTGCTATTCTATCAAACAATTCTTTGGTGATCTATACAATTTATGGTGTTCAATGCAGTTTGCGGTGATCTACAGGGTGGGCCAAAAAAAGTGAGAACACCTTGTAGAATACGACTTATTTACAAATATAATTCAATTAATTATATTGTTTTCATATATTTTTGTTTGCCAAGTATTTAGCTAATCAGAAATCATGTTCAATGTGTCCTCCTTGCTTCTCAGCGAGTTTTTATAAACGTCGACGCCACTCGTTTATGCTACTGCATGTCAATAAAACGCTGTCCCAGATTTCTTCATTCTTCGAAGTTCGATTATTGCCAACTTGAGCTGCTCAACTGTGATAAATTTTCACCGAAGGTAAACTTTTCTTGCAAAGCACCCCATATGGCATAATCTACTGTGTTTAAATCGCAACTGTTCGGTGGCCACATGTCTGGCTCGATGAGGTTAACATTCTCCTGCCAAAGAAAGTTGATTGGATTGTATTTCTCGCTGTATGAGATGGAGCTCCATCTTGCTGCTGTAATGTCCAGTTATGGCGATCACATATCGCCTTGTCTCAGAACATGTCCACAATAGTATTCACTGTTCTACTTTGGCGCCTGGTTCAACGAACACAATAATAGTTTTACCCATTCGAGACACACCAACTGATATAAAGATACCGCGCGGCTGAAAATTTAATGGTCACGTTCTCGTATGAGTCGACTTTCCTGAACTTACATTTTTCTTTGTTTCAACGGAATAAACAGTTAACTGGAGTGGCATCGGTGAATGTCTTTTCATCTGTAAACCAGATGCTTCGATCGTACACTTCTCTCATTAGGAAACCGCTCAAGTAGCTACCGACTGCGTTGCAAGCGTTTCAAAGTGACATTTTCATTGAGCTTCTGCCCGATTACACGCTCGTACGTTTTGTGTTGTAAATTTTGCTTTAAAATGCGTCGAAATAAAGACATCATATAGCTAAATAGGTCAGTAAGTGAATGAGCAAACAATTTAAGCTATTTTGGATACAGTGAAAGCAAGTTTTGATGCAATTATACTACTTTTTACGTGATGTTCTCACTTTTTTTGGCCCACCCTGTATGTACAATTATTACTTGTGTTCAACGCAGTAGTAGGCCTAGTATGGCACGACAGAATGTCAAATAGCCGAACTCAAAGATGCTCATCGCGAGCTAATAATATAATTATACTGCTCAACTGGAGCATAGCAATACATAGCCTGTATTGCATGCTGTTTGTTCTGTTATAGTAGTTAAATTTTATGTTAAATAAGAATACTGCATAACTTGTGCATGTAGGCCCACAGCGCTGTGCGTTTGCAAACGTTCATTAAAGAAAAAAAATATTATTATATTATTATTTCCCTTTATTATTAAATTAATAACCAAAAGTTAACGAGTGTCTCGGATATTTAAATAGATGACACAGTGAACGGTGTCCCATTACTTTATGCATCGCTTTCCATCAATTCCATCAATGCCTTCAGTCTCTTGTCCTCAATTGCGAATTACTTCTTTCTTCCTTACTGACCTTCTGCACGTCTCAGATTGCTGCCCTGTCCAGTATAATAATAATAAAAAATTCTTGAATGAAACGCTTGCAAACACACTGCGCTGTATACAGTGTAGTGTGCATGTATATTGTACATTGTACAAGTTATGAAACAATGAACATCAATCTTCTCTCACCCATTAATTATGCTCAGCGCTCATCCTTTCCAATCGCAATCGTAATACTTATTGTATAGGCAGGCATTTATGAAGCGCCACATGACGAAAAACTCATCATTGGTGCAAACGCATCATTGTAATATAATAAGCTTTGCTTGATTATTGCATTGACAATGATGTACATCGTCCATCTTCCGTCGGATTGTTGACTTCAAGGCCTTCGTCGAATCTTCTCCAAATTTATATAGGCGCGAAGCGAACGACATTCCTTTTCACCTCACACAATGTCATGATGCACGACGTCCTGAGCGAAAGATCATTGCTTGCAGACAGCGCAGTTCATTGGGTGTCATTGGATGACAGCAGCAACTGCAATGCATTATATAACAGCAGCAGCAGCAGCCGCGTTTGATTGTAGAGTATACATGTAGACTGTCTATGGATCTATGGATACAGTGTGGGTTAAACGAACTCAGGTCCAGATCCTGACAAATACTTCCGGGGATCTAAAGGATAATTAAGCAGAGAAACTCATTTCCCCATGCATGCATGAAGAAGAGAGACCAGTTGCAATCGCCTTTCGTGTCTAAGCCAACGTGTAAATTTCCGTATAGGACAGGTTCTCTCTACCTCTGTAACTCCTTTGTTTGCTTTTGCTCAGACCAAAAGGGCAAAGGACAAAGGGCGATTGGCGGAAGAAATGTTGAACACCGTGCACCAATTTTATCAGCATCCACATTTTACAGATGACTTCAGTAACAGCTGCTGCTGTTGCCATCAATCATCTGCGTCATCTGCGTTTCCCATTGCTGCTGCTGCTGTTGCTGTGCTGTTGCTGCTGTTGCTGCTGATGCTGTTGCTGTTGCTGCTGCTGCTGCTGTTGCTGCTGCTGCTGCTGTTGCTGGTGGTGCTGCTACTGCTGCTACTGCTGCTGGTGTTGCTGGTGTTGTTGCTGCTGCTGTACGTTGCCATCACTCATCTGCGTCATCTGCGTTTAACGTTGCTTCCGTTGCTGCTGCTGCTGCTGCTGCTGGTGCTGGTGTGGACCACATCACGCATAGCAAGAAGATGGCGACAAATGACAGTGCAGCAGCTTCAGAAGCCACATACACATATCGTGTAGGCCGTATACTATAGTGGACAAGATGTGAATCGATTTTACGTCGAAGTTCGACGATTTAATTCTCGACCAAAATGAAGATGAAATATTGAAGATGTAAAAGATGTAAAAGATGTCGATCGATTGGATCTCATGAGAAGACATCTGGCGACGAAGGCGCAGGTGGCAGTCGTACAACAACGACGACAACAATATAGATGATGATGATGATGATGATGATGATGATGATGATGATGATGATGATGATGATGATGATGGAAGAAGCAACGGTGTCTAATCGACATCAACATCATCACCATCATCATCATCACCTTTAGATGTATCATGTAGGACCTAACTATCCGAATACCATATGATTTGGTAGTGTCGTGTGACTCGTCTATTTAAAGATGAATGCAGAGCTGAAAATGATTTCACAAAGGAACCGCGTCTGAGACGGACAGCGGCGAATCTTTGCCCAAAATTGTTTTCTCGGCGACCTTTTATTTTTTCTGATGACTTATTTTGGTCGTTGTCTTAAAAATACAAATAAAATTTCCTAAATTCTGATTGATCTTTAACATCTAATGAATCTTGTTAGTATTCGTTGTTAATTATGTAGATGCAAAATATGTAGTAATTAATTGGTATCGAGTTTAAGTTGATTGCATAGACCTAAAATGTTAAATGTT
>OX243820.1:18995128-19019357 GCA_945859605.1 Lumbricus rubellus | reverse complement strand
ATACAATTATTAGAAGTAGATGTGTTGAGGAGCATCTGAAAAATGAGAACTTTCATATTATTTTACATTTTATCTAAATGTAAAACTGAAAAGACGTATGATGTGAAGCAGCAGAGCAGTGGAAGCTGACATGAGTAGCTGTAAATGTTGATAATTTTATAATATGCACGAATATTTTAAATGTAATGTTTAGCAGAGTGAACATGTGTAGAGAACGAATTTCAAAAATAATTTTCTAAGATGTAGAATTTAAGAAGTATATGCACAATGCACGAGGAGAAGCAGTGGAATTGGGCAATGCCTAGCCAGAAGACGATACTTAGTGATATCTTCATTTTCTAAGTTACGCACGTCAATTTTCTATATTTGGTAGTGCCAATGAGGAAAGCTTCATATACATTATAGTTTGTCGTGTATTGCATGTGCAAAGTGGTATGAATTATGAAGTTCAGTATTAAAATGTTCTGTGCTGAGGAGTTTGTTGTAAATTTTAATACTCATGCATCAGAATCTTGCCTGTATATTCTTGGACATTTTCATTAGTAAAGACACATACCACTTAAAATATTCATCCAATTTTAGTAAAATTGCAAGTTTTCGTGAATTACAGTAACTTGTGATATGCAAATTATAAGATATGTCCAATGAAATGCCTATTGAATTTGTAATAATTTTCGAAATTTGTGTGTGATTCATGATGATTCTACCGCTCGCGAGCATATGAACTTTCAAATTGCATCTTTATGTGTTGAAGGAGAAAAGCAAGTTTTGAATGCTCATTTTTTCTTAGACATAGGAAGAAGTATTCTTAGACATTTCCATAAGCAAACATACATAAAAGTTTAAATGTGCAACCAGTTTTAGTAAAATTGTGACTTTTGACGAATCATTGTGCATTGAGAAAAGCAAATTATAAAATATGTTTGATGAAATTGAAATTGAATATGTTTTATTATTCGAAATTTTGAGTGTGATACTTAAGTTCATGACCATTTTTAACAAGTGCAAAGAGCTTGTGTGCATGGGAAGATGTAAATACGCATTGCAGAAAATGTTCTAACTGCAGAAATGTCATCACTCGATGGGGGACGGCGGCGGCGGCGGCGCACACTCCATGTAATAAATGTGGGAACTCAGATAATATTGAATGCTAAACGTGCGACTTGTGATGAAAGTATATTTTAACTTGCAGTTGTACACAAAATAGTGCAGATCTAAATGGATTTGTGCAGTTGCAGAAGCACCTTTTGAACAGTGTGAAACTAGCAAAAATGGTTATTGTCCTCCAATTGGAAGAAATACACCATGGAGAATGGGAATGAAAAGAAGTTCTAAAAATTCCTTAAAAACAACTCTGAAATAATAATAATATAGAAAATTCACGTGCGTAACTTAGAAAATGAAGATATCACTAAGTATCGTCTTCTGGCTAGGCATTGCCAATTCCACTGCTTCTCCTCGATGCATTGTGCAATGTGCATATACTTCTTAAATTCTACATCTTAGAAAATTATTTTTGAAATTCGTTCTCTACACATGTTCACTCTGCTAAACATTACATTTAAAATATTCGTGCATATTATAAAATTATCAACATTTACAGCTACTCATGTCAGCTTCCACTGCTCTGCTGCTTCACATCATACGTCTTTTCAGTTTTACATTTAGATAAAATGTAAAATAATATGAAAGTTCTCATTTTTCAGATGCTCCTCAACACATCTACTTCTAATAATTGTATATCTCAAATATTAATTACACATATTAAAATGACAGAAGTTGAAAATTTGATTTGTGAAATAATATAAGGTCGAAATTTCTTAATTCTTGAAAGTGTGAAACTCATTTCTGCGAAAATTACTTACATACAATTTCTTACTTTTGCAAATTCCAAAGTTAAAAGAATTTTTAAAGTGTTGAAATCTGAAATTATGGAATGTCGTATTCCTAAAAATATAATTTTTTTTCAACTTGAATAAAATTTTAATTGAAATTACAATGTTTTAAGTTAGAAATACAGAAATCCTTTTCAATAACACCTTCAAACATGTATTTCCTCCTCACCTTTACTTCCCAATTTATCAAAATTTGCTACTTTTATACTTTAAAATTGAAAAGATCCGATAAAAATTATTAATTCCTGCATAATGTACATGTTCAAATTGTGTGTAAATTCATACCGTATTTGTTAAAGTGATACATAAAGTTGAAATCTCTTGCAATTCATTGTACTATATCAAAAATTACATACTATTAATGGAAGAATAAGTGTTTCCTACCAGGCTGCGAATTTACAAGAAGATGTTGAATCTAAAGAAGTCAGTCTTGTATTCTAAGTATGTGAACATAAAGAAGTCAGTCTTCTATTCTAAGTATGTATTTACAATATATTGATGACTTAAAAATTGAATAATGCTATAAAATTAACAATGAATGCACTTGTCGTATGTACTACTCTCCTCTCATACACATCCTCTCCTAATGCACTCTACTAAATATTTTGAAAAACAGAGAATGTGTGCAATACTTAGCGTTTCTTCTGCTAATAAGCCGATTACTCTTGTGCATTAGAAGAAATTTGCATTCCCTTCCGCAAATGCACACATCTTAAAACGGATAATATGAGAAATAATTGTGCTTTTGGTCAATAAAGACGCAAAATCTAAAGAAATACATCGTCCAATGATTATGCAGTTGTACTCTTTGTGTATTTCTAGCTATTATACTCATAATATCTAAACATCAAATGAATGTAATGATGAACACATTGTACATTTACGAGAAATATAATTATTGAAATAAAGAACTCTACACATTATGATTGGGGAAAATGCATACATTCAAATAATGCAAGTCTAAAATACTTAAATTTGTGTCGTCTAGAGTTCCACATTTTGTGAATTTCTATCTAATATGCGACTAAAATATTACTATGTGGTGTTGAGCAGTCTGTGTATTTCTAAGTAACGCAATATTAAAATAAAATTTCAATACCTGCGATTGCAAAATGGTATATTTCTAAATAATGCAAGTCTAAAATGCGAAAATTTTTATAGTGTGATAGTAGAGCACTTTGGCTACTTCTATTAATATAATGCTAAAAATAATGAAACATGTATTATTGACGAATATCGTGCTGAGCAAATGATTTGTTTCTAGTTAATACATGCTCAAAATTTAAAATTTGTATCATTTGGTATATGAGATTCTGTATATCTCTAAGTAATACAATGCTAAAATGTAAAAATTTGATCTACCTGAGAAATGTATAGACTATTTGAGAAAATTGTGTACATTTGTAAATAATACACGCATAAATGTTGCTGTCCACTGCAATTTTAGTATGACTTCTTCACATAGTTATATTAAGACTTGAGAAAATTGAATTAGAATCAAAGTTGTATATTGAAATGCGAGGAATTTAAAAATAATGCTATGTTGTTTCAATAATGATATTATATTTGGGTGACTGTGCGTGCGTGTATGTGCATGTATTTTGTATGTACATATATGTATTCGCATGTGCATGTGCGTGCATACATGTTTGCGTGTGTATATGCACGTGTGTTTAGTAAAGTGAAGTGTTCTGTGGTAGCATTTTAATACACTTGGTATGGTCCAAAATAAAATTTACCAATTGCTTAGTAATGAATACCATGCATTTTGGAATATGAACAAGTATTTTTAAGAATTGAATTGATACCAGTCTGTGCGTATATGTTTGTACGTACATGTACATGCATGAAGGTGTGTGTTTGCATGTTTCGTAAAGCGAAGGCGTCCTTTGAGTTCAATTGGAATGGCTTAAAAATTAATTTGCCAATTGAATAATAATGAATTAAATGTAAATGGAAATATGTGCAAGTATTTGAAGGAGTTGTGTATTTGTGTGTGTGGGTAGGTAATTGTGTGTGTGTGTGTGTGTGTGTGTGTGTGTGTGTGTGTGTGTGTGTGTGTGTGTGTGTGTGTGTGTGTGTGGGTAGGTATTTGTGTAGGTAATTGTTTAATAATGAATGAAATGTAAAGAGGAATATGTGCAAGTATTTGAAGGAGTTGTGTATTTGTGTGTGTGCGTGTATGTGTGTAGATATTTGTGTGTGCGTGTGTGTGAGTAGGTATTTGTGTGTGTGTGTGTGGGTAGGTATTTGTGTGTGTATGTGCGGGTAGATATTTGTGTGTGCGTGTGTGTGTGTGGGTAGATATTTGTGTATGCGTGTGTGTGTGTGTGTGTGTGTGTGTGTGTATTTCTGTGTGCGTGCGTGTGTGTGTGTGTGTGTGTGTGTGTGTGTGTGTGTAGGTAATTGTGTGTGTATGTGTGTGTGTATGTGTGTAGGTAGGTATTTGTGTGAGTAGACATTTGTGTGTGCGTGTGTGTAGGTAATTGTGTGTGTATGTGTGTGTGTGTGTATGTGTGTAGGTAGGTATTTGTGTGAGTAGACATTTGTGTGTGTGTGTGTGGGTAGGTATTTGTGTGTGCATGTATGTGTGTGTGTGTGTGGGTAGATATTTGTGTGTGTGTATGCGTTCTCTCTAAATGAAGTGGGGTTACAAAGTGAGTTGTTTTGTCACACAAAGCAATTGACCTTTGATCGCTCTCCAAATTGAGAAGACCCGAGATTGCAGTGCGTGTAGGGAGGGAGGGAGGGAGGGAGGGAGGGAGGGAGGGAGGGAGGGAGGGAGGGAGGGAGGGAGGGAGGGAGGGAGGGAGGGATGGAGGGAGGGAGGGAGGGAGGGAGGGAGGACACTTAGGGTTGGACGGCAAGTACTATACAAATAAATGGGGTTGCAAAGCAATTGACCTTTGACCGCTCTCCAAGTTGAAGTGGTCTGTGCTTAAACATACACTGAGTTTAAACATGATGTGGGTTTAAACATGATGTGGGTTTAAACATGATGTGGGTTTAAACATGACTTGGGTTTAAAGAGACAGTTACTTATCTACTCCGGACCAACCACAGAAAAGGCTCGATTCTTCATGGTAGCAGAACGAGCAAAAGGAAGCAACAGCCTCAACAGGGCCGGATTAAGGCATGTTCAACATGTTCGGCCCAACAGGGGTCCCCACACTTTAGGGGGCCACCACAAAATGCGGGGAAAATATTTTAGGGAGAAATTTGATATTTCAAGCAAATTTCGCTAGATGACTAAAAAAAGGTCATCAACTTTTTTGGCGGATGAAATGGTATGATTTTCCCGAAAATTTCGCCAGATGACAAAAAAATCTCTGGCAAAAATTTCCCGAACAGGGCCCCCACATCGCTTAATCCGGTCCTGTGAACCAAGAGGACTCCCTTATCAGCAGAGCGTAGCTGACGACGTCCTTGGATACCCAATGTAAGGCTGCATAGCTCTCGGAGGTAAATTGGGGCGAGGCCCTGACAACTTCGCCATACCAGTGCAGCTACCCTGAACTCAATACGCTGGCGAATAGGGAGCCATTGAAGTACGAGTACCTCAAACATGTAGTTTGAGGTGGTAGTGGTCATAAATTCATAATCAAGCATTTACAAATATTGCAAACATACTTTTCCTTTTGGAATTAAAAATATTCCGAGTATTCACACTTGCAATTAAATTGCTTGTAGATGCGATCATCGTAATTGTAATTGTAAACTCGGAACTTCTACAGCGCCCACAAAACTAAATGATCTGATCGAATAGTCTTCCGATGTAGCTTGCCAGCATTTGGTAATTAATGAAATTGGTTGAAAGGGTCATTCGGGCGGTTCATGGTTGATCTGTTTGCGTAGAACAGCTTATAATTATGAATAACGGATATCCGTTGTTGATGATGACATCATTCAACTCGATTGATTGATTGATTGATCGATTGATTGATTGATTGATTGATTGATCGATCGATTGATTGATTGATTGATTGATTGATTGATTGATCGATTGATTGATTGATTAGCCATGCATGCAGTCGCATAAGGATGAAAGAAGGAGACGAGCTGCAAGTTAAACGACATATTATTTAACCGATGACCTTAACTTAACCAACGGACAGATAGTTATGGAAGGAGGAGGACCTTACAAAAGAAGATAATGACACGTGGGGGTACATGCAGGCAACTGACGACCAGACAGAGGTTGATGAGAGGAATGTTGTAGTGGGGGGGGGGGTGCTATCAACCCGACAGAAATCGTCTTCAGTGGGAAATGCCGCCGCTCTCCTTCCCTTAGCCTACTTCAAGTTCTTTTTTCCGTTTTCCAACTACATGTACAGTGGCGTATACCAATGGGGGGGGGGGGGGGGTTGGGAGAACGTTCTCCCACGGATTCCAGAATTGGGGGGGTTTGACGTTTTTGGACGCAAACTGGGGGGGGTTTGTGATTTCTAATGTGATATTTCGGACCAAGAAATCACAAACCCCCCAGAATCCAAGGTTCGCTTGATGTAACTGCCAACTCAATGGGACATCAGTGGTGGAACACATGGACTAGGACATAGAAATACATTGCTAATGTATCTATATAATATATATAGTTGTCTATGACTAGGGGTGGACCTCTTATCGCTTCAGGTCACACCTACTGACGAAGTCAAGCCGAGGGAGGCCGAGCGTGGCAGGTGACCACGATGGCCAAGGGTCATTAGACAGTATATAGGTGTCTTGCTCTGCTTGTATACCCGTCTTCCGACAGTGGTTCCCTTTGTGAAACTAATGATGTTAATGACAGATGTTTCGAATTAGATACCCGACCAGCTCTCTCTTTCTCTCTGTATACTTAATGAATCAGATCAGCTACATGTACATGTAGGATATAAACACATGCCTTTCAATATTAGAGAATGATGCGTTCGAAAGTATGAGGGACAACTGGTTTCTGAAGGTGATATTCCTTATGCTATAAGCTTAGAGTATAGACTTATATGGACTTTCACTCTTTCTGACAGAGAGATGTACTAATTAAGCATGAACATCAGCGGAAAATTCTTGATAGCCAGGTGGATATAGCCTGCTGACAATCCATGGGGTGGAGAATTCGGACCATATATAATAGGCCTAAGTTTCTTGCTATTAGGCACAATATTCGCAGGTACCAGCAACATGGAATTTCTTTGCGGGTGAGTTATAACAATAATTATTTAGAACTGCACAATTCTCTACTATTCTAAATTCGCCTGTTTAGGCCTATTTAGTTGCAGGTAGGCCAAAGCCCGAGCACAGCGCATTGACTTAACTATAGTTCAAATTAAAATTTCTTTAAACGCGTAGTTCTGTTCTGTTATGAAATATCTGCGTTGAGTGTTCATAACAGAATTGAAATTGTCAGCAATAGCTGCAATATAGGCTACATGTAGGCCTAGCTCTGCTACTCTGTTGAGTCAAGAAACTTAATCGTAAGCTTAATGGTAAATAGGAGATAGTCGGCTGTAGACCTACTTGATTGAATATCGCCAAGCTCTAATGCTCTATAGCCTGCTTCTTGCCTTCTTCTGTAAGCTTATAGCGGTCGTCAACGAAAGGCGGCGAATACACGCAATTCATGAATAGCAAAATGTTGCTGGCGAATTTGTCCAAAAAATTGACATCTACAGTTTCCTATTGAATAGAATGTGATGAGTCTGCTCTGCAGCTTCTGAACAAGAATGCCTTACCTACTGGATAGTGTTTTTTTACAAAAACAGTAGCGGTGCCAACTCTCAAGGCCGTAGCCAGGATCCTATTGGGGATGTTTAGGCCTACTCGACCTTGAGGATGTCGAAAAACAATCAAATTATAACGGAGTGAGGGGTTTAGAGGAGGATTTAATTTATTTTAAAATGTCACATAGAAATAAGCGCTTCAAAATGTAATCCACTTAGTCCGTATTGATTGTGTTAGTAAATGCATTATTTCATGGAGCTTTATTTCATATAGGTCGCCTGATGGTAATGGGAGTTATTCAGCACGCTGAAGAAAATAATTATTATGCAAGGAATAGCCTACTTTAAAACTCCACAAAGAATTTTCCCCAGATCAACTTGAGCACAATGGACAGGTCATAATGACCATTATGACCTGCTGCGACCTATGGTCACCGTCACTTAAAACAAGTGTGTGAGTACAGGCTGAAAATGTGAACATTTGGGATGGTTGCAATTTTTTACTAGGTTGATAGGTTTTGCAGCCCATTTGTTCCCAAAATTAAGTGATGTTGAATTGTTGATCTATGATTTATGTCATTTTATGATGTGGGCACCTACGACTTTTTAGCAGAAGGATTTGTCAATCTCCTGCAAAAATTTATGTTGGCACCTATGCCAAACATTAAGATAATTATAAGCTACAATTTTTTAGTTACAAATTTGCATTACTACACAAGATTGAAATCAGAATAAATTGTTTGTAGCCTAATGGTCACAGACTTATCTGTAGGCCAGGGCCTAACATTAATTTTTTGTCTGTCTCTTGGAATAGAAAATTTAAATTATGCCACCAAGAAAATAAATTATAAAATCAATGTGTGTGAATTAATGGATCTTTGTTATATAATATATTAAGTTATTTAATTTTCTTTGCTTATAATCACTTTTATTATGAACTCTGTGCATAGGCTAATATAAATGTATATATATAGGCTAGCCTATATAAATATATATATATATATATACTGTAGGCCTATTAATGTACAGTTTTGTGTGCTTCCGAAGAGCCAAATGTATTAGAAATAGGCTACAGGTCGGCCAAAGTGGGGGGGTTTGTTCTCCCACGCCAAGTGGGGGGGTTAGACGCCACTGTACATGTATACAGTGCGAAACGAAGCGGTGCCTTCATTTGGATCATTCGCTCTCAACCGAAGATTGCAAGATTGGAATGAGATCCACTTCAGCAGTTCATGCATTATTATTATGCGCAGAAAGTACTTCTGTGCTCGTCTCTGTCTCTGTGTCTGCCTTTGTCTGTTTGTGTCTGCTTGTGTCTGCTCGTCGCTGTGTTTGTGTATGTCGGTCGGTCGGTCTGCCTGCCACATGTATGTCTTGTCGTAGTTTGTCAATGTGCACAATACGTTGGTGCGTCAGTGCGTGCGTCAGTCGTCAGCTGCGCCAATATCATCATCAGCATCATCAGCAGCATCATCAGCAGCATCAGCAGCAGCATCAGCATCAGCAGCAGCAGCAGCAGCATCAGCAGCATCATCAGCATCAGCAGCATCATCAGCATCCTTTGAATGTCGTCGGATGCATTGCGCACACAATATATCCCAGCAGATGACTGCGGCGTCTGCTGGATGCACGGATTACAGAGGAGGCAGCGACGGATGAGGAAGAGCAGGAGAAGAAGGAGAAGGAGGAGAAGGAGGAAGAAGGAGGAGAAGGAGAAGGAGGAGGAGGGACAGCGCAGATAAAGAGATATGGACGGACGGATCAACCGACCGACCGAACATGGTGCACATCGGTCAGCCAATACCTCCTCCTCCTCTTCCTCTTCCTCTTCCTCCTCCTCCTCCTCCTCCTCCTCCTCCTCCTCCTCCTCCTCCTCTTCCTACTGTTGTTGCTGCTGCTTGGTTGTGGCACTGTGCGCCACTGCGGCTGATTCTAAAGCATCCACGAATCAGTAGCGTTGAGCGACGACCAGAGACTGATCACACCTCTTATCCCAGATGGTCGTTGTTGTCGTCGTTGTCGTTGTCGTTGTTGTCGTCGTTGTCATCGCTCAGTGTAATCACCCATTGCCATAAACATCAATCTCTTGACATCATACAACTACTCTAATTCTTAATCACATTGCCACCGCTGCTGCCCTGGCAATGCCGCATTGCCGTCACATCGCCACAACTTCACAATCATAGCATCATAATTAACAGTCTCTAAAGAATAATAATAAACCTGAAAGAGATAAATATTGACATGTCAAGAGCAAAGGATCTCATCAGAAACAGAGGAATTTGGAGAAGTCATGTAGGAGCCTCATCGTCGTCACTCGACTGACGGAAGAGAAGAAAGTCTAAAGAATAACATTACTAATCAAGATAATATACAGGAGGATACTATGCTAAAATCATCTGCTGAGCTTCAAGTCTAACTAACAGGCAATGATCGAAAGAGGAGGTCAGTGATAAGCGATTTTCATTTTGATAATGATCATGCTAAGCATTATGATGTATATATTATTGCACAAATCAGATTTAATACAAGTAAACACGGCTTACTATATCTAAATATCTGCAGCATTCTCCAAGCACTTCGTTGCACGCGTTTTGCTATTCATTTAAAATATGAACTTTTGGTTAAAACACTTCAGAATGACTCAGCAAACAACTCTGAATAAAAGACTGGCAGACTGATTGACAGATTGATTGAAAGAATTATTGCGCTATATAAAACGATATAATGATAATGCTATATAGCTCCTCCTATTCGCATGCGCCCATCTGCCTTTTCACACAGCTGTTCCAGTGTTGGGATATCCTCTGGAATGTAGCGATGTCTAACTAGACAGGCCATCGCGAACAGCAGTCTACTGCGCTCCTGCTGTCCTGCAAAACACCACCATCGTAATCGTAATCGTAATCTCGAGACTTCTACAGCGCCCACAAAAGCGAAGTCATGCCGGTGATGCATATTATAGCAGACGAGCCACAACTGTCATTCTCACAACATAATCATGAAGTTTTGATCCTGCGATCCATGTGCTGTCATGTTGCGCAGGGCATAGGCTACATCGACACGATCTTACACAGGGAAACTGAGCCTGTGATTTTTCAGCCGATTAATTATCAGAGTATCCTATATCCTCATAGTGTGCTCGTACAGAAGGAGGATTGTTGGATTTGAAGATTTCAACAACTGCATTGTTGCAGGTCTTCATAGTTTTTACAGCACACAATTAACATAGTGCCCGAAACCGACAATTTAAGACAAATTTCAGACAGTGCAGCTGACAAAGACAGATGCGGAAATTCGTTCTTCCCACTTCTTGATGGAAAGCAGCAGAAGAGGTTTCGTGACTGTATAATTGACGCTTTATACATGTAAGCCTTAGGTTTGTTTCAGACGTAGTAATTACAACTCACTCGATCTCTGTCTGTTTAATTATCGTTGCCGTCTTCGCTAGATGTCGCCAGCTATTGTTTAGCATGCACCTATTATTATTCTCTCTCTCCCCTCCTCCTTCCCTCCGTCCGTCCGTCCTTCCATCCCTCCCTCCCTCCCTCTCTTCCTCCCTGTCTCCCTCCCTCCCTCTCTCTGTGTGTCTCTCTGTCTGTGTCTCTCTTTCTGTCTGTCTGTCTGTCTTTCTGTCTGTGTGTCTGTGTGTCTGTGTCTCTCTCTTTGTTTGCCTCTCTCTGATTTAGGGCTTACAGTTTGGCTAGACGGTCATGGACGACGTCCATGCACTCATTTTAAAATCTGAACGCCGTCCTGCCACTTATTGGCCAGCACAGCCTGGAAAGGTAAGGGGCGTCAAGGCACTTTTTTGAAAGGTAATGGGCGTCCAGACATTTAATTTTTCCACACTTTAAGCACTGCCCTTATTGTTGCCCTCCATTATACTCCAGAGCCCAATTATTCTCAACTGGTCTGTGTATTTGTGACTTCTATTTAAAGCGATTCAGTTGATATGAAAAATCTATTCTAAGCTGTTATTATAATTTTTATTGCATTGTGTTCATGGCCGTATCTAGGGGTGTTTGGGGATTTTGAATACCCCCGAAATGAAAAATGTAAAAATTATATAATGCATACTATAGGCTACTATCACATTTTGTAAGAACTATGGTATTGGCCGCCCATGGACCTGCAAAAGATCGCGATTTTAGAAGAAAAAGGTTCCATGACACTTAATCCCGCGACACTTAATCCCGCGACCAATTAATCCCGCGACACTTAGGCCTAATACTGAACAAGCAAAATAACATTTAAAAAAGTTAAACTCCAAAAAAACAATATTCACTGTTTTTGATTTTAAAAAAATGTTTAATGTATAGGCCTATAGCCTATTATTTTGTAATTTCCATCTATAACAGTTTGTTTGCCTTTCCTTAATAATTACCAAATGAATTAAACGATAGCAAATGATGCAACAACAAACGTCGTTAATTGCCTCAAGTATAAAGCAGACGGTTTTCGTAGCATTTCTTAGCAATAAACAGTGAATACAGCAGATTCATGACAGAAACAATTATCATACACTGCAGTGCATGCAGGTGAAGAGTTTCTCTTTCACAAGAATAATAATAGAACAGAGAACCATAGCTAAAGGTAAGAGCAAGAAACTTATTTTTATCCGCCGTATTATAGATCTATAAGTCATAACATCAGTTTTTAAAATAAGTAAAGATTATAAATATTATTCGAGGATTAAGCAGTTGATCATTACATGCAGCAGCAGAGCCAGTCACTGTGTGTAAGATGTGACTTAAGACTCAGTGTGAGTGACGTAATGTCACGTGTTCTGAAAGAAGAAGTAGCTGTCAATTGGTTTTTCAAATAGACCACCACCACCCCCCGTCAAGTCTGGCAAGTTATAAAATAATAGTCAAGTGAGTCAAAATTAATTAAATTTATAATTATACTCACCGATTGTGTATGAAACTCCGTCGAGCGTGAACGTTGCTGCACTCTTCGCCTTCCTGAAGAATTTCATCTCTGGACGATGACCGTGATATGGTCTGCTGCCTCCTCCTCCTCCTCCTCCTCCTCCTCCTCCTCCTCCTTCTCTTAGCAACCCAGCAGCAGCTGCAGCAACCGTTGATCGCAGTTTGGTTGATCGAACAAGAAAAGCGGGAGATCGAACAGCAGCAGCAGTGGCAGCAGCAGAAGATTGGAATAACTTTGGTGACGATGGCAGTGAAGATTGCTGGTGATCACGTCTTCTGATGCTGGAGACATCGTCCATCATCTCCTCCTCTTCTTCTTCTTCTTTTTCTTCTTCGTCTTCTTTGAGATCTTCTTCTTCATCCTTCCATCGTTGTCCTTTCTTCAATGTAGAACTAAAATTTGTCATCGTATACGTTGGCTTCCACGTCAAATCGGCGACAACGATGAGTGTTCGTTTATAAACGCAGAAAACAGAATTAACGTTTCTCGATCGAAATAAACGATGACTAAGATGCAGACAAGAATAAGAAGACGATAGAAGCAGTTGTCATTGACACCACTGCTACCACTGCTACCACCACTGCCACCACGACGACCACCACTGCCACCACGATAATCACCTCCTGCCACCACGACAACCACTGAGCACGGCAACAGTCAACCACCACTGACACCAACCACAGTCAACTGCCAATGCCACGACGACAACCACCAAGATCATCGAGATATGAAGGAGACGAAGAAAGAGGAGGAGGAGAAGGAGGACGAGAAGGAGGATGGAGAGGTGAGGACTGCCGCACATCTGCAGAAGGTGTTCTTAATTCCACTGATCTGTGGTCAGGTGTAAACGCCAGCAGCAGCAGCAGCAGCAGCAGCAGCAGCATCAGCATCAGCAGCAGCAGCATCTGCCCTGCCTGCATGAAACTCGGCTCCGTCCTTTATTAGTTTCCACTGAATCTTATTATAATAGACATTTGACTCTTCTGCATGGTCAGTGGTCGATGTACACATACACGTATAGCCTATACTCGATCAGTATGCTGCCTGCTGCATCTAGCAGCACCAAACGTCGAGTTGAGAAGGTAGGTAGGTGGGTAGGTAGGTAGGTGGGTGAGTAGGTGGGTGGGTGGATGGGAGGGTGAGTGGCTGTGCTAACGTGATATAATGTTATATGTACAAGCGTATATTATATAATTATATTATAATTATGAGTGGGAGCAGTGGACATGAGCACTGCAGTCGAGACCAGCCATGTTGTGTTCCTCTGTGAGACATTCACAGCTACATGTCTGTCATTCGAGAGAATCATAATCATGGTCATCACATCACTGTCGTCGTCGCCGTCGTCGTCATCATCATCATCGTAACACGATGATAATTAACGGTTGTTTTTGTTGTCGACGACAATGACTATAAACGAAGATTGACTTCGTAATAAGCATCGGTCGGTCAGGCTTTTACCACCACCACCATTACCACCACCACCATCATCACCACCACCACCACCACCACCACCACCACCACCAACACCAACACCACCAACACCAACACCAACACCAACACCACCACCACCACCACCACACCATGGCACCACCACCAACACCACCAACACCACCAACACCAACACCACCACCACCACCACCGCAACACCACCACCACAAGCAGTATTCTTCTTTTCTATTCATCCTCAATGTTTTGGCCTAAGAAGGCTTACAGCCATACGCACAGTGTGTATACACCTTATACGTGTGGCAACTGTGGCAGGTATTTATGTATCATATCAGAGTCCACGTTAGAACTATATCTACATTGGACGTCAAATTGATTCTGTTGCTGTAATAAATAATTATTATAATATTATGCATCATGTCCAGCTGTGGTGGATGCAGTAATAATTATGACAATAATTATTATGACTGAATCATTGCTTCTTATTGAATTTTGCACAATCCGAGACACGTCATTTATGTGTCTGACTTTCGAATCTTGCACGCAGCATAGGTGCATTTGTGTTTCGGTCAATTGCCATAGTTTCGTCAAATCATCAGAATCGTTAACTACAAATGGCAATTCATAATAATTATTTCTAACTCTCCCTGCAGGCCTTCTCATTTTTCTCTGTGCTCCGATCGATGTGAGAAATCGCTTTGCAGTGGACAATCATTGCTCATCCTCCGCTTCCATTATCCTGCAGCATCCTGATCTATTGTTATAAAAACAATTAGATGAGTCGTTTATATTCTTGCCTTTGTTATCTTTGTTATCACATGTTACTCCACGTCACCTTCATCGTTTTTTGAATGGATGGTCGATTGCATTGGTGGTAAAATTATCTGTGGTCGTCGCTATGTTGGTGCTCGTCGTTGTGGTGGCGGTGGTTGTGGTGGTGGTAGTGGTGGTAGTGGTGGTGGTAGTGGTTGTGGTGGTGGTAGTGGTGGTGGTAGTGGTGATGGTGGTGGTGGTTGGTGCATCGTATGAAGTATACGTTGATACGAATGGCAGCATATACATGTATACGGTATACGACGATACGACGAGCAGCGTATACATACGACGGCTAATGCAATGCTTACATCTTATTAGCGCCGGTAGATGGCTCAAAACAGCGACATCTGATGTCGTCTCTGCGACAGCAGATGATGCTGGTGCTGCTACTGCTGATGATGATGCTGCTGCTGCTGATGCAGGTGCTGATGCTACTGCTGCTGATGCTGCTGCTGCTGATGATGATGATGCTGCTGATGATGATGCAGATGATGATGCATGATGCTGATGCTGCTGCTGGCGCTGATGCTGCTGCTGCTACTGCTGCTGCTACTGCTGCTGCTACTGCTGCTGCTGCTGATGATGCTGCTGATGATGCTGCTGGTGCTGCTGGTGCTGCTACTGCTGCTGGTGCTGCTGGTGCTGGTGCTGCTACTGCTGCTGGTGCTGCTGGTGCTGGTGCTGCTACTGCTGCTACTGCTGCTACTGTTGCTGCTGATGCTGATGCTGCTACTGTTGCTGCTGCTGTTACTGCTGCTGCTGCGTCAGACCATCTTCAGACGATTGGTCTCGACATTTGGACTCTTGACGATAAAGCGACTGCATCACCTGAGGCAAAAACCTTTTGCTTCTCTTCAATTACAACTACATGACATTACATGTACATATAGTACTTCTAATGAAATGACGTCGTCGTGATTCAAAGGCGACCAGCGAACGAAGAAAAAGGTCAGCTGCAGTTGCAGTTGGCCAATGGCCGGCCATTCATCGGTGAGGAGGAGGAGAAGGAGAGGGAGGAGGAGTAGGAGGAGGAGGAGAGGGAGGAGAAGGGCGAGGAGGACGAGGAGGACGAGGAGGAAAGCGTTTCTGAGACAAGCGCTACACAACTAAGCTTACTGCAAATGCATGGAGTGAACAATATACATGGACAGTCAGACACATGGGAAGACTGCAGAAAATGAGGGATATCTAGGAATTGGAGGGAGGAGAGAACCAGATAAAGACAGAGACAATAAGAGAAAATCTTACAGAAGTAATTTTATGACTGCATAATATGCATATGGATCAATTTTGTCTAAAATCTCTAAAGAGCCACGCAAATGCAATGAACAAATGAACGGATTAAATGTCAATTACTTATAAGCCTAAATATAAAATCCGAAAGATGGTAAGCTCCATGACAGAGACAGAGACAGAGACAGACAGAGACAGACAGAGACAGAGACAGACAGAGACAGATATAGAGACAGAGACAGACAGAGACGATTTCAACTGAAGAGGCAGCGGACACTGTGGACACACATGCTCCAGTTTCACTCTGGTCAAAATTAATGTGCCTCGTGTTTAATCAAAATTTTATCAAATTTCGTTTTGAAGAAATTTATTTAGTCAAGTTAACTTTGATTGCTCGGAATACGTCAGGTTTTGTCCAGAAACAATCACACTTTAATAAGTCAAGTCCGAAAGTCTGAATTTTGACGAAAGCCGCTATGGCAATTGCAAAATCAAACTGACTAATGCCCCCCCCCCCCCTCTCGAGCATTTTAGTAGCCTACACACAGATTTGTCTTGAAATGATTTCACGATCAATCCGTGTAAGCTTATGTACTAAAATGCATTGAAAGCATGATGTGGCTGGTCGTTAAAAGGTTAAATATATCAAAGGTCGTTAAAGGGTTAAATATAATTATCTACATATGAAACGACCGAGAAGAGCTTATTTCCCATAAACTGATTGGCTGACACCATCGTCATCGTCTATTTCTGTAATAATAATTATACGAATGTGATGTGTGTGAAATGTTGAAGCAGAGGTTCGTTGGTTGGAGCGAAGGTGGCGACGCACCCACGACGTGGCATCGTCGTCGTCGTTGTGATGAAAGCGAACGCCGACGGCTGCTGCTGCTGCTGCTGCTGAAGATGACGACGCTTCGTGCTCTTAGCTCTCCATCCTATCATCATCCATCGTCTTCACTCCTCGTTATAAGGATTCGTCTTCTAGTCCTCCTCCATCTCTCTCTGTCTGTCTCTCTGTCTCTCTCTGTAACTCTGTCTGTCTGTCTGTCTGTCTCTCTGTATCTCTGTCTGTCTGTCTGTCTGCATCTGTCTCTCTCTCTCTTCCTCTGCTGTCCATCGCCGTCGTCTTATGAATAATGATGACGTGAACACCGTCAGATCACGTGACATATTGAACAGAAATTTCAGAAACTGTAAATCAGCGGTTCCCAATCCGTGACCCGCGGGCCAAAAGTGGCCCACCAGGCCTAAAAATGGCCCTCATCTCTCAAAGAATAAACAAAAATATATGAAAAATAGACAATTTGTACAAAATAGAACACATGATTATGTTCTATCACAAATTATTTTATTTTGACGTATGTAAAAAACATAAAACATTCTATTCTGAATAAATGATAACAATTTTACGTGCTTTTACGTAATTAAATTTTATAATTGTGGCCCCCTAATGTCATTGACTCATTCAACTAAGAAAAAGTGACCCTTGTGTCCTCCAACTTAAAAAAGTGGCCCTAAAGTCAAAAAGGCTGGGAACCACTGCTGTAAATGTATGTCTGTGTATACGTTCAATCGTCGCCAACCTCTATAACTTACGCTTGTATTTCTTTACAATGCACACACACGCACACACACACACACACACACACACAACACACACACAACACACACATACAAGCACACACATAAAAGCACACACACAAATAAACACTAACAAACAAACACATATAAGCAAACAAACACATAAACACACAAGCAGACACACATATAAAGAAACCAGCACACAAATACAAGCAGACACACATACAAACACACACAGTCACACACACATACACAGAAAGACACACGCATACAAACACACTATCGCATCCATTAGCCTACAATGCATGCACGTGTGCTTGAACAATTGTAGGCTACATGTACCCTTTTCATCGTGGGTTCAGATACGCATGATTATGTCGAAAAACACTTAAAACTGCATTCCTTGATTAAATACATTTTGATATTTATATTTCGCATTTATTTCGAATCCATGAATTCAATATGATATTGATATCCTGATGTTTTCTACTTACCTGCATGGTTATCCGTGTCGGTATCGAGCAGACACCAATGTGCACGAAAGAGCACGTAGCGATTTTGTACAGATTGTATACTTGTCTGAAATGTGTGCGTAATAATAGAAACATCCTTTCAAATTAATCAATATCTCGTGCACAGCCATTTGGTCAAGGATCAGTTGCAAAAGAAATGAATAGACTGCCGTATATGGAATGTTGGACCTTCCCCCCGACCACCCCAACGTCTTTAGTTAAACCTACATATATATATATTATATATATATTATATTACTATGTATACAGAATGCTGAGAATAGAATGACGTGTACCGTGCGGTACATTATGACAAAAAAGCGTTGGATCATTAATCGAGAGGAGAAGGAATTCTGTGACATCACGAAATACAGAGACGGATCCCCATTCGAGACTGAAACATAATGGGGGAGGGTGAGGGATGGAAGGAGGGATGACCTTTCCACACATATCACGTGATTTGGCAACGAATCGCTTTTCAATGTAAGAACCGCTGCTGCAGTCATATTTCATCGGGTTTCTAATCCTCGTTATTCTGCTGAATCGTCTTTCATAATCATTATCCGCTTCTTCAGTGTGATGTTCATATGCATGTCGTCAGACTAAGTATTATACGATTCCTTGTCGGTTAAGCTATTAGACAAAAATATATGCTGGAAGAGTCAGGTATTAAATGCATGTCTGATCACTAGAGGGCTAAAGGAGAAGAAGATTAAGAGCAAAGGATTACTGTTCACCAGCATCCTTCTAAGTTCTACGTCTCTCTCTTTCCTTCTCTTTCCCCTCCACATATATGCCCACTTCTCTACGTGATAGAGGCTTACAGCAAGCCCTTCAGGCTGGACACTGTGGGCAGCCTTCGTACGTCTGTGTCTCCTTCGGTTTCCTCCTGTCGGTCGGTCTGGTAATATCTGTCAGTCTTTCAGCCAAGCGACCAACCGACTAACCCACCGACTAACCCACCGACCCACCGACCCACCGACTGACCCACCGACTGACCCACCGACCCACTGACCCACCGACCGACCCACCGACCCACCGACCAACCGACTGACCCACCGACCCACCGACCGACCGACCCACCGACCCACCGACCGACCGACCCACCGACTGACCCACCGACCGACCCACCGACCTACGTATACCTTCTGGTCAGCTTCATGCAGCCATAAGCTTCGACATAATTGACGTTCACTGATCTCCTAAAATCTTATAAACCAAGAACTTCTGATATTTTCTTTGCGAATATGTCACTCGTCATACCGACATTTATTCAGTCTGATTGCAATTTCAACCAATTTCATTATTTAACTATTATACATGTATATTCACTTTAATATGCCGACTCTTTAAGTCATAAGACGTTTCTCTGATCCTACTCTCTTCATCTATATAGCCTAATGTATAACTGCTATCGTCATCATAATCTCGAGATTTCTACTGCGCACTCAAAATCGAAATCGCGGAAACCAGCTTATTCACAGGCGCTTAATCAAAACAAAATCGATAGGCAAAGGGTCCGGAGAGTCACGCAGGCAGACAGATGGACGGCTAAGGTGCACATGGGCGATGTTTAGAGTTGAAATGGCGACAGAGGTGAAGAGAAGAGGAGGATTGAGGATATACTATATATATATATATATATGGAGAAGAACAGCTCTAGCAAGGTTCGCTTTTCTGTCGCTAGCCATAGACAGTAGAACGTTCTTCCAATTTCATGGAGGGAGGGTAAAAATGGTTCGGTCTCTCGGTTGAATTTTTGATTCAATTCACCTTCACAAGGTTCGCTTGTTACTTATAATTTATTGAACCTCATTTAGTATTGATCAACAAACATCTTCGCTCATTGTCTTTATAGGCCTAATAAAAAAAACTGATTGAGATTTAAGGTTTACTTATTAAAATCGTTCATAGTTAGGCCTATATTATATAAAAACCACCTGGTCCTCGGCCTACCGAGTATCGAGTGCTTGCCTTACGTTAGACCAGTGGTTTTCAACCTTTTCTAGTGTCGGAACCTTTCCAAAGCACATATTCGCTCGCGGAACCCTTCGCGTTTCACTCGTCCAGTATTTCAAGAAATAGATATAGCCTACATGGCCTTGTAACATTACTTAGTGATTTGTGACTTTGTGTAATATGTAGTTGCACTCCTTGTATCACATCACAAATACTTGCTTTAGGCCCAGAATTCTAGAAGTGTCGGTCCAGTACGCAAAGCACTGTCAGAGAACAACTGCATATCCGCTCTGCTTCGCCAACAAATATCCATCCATCTGACATCATCATCATCAAGGGCGAGCCCCACTCCGGAGCGTAGCCGTCTCCACATCTGACAGATAGATAGATAGAATATTTTAAAATGAAAATGCGTTCTATTCTGTATCAGTGTTAAGGACAAGGTGTATTAAAGCATTTTTCAAATTGACTGCGAAATCTAAGTCTTGGACGCATCGTAGACAGACGCATAATGATTCATATTCAACATGAAAGAATCGTTGCAGACTCGACCGTCATGAGCGTGGTGAGTGACACGCGGCTATAGTGAGGCCGCTTATTTGGAGAGTTTCATCTTCGTTTGCTGGTTACGTCCCAGCACCTGAAAAGTAGACTCTACTTCTGTCACAATAACCACACATCTGTATCTTGTTTCACACATCTAGTGTGATTATCCGAGAAGCAAGAGCGAGTATAATAAGGCCTATAGGCCTGTCGGTTAAAGATTCTACAGATAAATATATGCTTGAGGCTCAGCCTTTGCATTTGCAAAAAATTGAATATCCGCTACCTCTAGATGAGAAATTTAACTACTGGCTCTTCAAAATGAATTGATCAAAAGAGGAACAAATCAAACATGTCGCTGACCTATAGTGCTCAGCTCATTCTGTTTAGTCAGAACAGATCACGAGCGTCCAAATAGTTTAAAACCAATGAATAAAAATGCTTTGTCCGACTGGACAGTTGGAAACGTAGGCAATCTATCAGGCCTAAGCTTATAGATTCCCACTTGATGCACGTGCCTTCCGAAAAACAAGAATTGAACGACATAATCAGCCAATAGAAAACAACAATAGGCCTACATTCAAGTACCGCAGCTAATCATGCTTTTTAAGCAAGAATGACTGAAATTTGGAAAACAATCTACTCATTGCTGATACTTTTGAGATTTCAGTCGGTGCACTGAAATTTCTACCAAACTGCCGCGGAACCCCTGGCCGACGCCCGCGGAACCCTATGGTTCCGCGGAACCCCGGTTGAAAATCACTGCGTTAGACACTGGTCTATGGGTTATGAGTAGACTATAATATTATGACTAAAGGCGATTGTATCGATCATGAGCAGTTGCTAGAACGTGATCAACATCAAGTCCTCAATAATTGCTGACATTTAATTTTATAGAATCCTAACCGTCCTCAACGATTGAAATGTCGCACAATCTCGGACGTCCTTGAAGAAGTGCCTTCTGCTTGCATCCATACCGGTATGTCAGTTTACCGCAGTTCATAATAATAGCCTACTCTGTATTGTGTCCCCCTTTGCTTTGCGTCACACGAAGGATGAAATGCAGCTGCTGTCGTCTCAACTGTGCGGCCAAAGAACAGACGTTGCTGGCTTCATCCTTTCGAAAGTCTGTCTGCTCAGCAAAATATGTTGAGTTATAATCTATAGATCATTTATTCTATTCAGTCCTTAATTGAAGTTTTAAAAGGCAAAGTGGCAGAATTAGCCTAGCCTATATAGAACGCCGGATGTTAATTGCTTGGTTACAAAATTATAAACCTACCACTCGTAACTATAATTGGCCTATAGGGCCTAGGTCTATACTTATGGGACGTCGTATGGATGGGCCTCTCGTACTATCCTTATTACCTACAAAATAATTTTAATTTATGTTTCGATCAGTAATAGACTACCGGTAGTTAATTTCATTAAGTGTTATCGCATTCGCATCATCAATAATAAATTAAATGAATTAAAATTTTAAGACTTTGACTTCAGACCTTGCAAAGACGAAGTATTGCTGCCAAGAGCTCTTTTAATTTTGTTTCGCTAGAGGGCCCTCTAGCGAAACAAAGTTTGAAAAGCTTCATGTCATCACTGCAATCTACCGAATGTTATATCAAGGAGGCAGAGATAGTAGACTATGTGTTGACGTTGCATCTTAACTTCTATTATGTCGTAGTTTACTGCCGCTATAGGTTAACATTCTGAACATTCAAACAGGTTAAACATAGAAGTCATTTGGTTTAAATTGAATAAGAACAGGCAGCTTTTGTGTTAGTAATTGTGCTTATACTTCTATACCAGTATTATAGAAAACCTATTAGGAGGCATTCCTCTGAATGGTCCTCCATGGCTGAGTGGGCGGCGCTATAGAAATTGCTAATTACATTACATTCCAGTAAGCGTTTACTTCTGTCTGATAAGCGAACAGTTATTTGAGGAGCGCAAGTATATTGGCTTATGTTATTAGAATTGTTTCTACAATCCTCGATATATATATATATATATATATAGATTGGAAGATTGATGCAAGTAGCATGGAACCGCAGTTGCCATGGTTACTAATACTATGCAGCAGGGTGAGAATTGCCGGGGGGTTGGGGGGGGGGTTCAACCCCCAGTCTTTCTTAGAGCCCCATGTTAAAGTATGTTTTTCATACCCCAATTTCAAGTTTATCATAGGCCACCCCCCAGTAATTTTTCCACAATTCTCATACTGCTATGCAGTCGATATCTAACCATATAACGATTATCGATCTATGAGACCAGTTAATCCCCATCATTCCTCATATCATTCATGATTCCTCGTAGGTATACTACAGTACTATACACAGCATGACAAACAATACTAATCGCCCAATCTATGGGATCATCAAAAACATTAGTGCATATTATGCAATCGTTTCAACAACCGAATTGTAATAATTTAAATCGATTAGCATGATAGACTATTTAATCCGATTGAAGTATGAGGCTTGCAAATGAGAAAAATTATTGGCAATTTGGCATAATGCATAATTATAATCAAAGGCGGATAAGTATTATGTCTACATTCGCAAAATGTAAATCTATAATTAGACGGAGAGCATTTCAAAGGAACACAACGCCTGACGATACACCGGACAGAAAGTGATGCGATGGTCCATTAGCGATTGTGATACAATAATTAATTATTGTACCTGCAGACTCCACGGTAGCCTACATCATGGTTGTCATGGTGATCTGCCGTAATAATTGACATGGAGCCTTATCATGTGGCAGAGCCCAAGGAGAGGATAAGGACTAATATAAACCAAAAATAGGACCACCTTAAGTCAGGAAGAGGATAGCATTAGGCCTAGATGTAGTACGACATTGAACGTATCACTGAACGGGAGAGAGAGAGAAACAGACAGACAGACAGACAGACAGACAGACAGACCCTTTGTAGCAGAGCTTAAACGACAGAAATTGAAAGTTTTATCTGATAAAAAGAAAGTCTACCACTCTGGGAAATTGCTCAGATGCTATTTATAGAATGCGGATTGTGATGCAATTTTAGGCACAAGTTTAATCCAAGATGGCAATCAACGCAAACTAATTGCCCGTAAATTTTAATTAGGCCTTGGAATCAGTTTGCGTATACTAACAGCCTATTACAGTGTATGTGGCATAATCTGGGCTGGGACGAGGCGGGAAATGACGGTAGAGATGGTGTAATCTAGCTGAAAACCAGATGCATGCCGCTTTATCTGGCATTAAGGATGCAGCACTGCCTGATCAGACTTGGCCGAGAAGTACATAATAAAAGAGTCGTTGAGTTAAGGCAGTGTTGTTGTGTTGTTGTGTTGTTGTGTTGTTGTTGTTGTTGTTGTTGTTGTTCGTAGCGATTTCTACACAGCCTTATAATTATTATATGCAGCTGCACGTAATCGCAATCTGAAAATTTATGTAGCGCCCATGCATATGCGGAGCCATAGGAACATTCAGGTCATCACAGGCGCTTAGTCAAAACATAGTTGATAGGCAGATTCACGTCAAGATCCAAAGGTTAGGCATACAGTCATATGATGATATAGGTTTGATTTAGAACCGCTTGCTTAGGTGAGATTATATTAGACGA
>OX243820.1:18990128-18992628 GCA_945859605.1 Lumbricus rubellus | reverse complement strand
CTGGGTCAATGTTCTTACAGTACATGGTCTTCCTCGATACTCGACACGAAGCAATATGAGCTGTTATGTTTTGCAGAGAGAGATAATTGCTTCAAGTTTCGATCATCGTCAAATCCAAGAAGTTGAGTCGAAAATTCAAAACTGCAGATCTTGTTAACTCGATGGCTACGTCGTATCTTATTGCATGAAGTTATAATTATATGACATTGGACGCTTATTGTATTGATGTTTTTGTCTTTTCAAGATGCAAGTCTTGAGACGCGGCCTTCCCTAAAAGAACAGCCGAATCATAGTCTACACTCTACAGCGTTGAGCTTACACAATGGAGCAATTGCGTTGCTTCGATCATCTTTCTTTTCTGCATGGTATTCAGCAATGTGCGTGAAGCTTCTCAATCTTTCTTTTCCTTTCTTATATGCAACTTTCTATTAGCTGATGTGAACCACTCAAACTGAGTAGCTCTGGTTCTACCGCTGAGTATATAGGCCTACAAAGCACTATAATATATATATATATATATTTAGCAACATTGGATCACACATCTCATAGTATTGTTTGTATAGATATATGTATATAATATATATATATATATATATATATTATATATATGGACACGTGCTATCATCATTCATCACTTCATCCATCGATCATTGCATGCATCTGTCATTGTATTATGCTGCAGGTGTACATCGCAACACACAACGACGACGGACGATGACGACGACGACGACGACGACGACGACGCTTCTTATCATAATTGCATTTGAGCTTCGAAGAAACGCGATTGTATTATATTGATTTTCTTACATGCAATGAACTACGGACACCCACCCCACTGTATGAGATGGGGGAGTGAGTGAAGAAAGGGAGTGAGTGGGGAGGAGAGTGAGTGGGGAGGGGTAGTGAGTGGGGAGGGGTAGTGAGTGGGGAGGGAGTGGGAGGAAGGGAGTGGGGGGAGGGAAGTGAGTGGAGAGGGGAGTGAGTGTTCATTCAGTGTGTGCGGAGGAGTGCCCTATAAATTCCGACAACGACGACTAAGTCGCTATTTCACACGCAATAATCGGTTGAGTCGTTTCGTCATCGCTAGTTTAAAAGTTGTTCGCATTCGATTCGGTTTTTTTCCGTTGGTCGTTGAATCGAGAAGTTGTGAGACAAAGTATAAACTATGCAGTTGATATATATATATATATATACATATAATATATATATACATATATATACATATATATGTATATGTATATATATACATACATGTATAACGTATCATGCATGGATGAGATTGCGCTTCAGTCGTTTGATTATTGAGACAGTTTTGTATGCAAAACTATTGTCAAGCCATCTTTTAAGAACCTCCTCCTCATCACAAGAGCGTTTAACATCACGACTTAACAGATCTTAAAAGACGAGTCTTAAGATGGCATTAAAATATGTCTCTACGGCTGTGTATTATGGCTAAGCAGTTAGATGGAACGTGGAAGAGCTGTTTCGAAATAACGAAGCATTGACCATAATTATCTTAAAAGAGGAAGTCTTCGTATAATTACATGCATGTATCTCTCTCGCTCTCTGCCGTTACTTCTCTACCTCTTTCTACCCTCCCAGCATTGAAGGCCAACTGATTAATTAACACTGCCCACACATGCATTATGCATGTATATATACAGGGTGGCGCATAAAAAGTGAGACCGCCTAGCATAATGTCAAATAATAAATTATTGAAAAACTTTTTCTTCCACAAAAAACAAGTAAATTGTTGCCAAATGTTTATTCGTACAGAATCAGAAATAAAATTCAATGTGACCACCTCGCTTCTCGGCAGTTTTTGTCTAAACGTCGGCATCATTGGTCAATGCTTCTGTTTATAAACCTCCGGGGGAATTTTTGCCACTCTTCGACAATGGCCAGTTTCAAATATCTAGGAACAATCCATGTCTTAAGACGTGATCATAATAGGTACCGTACGCTCACTGTTCACCATAGCTCCAGGTTCAGCAATGATCACACTGGTTTCTTCATCTGAGACACCCCGACCGAAGCCATGATGGCACGACTGAAATGTTCACGTGCGCTAATGAGTGACCAGTTTCTTGCTGGAACATTTTTCTTGCATCAGAATAAACACGGTCATTTTGAGAATTAACCCATTGTGACAAGAGTAAATGTCCTTTCTTTCGTCTGTAAACCAAATGTTTCGTACACTTTTCTCTTCGGATATATGCCAACTAACTGTTGACTTCGCTGCCGTTGTTTTAATTTGAAGTTTTCGTTTATAACCTGCCCTATTACGCGTTTGTATTCGGTTGAAGTTGCAAACTGTTGCTCTACTGCACTGTTCTTCGTGATATGCCAATTTCTCTTTATATTTCCTGTTGACTCTTGTGGCTGTGTGAATCATCATTCTGGCTGAAAATCAGCTCACTCGCACACATAATATTCCGCGCCATTCCAACGAACTTCGGGTATAACCGCTTCATGATTTAAGTGCTGTCGCAGCCTACCG
>OX243820.1:18626641-18989928 GCA_945859605.1 Lumbricus rubellus | reverse complement strand
TGGATGGGTGCGAGCATGGAGCAATGGATGAATGGATGGATGAAGAGGGGGATGGATGGAGGAAGGGATGGATGGATGTAGGGAGGGAGGCGGATGTACAGACGGAGAGATGAATAGACAGAGGGATGAATCTCATACACCCATATTTCATGTCTCTTCGATACCTGTCATGTCTCTTATGGTCTTCATCGCCATCAGCTTCTCTCTTTCCTCCTCCTCCTCCTCTTCCTCCTCCTCCTCTTCCTCTTCCTCCTCCTCCTCTTCTGCTTCTTCATCCTCTTCCACCACCTCTTCCATCTCCAGTTTTTTCCTATTTTTCTATTTCTTCCTCTTTTTCCTTCGATTTGCGTTACAGTTGCTCCTCTGCATTTTCTTCTTCTCCTCCTCCTCCTCTCTCTGCACCGCAACCTATTGCTCCAGTCAGTCCAATAAATCACATTCTCTTCATCATTCTCTTCTCTCTCTATTCTCTCTTTCTTCCGCTTTATAGACCGATGAATGGGAGGAGGGAGGAGGAAGGAGGGTGGAGGAAGGAGGGAGGAGGAAGGAGGGTGGAGGAAGGAGGGAGGAGGAAGGAGGGAGGAGGGAGGAGGAATGAGGAAGGAGGGAGGAGGAGGGATTTATGAGGAAGAAGGAAGAAGGGAGTAGGAAGGAGGGAGAAGGAAGGAGGAAGGAGGAAGGAGGAAGGAGGAAGGAGGAAGGAGGAAGGAGGAAGGAGGAAGGAGGAAGGAGGAAGGAGGAAGGAGGGAGGAGGGAGGAGGGAGGAGGGAGGAGGATGGCATCGCATTTGAATTGCGAACACATAGAAATCTGTCAGATTGTCATCGCGACGTCATATCCGGGAAAATTGATCGGCCATTGCTGGATCAACGTGACGACAGTTGGAGGAGAGTTTGTTTGAGAATGGAGAGAGCGAAGAGGATGATGGAGAGGATGGAGAAGATGAAGAGGATGACGAGCAGTCGGTTGATAACAGTCGGCAACTGTCAGCCGTTGACAGAGGGAGCGTCAACCTTTCTACTATAACACCATGCAATGCAATGACGAATCTGAATTGATTTTCATCATTTCTGTCTCCTGCCAATAAAAACAGACCTACGACATACACATGTACGATATACATGTACATGTACGTTGCTTTCTTCCGCTTATGAAGTTTCGACTTCTTCTTTTCATCTGATTCTCAGTCACGAAATTATTCGAATGACTTGCAACACTGTCGTTTTTTATCACTAAGCAGTCATGGTCATTGACGATTTCAACATTAGAGTCCAGTTTGAACCTAAAATAAGACACAAACTCACTGTTGGCAAGTGTGAGGAGTTAAAAAGCGAACAGTTGCTTACAAGCCACTGTTTCTAGCAATATTAATTAATAATTATAGATCTTTGGTAGAATGTAAGTCTGTTCAGATTTCTAGGATGATTGCTAATTCTCGACTCATCCTAAATCTGCACAGCACTTCCATCTATAGGTCTGAACTCCCGATGCCTAGTTTCTGTGTTCCGTGTATTATAGATCATTCTATCGTGAACCGGATGGTGGACCTAGTCCTGTCATTGCTTCTTCTGAGAATTTCTTTGAGTTTGGCGCTCACAAAATTCAAGTGGACATCTGTGGCAATAGGCTACATGTATTTTGCTACGAATCGATGAGTCGTTTAATTTTTTGAGTTGAAGACACGGTACATTATCAGATTTATTTTTTAAACATCAAGTTCTTCAACTCATCCAACCTATCCCACACTGCACCTCAACTCTAAAACGAATTAACTGCCTTCTGAATCTCAGGCACTCCACCAAAATACCATCATTAACCCATCACTCGTAATCGTGCGTCATGTGATTTTATGCCACATTGATTTCTTTTCTGGTATTTTTTTAAAATTCCATTTTCTGTTTATATCTCTAACCTCACCATCTTGACTTACATTTTACGTTCAGGGGTTGTCCAGGTTAGCGGGACCTGTCCCTTTTTGGATGATCCTTTCTGAGTGTTCACCGTTTATACAATCAAGGTGTCCTGCGAACATTAATTTTTATTTATGTGTAGGGCCTACTGTGTAGCCTAGTATTTTTCTTTGCAGTATACCTTGGTTTTGTTTTGTTTGTCTTGTTCATTCTCAGAATAAACTGGTTTGATTTGATTGATTTGATTAAGTCATCTACCTTTTAGATAAGATAAGATAAGAATATTCTTTAATATACCAATTGCTATCCGTATTTTGGTGTGCAGACATGGTATAAGCTTAATAAACAAACGTAGGCCTACATAATTTCTATATCCAATTAATGTCAAATAGGCTCATCTAACCCACATCCTGCTTATCACTACAAAGCTATCAGGAACTGTGAATAATCCATATGGCTGCTTACATTGCTACAAGATGGAATCCAGAGTTGGAGCTTTGATAGATCACTATGTGATATTATGATTTAGACCTCTGTGTGTGTGTGTGTGTGTGTGTGACTGGGTGGGTGAGTGAGTGTGTGTGTGTGTGTGCGTGTGTGGGTGAGTGAGTGTGGGTGTGATTTCATAGCTTTGTAGTAGTTTCTACGATGACTCGTTTTACTGGCAGAGAAAAGTTACATCGCCACACATAATATATTATTATGCAGACGAATAATGGACAACTAATCATGTCGTATAATGCACAATTATTATTTACACAATTAGCCTAGGCTTCTATTGCTATCGTTCTTTTAAGAAGAAAACGGCCGGAGGTATAGTGGCGGACGGACGTTAATACACAAGGCAGACAGCATTGAGTCTTATAACGTCTTATAAGCAGGAAGAAATATCGAGAGAATGAGATCTAAATTATTAACACATCTTGCACACATCAAAGACGTTTTCTGTGTTTTTTGCTTAGCAGTACAAAGCATACATTGACCATCAAGACCGAACTCAATCACATAATTATAATACATTGATCTCATCTAGCGGTCATCTAGCGCTGTTAGAAAGATGACGGAAACACGCCGGACAAAAGAACCACATTTTCCCACATGATCTGCATTGCTGCATGGCACATCAAAATTAATTGGGTAGGATCGACGTGATCAAGACAACGTTTAGATAGAAAAGCAAGATGGCAGTCAAAATTTGGAGGCCAAGAGCTTCACATGACCATTTAAGTGAAGTATTGTGTGTGATCGAAACACAGTAATTACGGTATTTGAGAGTATATATATAAATTATCATTTTGAGGTCAAGGAATGCGATGGAGCTAAAGTCACATAGGCCAATCAACGTAGCGCTGCACATGTCATGAAATAAAAAAGGCGGCAAAATTGCGGTCAGAATCTTCAAATGGCCATAAGTGAAGTCATTTGCGAGATAGAAGCATGATTTATTTTAGTGTCCATATTGACGTTTTTGGGGTCACTCATAATAGAATGCGATTATTAAAGACATAATAAAGTTAGCCTTGCTAGGAAAAATGGCGGACATGCTGCGACCAGTCTGGACAAGGCTTTCTTGGTCAAAGAATACCAAGAAGTGACATTCTATATCTAGCATCGACGCTATTGTGGCTAAACCGTCATTTAAGTGTAGGCTAGATGACAAGTGCCCATTGCTACATAGCTGTGTTTATAGTTCCATCGCATTCCTTGACTCCAAAAATGTTAATTTAAACTTTAAAATTATGTTTCCATCTCAAACGTGATTTTACCAATAGCCATTTGAAGATTCTGGACGCCATTTTGTGCGCCATTTTGGTTTCTAGACTGTTCCATCGCAGTCCTTGACCCAGAAATGCTAAGTTGGACTCGAAAATCGTGCTTCTATCACTCACAATACTTCGCCAGGCCTATATCCGTCGAAGCTACAGGCTATGGCCGCCTCGCTGATAGGTATCAGTGTGGCCGCCATCTTGCTTTTCTATGGAACCGCTGCCTCGATTAGCCTGCGACGTGTATCCATGCATCGAGAAATTGATGTGAGAGTAATGCAGATCTCGTGGAAAATTTGGTACTTTTATCCGTCATGTAACCATCCACTCACTTTTTGCGTCTAGCAGACCGTAGCCCACAATACGCAGCGCTTAGGATAGGCCTACATGTATGATGATGTAGGCCAGCTCAGTAATTGGACGAATAATTATTGTAAGCTTATAAACCTCTATTCTACATTCTGTTGGCAACAAACGCTGAAATTTGTGTATAATACTCTAGCGACGTAAATCAGTTGCAGCCTCTGATCCACTGATACACTGCATCCAATGCATCCACTGCATCCAGACCCATAGACCCTTTGATGCTCTCCACGTATAATAGGCCTAATAATATATCTATCTGCATCCGACAATATAATATATCGACTACCGACTCATGTGAAGCTTACATTTGTATAGACCTATGCCATTTTATCCGCGTGCGTGCGCGTGTGCGTATGGTTGCCTATTCCTTTGTCTCTTTTGTTCTCCCATTTAGGCCTAGGCCTACTCCTAATTTGTCTGGTGCTGTTGGTGATCGTCGTTTTCCGATGTCATTATTTTAGCAGCGATTAGATAGGGGACTATAGTTCATCGCATTCACTTAATGCAATCCAATGTTATTATTAGCCGAACAACATCGCATTAAACCCTTTCAATCGATCACATGAAATTACGGACAGAAGCGAGTTTACATTTAAGCAAACAGAATTCCAGACCCGAGAACGCCTTAGACTACGTAGGGGAGACCGGGCTCGAAAGTAACACGGGTTAAATGTGACAAACAAGTGTTAGTGCACACCGTACAGCAGGGAACCAACTTATACTGCTCCATCGGTGGATCAAATCGACAATTATTCAGCGTGGACACAATTTATGTGCGGAACAAGTAGATTTAGGCTATTTGTAAATCAAAAAAGATTTTTGCGCATGAAAGTGAGTTTCTTGCCTTTATAGAGGCGCTCAGAAAGAGGTCAAGGGTCACATGACTATCTGAAAATTATGGCCCACAATAGTCCAGTAGGGCCTATATTAGTACAGCACTATATGCCTAGCAGAATCAAGTTGCTGAACTTGATAAATAAAAAATATTGACCCGCAATTATATAGGGTGTCTCGATAGGTCGTGAACGATTTTGAATGCAGATAAATATATGTTCTACACAATATAATGTTGAAAATTTTATACTGGCGGATAGGTTATTCAAATGAAAATGTTAATATAAAAAAATTAGATCACTAGCTCACTTAATAAAATTGTAGCGCCAATATCCGTGACGTCATCAAATTCGTGCCAAATAAACGTCAAGTTAAGCCGCAAACAATATTGTACGACCATCATTGTTAATCCACACATAATTAATTAATACAAATTACCATTTAGTATTTACTAATGTTTCCTTTACTCTTTGTTACAGCCTCAAGTCGATTAGTCATCGAGCAAATAGATTTTTCAGAGTTGTCGGAGGTAGGCCTATTGATGCCCATGCCTTACAAAGCCGACGTTTTAAGGTCGTTTGGGGTTCGGTATCGGCTTAAACAGTTGCCGCCATAAAACTCCAAACATTTTCCATTGGTGACAAATTCGGTGAATTAGGCGGCCAGTCCCTCGGTGAGATGTAGGCTATCCATTGATAGTCTTGTTTAACCATTCGACTGCGACCTTTGATGTGTGTGCACTGTGCACGTGCACCGTCTTTTTGAAATAATCCTTCGCCGTTAGGCTATTATGAAACATTTTTGTGGCTGTTAAATGAGCGCAAACTACACTTCGCTGGAATGCGAGTTTGACCTCTTTCTCCAGTATCTCATTGATGTAGGCCTAATAAGTCGAAGTGACTGAAGTTTTACTTGGAATGATAAGAAGTTTTGTTAATCCAACTGTTTATACCGAACCCGAACCCCAAACACTGAAACCTTAAAACGTCGGCTTCGTAAGGCATGGACATCGATAGGCATAGCCTACCTCTGACAAAATCTATTTGTCTCGATGGCTAATCGACTTGAGGCTGTAATAAAGAGTAAAGGAAACATTATTAAATACTAAATGATTTTTGTATTAATTAATTATGTGTGGATTAACAATGATGGTCGTACAATATTGTTTGCGGCTTAATTTGACGTTTATTTGGCACGAATTTGATGACGTCACGGATATTGGCGCTACAATTTTATTAAGTGAGCTAGTGATCTAATTTGTTTTTATTAACATTTTCATTTGAATAACCTATCCGCCAGTATAAAACTTTCCACATTATATTGCGTAGAACATATATTTTTCTGCATTCAAAATCGTTTCATACCTATCGAGACACCCTATAATAGGCCCTAAGTGTGTTGATTGAAATCTTTAACCATTCTTATCAGCACTGAAATAATCCAGTGGTTTTGCTAAGATGACAGCTCAAACTGCATCCATAACAGGGTGGAAAGTGGAAACTGGGAAAGAAATGATGGAAATAATAATGGTAGGCTAAGTAGGATTATAAGAATATTTTATTGAAATCTAAGACCATGCGCTATTATCAGCACTGAAAAGTATATCAATTTCGTTAAAATGTTCCCGTTCCCATTGCAATGTGGAAATTCAAATAATGTAAATGCGGGTTGGCGCATTCTCTCCCAAACCCCTCCCCTTCACGGCGCGACGCGCTCTCCCACCAGAATGTGACCGCCTCAATCCCCCCAAGGAAGGGGACTAGATCACACACTGAATCTCGTGCCAGCAGTCAGTAAGCCTACACAGACGAAACCTTAAAATGAATGGTGAGGCACCTATTCCATGGGTAATGGCGGAGAAGGAACGATCTCACCAGACAATTCATCGAAAAATGAGAAATGTAGAAGGGCGCTCTATAATGAGGGTATGCAAACAGTGAAATTAAATTGAATTATACTTGCTTACTTGCGAATCAACGACAATACTGAGACGTATATTTACTAAAGACGTCATCATCTTGCTGTCTTTGTTCCGATGACGTCATTTTTAAACCGATTGCTTCGTTGCTTGGAAGCGAGATGCAGTTGGGAAATCGAGTTGGCAGAAATCAGACGTAATGGCGATATATTATCAAAAGAAACTCATCGAAATTTGTCAAACAGAAGCGAAAATTCGATGAAAGAGCTGAAGCTACGTAGGCCTATTGACCACTATTCGAAAGATTGACAAGAATAATTGTTACATGGAACAGAAAATCATCAAAAAATTTTGATCAGAAGATAAATGTGAACTTCTGCGAAAGGTAGGCCCACACCACGCACAGTTAGCCTAGTTCTGAATGTAGGGCCTACAAATAGACCAGTTGGCCTAATTGTTAGATTTGATTTGGGTCTTGTCAAATTCTTATCGAAACCAATCATGCTGATGCAATTCATAAAATTTTGTAGGCCTATTAAATATTTTATTCTAGACCTATTTGGAAATGTGTAGGCTAAATTGCCTCTTACGCTACAGAAGTTTTGACCCGCTGCGAACTGTTGTAAACAGCATTCTCAGTTTTCAGCATTCGAAAGCCTTGAGCTGGATCCCGACTATAGTCGCTTGACTGACCGTGACAGAGCTTTTTTTAACGTGCAGTTGTACACAAAATGTGCAGTTCTAAATGGATTTGTGAAGTTATATGGATATGTATATATATAATTTTATACGTATATGTGTATAGGCCTATGTATATATATATATGTATATATATGTGTGTGTATATATATACACACATATATATATACACATATATATATATATATGTATATATATATATATGTTACATGAGGTCTACTGTTCTCTTTCTTCATACCCGTCAGTTCTTCTTCTTCCTCCTCCTCCTCCTCCTCCTCCTCGTCGTCGTCGTCATCGCCATTGTTGTGTATACGTCGTCGCATACGGTATGTAATAATGCAATTGTAGATCGGTTCCTGATCCGATGACGTAGTTCGGATACAGTGGACTGCAGCGACTGCTTCGGCTAAATAAATCAGATGTACACATGACATGCACAACTTATATTCAATTTCATAAATCGATAAATAACTACAATGTGGGCATGGGCGGAGCTTGGGGGGGGCTAAGCCCGGAAAAAGATACCATTTTCATGGTAAAAAAGCTGAATCTGGGCCTTCTGGGGGGGGGGCTTAGCCCCCTATAGCCCTTGATAAACTCCGCTCATGAATGTGGGACTATAACTTTCTTTAAAGGCGGTGCTGACGGCGAGAGACATTCAGGATCCTATAGATGCAGAGCAGTCGCGGGACCTCTAAAGTTTAAAGACTAAACAATCTTGCAGTCAGTGTAAGAATTGTGGAAAAAATAACTGGGGGTTTGACCATTATCCACTTGGAATTGGGGTGTGAAAATCAGACTTTACTATGGGGCTCTAAGAATGACTGGGGGGTTGAAATTCTCACCCTGCTTATAGTCCATAAGTATTTTTAAAGAAGCAAATTGAAATTATTAAATTGCAGGTAGGCCTATACGACCAACGATTTTATATTTACATGCAGTGTTTAATCTATAGTCCCCTGCTTCGGGGGGGGGGGGGGATTTAGGGGAGGAATTCAGGTTTCGGAAAGAGAAACGGCAGTTTTGGGCAGACAACTTAATGTGCTCATATAAAAAATTAGGCCTATCCACGTTGCAATTAAACTTCTTGTATTGCAATATGATGGAATGCGCCAGTTAGATAGTCCTAAAAGGTAGTAAAAGTATAATAGCGACATTTAAGTTGCCTCGTAAGATTTACTATAGGCCATTGCTTCTTTTAATATTATTATAACTCGCTTGATGTCACAATCCCCGAATATGACGTCATCGCAACATGACGTAATCTTCGTTTGTTCAACAGATTCATTTCTGCTGATGAACGAAGCAGAGAAAGAAGTGGACGCAGAAGACGACGATGATGATGATGAGTGATGTCGACTAAGAAGAAGACAAAAACGACTAAAAAGACGACAAAACGCGACAATTATAGACGACAATCGAAGATGTCAGCGAGGATGACGACAATTGCCACAGTGGATGAACTGATCGGCGACAGTCGAAGAGAAAAAGAAATTATTCGAATCGTATGACAAAAATATCATCGTCGTCACTTCAAAGAACGAAAATAATCGATCCGGTAAGTTTAAAAGGCGTTACTATAGCAACAAAATGGCCGATGATCAGACTGTAGAGAGACGAGTTGAGGACAAACGGGAAAGGACGTATAAATACAGTAAGCAGATTGTTTATACATAGTCTAGATTAGAAGGAAGACAGCCAAATGTAGACATAGGCTATAGGAATATAATACTATAGGCCTAGTTATCCGGATTTTTTCGCTATCAATTGTTTCTGTTCCAAGTCTAAAGAACGCAGTCAGCATTACGACGTCATTCCATATAGAGGTTTAGGCTAATTTGACGTCATAAATATTTCGATTCACATAGGCCTACGTACGTCATTTTCATGCAAAAAGAAGCATGAAGTAAGTTACTTAAATTGCTGGTCTAGTACCTTGCTCATAAGTGCTGTAATATGCCGAGCAAATTTCTGTCCAGGGTAACGGTCTCTGTTGTCATAGACCGTGGTCAAATCGGATCCATCCATCCGTGAAGTAGGTCTACGTGCATCATGACGTCACGAGTATTATTTTACCATTAAGTTAAAAGATTTAATAAATACCGTAGAATTAATTATAGAGGACAATTTGTGACAACTCATGCGTTGCTTATTTTAATTTAATTTAGAAAACCATTCTGAAGCATGCAAGACGAAAAAATACCCGAAGACGAACGAATGTCGGTTCTGAAGTTGTTTGAAGTGGAAGAACAAAGACGCAAATGTAAGTGATTGAAAATTTACGATTGATTTATGGGTTGATTGGTCTCAAAATTGTGGCTTCAAGTGAACTACAACTTATTTTGGATATAATTGTGTTGGATCAATTAGCTAACGAACGAGTCACTTACGAGCAGGATAATCAATAGTAATCTTTATGGCTTAATTGCAGCTAGTACAGTAGGTCTAGGGCCTATCGTGGTCAGCATAGGCCTAATTATAAAATATCTTTGGACCTATCTAATTACACTAATTCTAATCCTGACCAACATTCACGACGCCTGACCTGACCCTAACCGACCCTCACGACGCCTAATCTGACCATAACCAACATTTTCATCTATATTTATTTCTCACATTTGCTATAGCGCCTCTTCAAGCTCACTACTCAGAGGCGCTTCCGTCTACAGCGCGGACACTGCATCGGAGTTTCACGCAGAAGCGCATGAGGAATTGCAAGTGAAGGACTTGCTCAAGGTCCACACGGGCGGTTTGAGGTGGAGACCCGGCTCACTTTCAACCCTGCCTAAAGGCCTACCTATCATAATAGTGGGGCGCGGTGGTCTAGTGGTGGCGTCGTTGCCTTGGAGCCGGAAGGTCCGAGGTTCGAATCCACCTCGCCGCGTAAGGACCTTGGGCAAGTCCTTCACTCACAATTGCTCAGCGCTTCGGCGTGAAACTCCGATGCAGTGTCCGCTCTGCATCGGGAGCGCCTCTGAGTAGAGAGAGCTTGAAGGGGCGCTATAACAAGTGCACATACAAACAAACAATAAAATGTACCGTATTAATTATCTTCGTGTGTTTTCTGTGTTGCTTTAGGAACCGCCATGGCACATTGCTACCTGAAGGGATTGGCTTGAGAGGATTGTGGTGAGTGACGGCTGTGTGGTTATTTGTTGGTGTTGCTGTTGTTGTGTGTTTGTAGTTTATTTGTATTAGTACCTGCCGGGCCTCTGGCGTGGCGTAAAACCCCGTAAGCTCCTCGCAAAGGCAGGAGGGCCCCTGGCGCGGATTAGGCTAATATCTCGCAAGCCCACTATTATTAATTTTAATTTTTTTTTAAAATTTGTATTGTGCGTTGTTGAGCCGAGGAATGAGAAGAAGGGGGGAATGAAGAGGTGCATTGATTCGAAGGAAGTAGGCCTAGTGGACTATGGAATATTCAGATCGCAGCTAGTGGGTCATCGAAACAGCTCATCAAGAGAAGGACAACGTCAACTCAATCGACAACGAGGCGAAATAACTCTTCGTTACAACATCTAAACAGCTATAATAGATTTGATATGTTGCAAATAGAATCAATTAACAGTTTGGAGACAGAGTGGGAACATCCCTCGCTCAGTGGACTTTTCAATAAACTATAACAGCTATTTTTTCTATTACTTGTCTTTCTGTGTCGTCACTAGGCCTATACGGTACTTTGTGTCTTTCTAGCTGTTGCCATCGTATAATAATTAATTATATCAATAAAGTTGGTAATTAAGAAAGAACGGAAGTAAACATTTTGCTGAATCTCCAGGCCTACGACTAATCCTGATCTTTGACTCGAGGGAGAGACAGACAGAACATATTATCAACCTTTCACATAGAGATCTGTATAGACAGTCTGAGACAGCCATTGGTAAGAACGAAGAACAGCCAAAAGGAGAGACTGCCATGGAGAGTCGGTGGATCTTCTGATTCCGATAAGACCTGCAGCATCAGCATCAGCAGCAGCATATAATAATATGGTCCATAATAAATTATATTCATCTGTCAATGCCATGTCGAACGTGTCTGGATTACAGAAGAAGACGCAGATCAGCTGTTTAATCGACTGTGTTGGCCACAAGCAGCTGCTGCTACTGTGCAAGTACGACTAAGCTACTCTTGCCAGGTTCAGACTTTGCCCGAGTTTCTTGATTGCTCCCACCTCCACACACCCAAACCGACAAAACATTTTCCATGCCCCTTCCTCAGACTAGCGACTGTCATAAATTCATAATAGACCCATTCACAAAATAAATGCATGCACACCTTTTGAACATTTGAAAAATAGGTAGGCTAAGATTGGCATCAATGGACCTCCCTTTCATAAATATTTATAAGCAATGGATTCTATGACCTATCGCTGCATGAAAGTAAAGTGCATGGGTAAAGGTTAACATTTTAAGTGAAATAGGCCATAACATTATTATAGGCCATAAAATTATTATAGGCCATAATTATTATAGGCCATGATTATAGGCCTGTACATGGCCAAATAATCTTCTCTGACAAACGTCTGACTCTTGCACGACTGCAGCCTTCAGAAGAATCTGAAGACATTCTTTTTAGTTCATCTTCAATTTTTTTCTGGGGGGATGTCGTTCCTGGGTGAAACTTCCCCCCAGAGATGTATCCAGGGTGGGCAAAAAACCTCACGGTTTTTGCCAATATCTTGGCTAGAAGTAAGAATTTTTCCAATCAAATTTTACAGGCTTAAAGACAATTCATATCATTCTACAGTGGCCAGATTTCACAAAAATATTTTAAACAGAACAAAAGTTATATCACTTTTAGTGAGACTACCCACTGTTTTTTGACGATTAAAAAAACATAATGCAACAAAAGTAACGAATTTTTTTTATTAAGTCTCATCTCAAATAATTGTTGTCAAGTTGTGAAGTACTATCACGTTTATTTGTGTTCAATGTGTCCATCACAAGTGCCCACACTTGCTATGGGTGTCTCTGTAAAGACCTTGATGGTCTTGTTGATGCGTTCCAGAGGTTAATCTTCCATATCAACTCCAAGTTTTATTCTCTTATCGCCCTTGGTTTTGGCTGCAGATTGTGGTATTACTCGAGCATAGGTCTCCACAGTTGATTATTCATCGGGTTCAAATCCAGATATTTGAGACCATTGGTTCTTCTCAATGAAACCAGTACAATAATGTTGACATTGAGCCGATATCCTTTCATCAACGGCACATTAATTAACTAACAATTTAGCTTTTAATTTCTCTGAAATCACGGTTTATCGGAGTAAACGGCGATTATAGATTTACATTTCTCATGAAGTGTCTGAATACACATTTTGTCTGCCACTGACACCTTGAGCAGTTTAATTTGTTAGAAATTTCGATTTTATTGCTTCAATAGCAAAATTATAAATCTGAAAAATTCTTTGTTTACCAACTTGATAGTCATCTTGCTAAACGATGTCACAATGACGTGCAGCTATGCTTGTACCCGTTTCCTTTCTGAATAATAATAATCTGCCAATATCAAGTTTATTTGATAACAATTATTTGAGATGTGACTTAATAAAATCGTTTTTGGTACTTTTGGCTGCATTGTTTTTGAATCGCCAAAAACCAGTGAAAAATTCTTACTTCTGGTCAAGAAATTGGCAAAAAAGGTCTTTTTTATGACCAACCCTGCAGATTAACAACTGCGCAGGCCATACGGTCGATCGGAGGAAGGGTCATCATCATGGCCGACACGTTCGTATATGCTAGCAACGGATTGCAACGAAAGCGATTGATTTATCATAAAGATGTCGTAGCGACGATGAGTTTGACTGCGAAGAGAAGGAAATGCGTAGAATGAACTTCGTAGAACTGCATGGAGATCAACGCAGAGACAGAGAAGATGATTCGTCGTAGATCCTTGTCTCCTCCTCTTCTCACTCCTCTCCAGTCGACGAATGATCATCATGGCGGATCATCATCGGATGATGTGTTTCGAAATTGCAAAAACGAAATAACCAAACATTGATCGCATTCCTTGAAATACTCTCATCATCTCAGCGTCTTACTCTTGCTTCCTGTAATAACGCCAACCAAATATTCTGTCGACGAAACGGCCTTTGTTGCCATAAGCTGCCGTTAAACTATGGATGCACCCTTGCCACTGAATGACGTCATCGCCTTCGACAAAAAATGACGTCACCATCTCACTCGCTTTCATTTGCTCGTATGACGTAATTAATTTTGCAGTTTTACTCCTCTCTGCCTGTCTGTATGTATGTCTCTGTCTGTCTCTCTTCTCTCTGTCTGTCTGTCTGTCTGTCTCTCTTTCTGGGTAACTTGATGGAATGATTAAGAAAAGCTAATTATGCATTCCACTTATGGTAACAATAAAATAGTTTAGAAATTTTCAAGTTTAGGATTTTTTAGTTAACAGGCAAGTAATTAATTCTGAGTCTTGATTGTACAATCATCAATAGTATCACATGTGTATTATCAACTTGGCAAACTATCTAACACTAGATATTCAATGCAAGCATTTCAGGTTAAATTGGGACATAAAAAGGAATTAATATCCGATTTATTGTCAAGATTATTTAACATGTTCAGCTTAATATACCAGAATCAAACATCCTTGGAATTAATTGTTTTTCAATGCATTGGAAACTGAAAACAAAATATATAGACCAACTTGCGTGCATTTTATCAATAAAATGCCAGTTAAATTTAGTTTAATGACATTACACTAATCAAATGCCAGAAAGCAACAGCAGGAATTCTGATTTGATAAATGAATGAAAGGCTCTGAACTCCTTCCGTCTAAGAGATCCATGCCATCATGCTGGCAGGCATTCTCTTAACAATAAGACTTATCAATTGACCGACTACTATTCTGATAAAAGTAGTGAACAGTCCATTTCAATTTGCCACAGCCAGCAATGCATACATTTGCAATGCATACATTTGCATCACATTATTATGAACTGCAAAAGATTAATGCTTTGGGTTTAATGTTCAATGCTTACTGCGCTGATTTGACAAAGGCAGCTGGTTCTTCAGAAAGACACCAACTCAACTTGTTCACTCAAATCACCAGATAACTGAGAACATGGATGGTGCGTAGGTAGTCAATGCCGACTTACAGAATACTGGCGTAAATATCAAAGTCTCATAAGCCAAAAAGGAACTTGGTTGATCATTACGAGAACCCCAGTTGAGCCACAGCATCATCCTCTCATCATCATCATCATCCTCTAACTAGTAGCAATGCTCACTAAACTGTCTCACACAAAAAAAGCTGCTGAACTATTACATTCGCTGGTAGGTAAAGCTCACATTCTAAACTGAAGATTAGCTTACTGATCAAGACCTCCTTGGTTTGAAACTGAAGATTAGCTTACTGATCAAGACCTCCTTGGTTTGTTGGTTCTCTATCCAAGGACAATGAGTAATGCCCTGTTACCTAGGCTTCATACATCCGACTCAACTTAAAAACACCCGATTCAAACACCCGATTCAAAGTGCAATTCAAAGACTGGCTCTTTCGAAAATAATTTTAACGTCAATTTAAAAACTAATGTATGCATGGCTATACTTCTGCTGTTAAGTCAATGTTCATTGATTGCATGCACTTGCAAATACATAAATATATTCAGTTGAAATATTTAGTTTATAGGTAGGCTCATACATAATTATAGCATACACCTGTTCCTTAGTATGTATGTATTTAAATACAAAGTGGTTTACAGCCTAAACAGATTATGACGACACTAGAGCAGCATGTTGCAAACAAAATCAACTGAAGAAAATCATCTTTAGATTTCTATATCAGATTTCTCGAAAACATATAACTATGCACCAATGTATATATATATATATATACATATATATATATATATATATATATATATATATATATGGCACATAAAATTATATGTTCACAGCATTAAATAAGAGCTAATAAATTATACAGCTGAACTTGCATATAGAATGTCTGATAGGCAAATAAATGATTCCGGAAACAGGTTCTACGCCACGAAGGACCAGTGTTCAATGCGTCTGTATCTCTTTTCACACAAAGGTCTATTTTATAAATGTTGTGGATAACAGGTGGAAATGTATTCGCCTGACTGGAAGATGCTTTCGAGAAATCCTTCCTAGACTGGTTCCCTGTTTGCGGAGAACTAGTTTAACGCATCTTTGACCGTCTTCATCAACAGGTTCGTCTGGTTGACAAGGTGGTTAGCACTAAGGAAAACGTTCTGCTTCCTGGACAAACAAAACAAAATGTGGTGACAACCGTTAAGATAACCACGTATCAGCATTTTTCAATGTAGTTTTCAGCATGATAACTTGCACGGAAAAGATTTCTGGCTAAAAAAAACACAAACCATTTAACTGACTGACTGACTTGAAATTTTACATTGATATAGATGATGTATTCAAAGTTCACCCATTTAAATAATCCTCATGACAACAATATCAGTGCAGTAAGATTAATTGAAATATCAGAGAATCCGCAATGTTTATTTAGATCAGTTTCAAATGGATCTCGAAACAACTAGACATCACCCTCATGATCTTTGAAGACAAATCATAAACTCAGATAAGAGACCAACAAGTAACTTTAAGACTATCTGAACGATTCTGACATGGTTTACTATTTCAGCAACCTCTAACACTGTCAATGTTGACATATTTTTTCACCATCTTCAACACCCTTGTTTGCTCCTGTCAGCGGCTCTACATCTTGTAAAAAATGTCAGCATTAAAATTCATCTTCACAGAGAGAAGCAGAAGAGAAAATCATTGGTACCTTTGTTAAATACTATAAAAAGCCTCAGTACAATATTAATATCAATTGTTTTATTAATGAGGATAAAAAAAATAAGCAATGTTACTAGCATGAATAGTCTAGCAATATTTTTTATAGATATAAATGAATGTTCCATAATGTAATTAAAAAGCATTATTAAAAAAGCAAGCAGAATAACAAAATAAACAAACAACCAACAGAAGCTAAGCACAAACATTTGAGCAGATGAAGCTAGCCAATGATAATTATAGAAATAGTAGAGTTGTACCAAACACTAATCAAATACTAACTGAGCAAACAAGCGCAACTGATCACGTTGTTTGGATGAATAAGAATAAGTTCAATTTCAGGAAAACATTTCACTCAGAAGTATAAAACTGGACTTTAAAAAGATAGTTCAGAAAACCAGTAGAAACTGCAAATGGAATGCTCATAGTTTTATATATTGCCATTTCCTATTAGATTGTAAGCACAAGTTAAAATCAACACAAAACACTTTTCCAATTAAAATTTAGACTGAAGAAACAATTTGGCTGTATATAAGAACAATTATTATCCAAAGCAATATTTGATTCTGAAGTGGATCAAAATAAAAAAGTATGTGGTACAGCTCTCTCGAAAATAAGCCTTCACACAGACAGCAAAAATATGCATGAAGCAAAAGTTGTCCACAAAAACAATAGGATATACTACATGTGAAACGTTTCATGTCTCCAGTCATCTGCTGGTCATGTGTCAATGTATAATTATGCCACTGGACCCACAGCCTATCTATCTACTGCAAAATTATTTGCCTTTCATTTGAGCTGCCACATAATCATGCACAGAAGTCTTGACCTCAAGTTATTTTTTATATATATATATAACACAATATACCGGTATATATACCGACATATATATATACATATATATATATATAAATAGAATAATCTATATAAATAAAAATGTAACCGCGTTTGGCACGGCTTCAAAGATCTCCGAACTTTCTTCATTGATTGCTTTCGAAACTTCACCAAAACGTTTAGTTCCAACACGGCCGGGTTTGCAGAATGATTTTTGTGAAAAAGCGCAAGCTTTTAAACAAAAAAAGCAACTTTGCAAATTCTACCGTTTTCAACAAATACGCCTGTCGATAAGCCTTGCCGCGCTTCAAATGGTTGTTCAAATGTGTTCCGTTTATGTAGCGCATTTCAACACATCCCATTGCGGCCTTCTTGCTGAACAGTTCTATGGCGCTATCCGCGTCGCTATCGGAGAGGGACATTGTGAGGGAGGAAAGGAGGGGAGGGAGCGGGACGAACAGGGAGGGGAGAGATGGGAATGCAGGGAAGGGGAGGGGGAGGGGACGGGAGGGGAAGGGGAAGGGGGATGCGGGTGGGGAGTGGGAGGGTAATGATCTTTCAGCCACAGCAACGCGTGGCCGGGTAGGCTAGTTCTAACTAAAACTGTTTTAAAGGTGTTCTGTTTCCATGCATGATAATGGAAATCAGAGCTGTGCAGCATGTCCATGTGATGGATGAGTGATGACTAATGTAATTCCTCGAACAACGTCAAATTAAGTGTAGCATCCTCTGCATATAAATATGTTAAGTTTCATATTCAATACAATTTAGTTTCTTTTCATGTCTCTCTCTAACAAATGACAGAGATTTTGCACCGTTGATTTTCAAGTCATTAGCAGCTTTGTGTGAAAGAAAGCTATAGGGCAACTGTGGAACTTCTCAATTCTTCCCTACGTCTTACAAAGTCTGCTAGGAGACATTGTCAGAGACTGTCAGGAGAAAAAAGGAGGAAACAGAAAAGTCCTAAAGAGCAAAAATGGTTCCTGTATTGCTGTACTGCATTACCCCATCCGCTACATGACTGGCTTGCACTGTAGATGTGAAGAAGCTATGGTGTGAAGAAGCTATGGTGTGAAGAAGCTATGGTTGAGTGGTTCACTTGCAGATGTAGACTCACTACTTAACGTAATGCCAATGTTGCAATGCCAATGTTCTGCTTGACGGCACACAGCTGGGGGGGTCTCTGCTCTTGTCATACACGACTCTAAACTCATTTTGATGTAATGGAGACATTAGACGAAACCCCACAATGATTATACACGAACAAATACATATTTATTGACCTCTTAATATATAATAGGTCAATAAGTATGTATTTGTTCGTGTATGTCGTGGGGTTAAATTCTAGCCATAATCTTCTAAAAAACACATGCTGTGCAGAAACACAAAACATGCAGAGTAAACTCATCAACTAGAAGCGAGGATATTTTGTTCACGAACAAAATGCATAAAATTATATGTCAGCAAATCTCTGAAAATACACCAAGATTGAGAGAAACTTATATGTACTTGCATGGCTTTCATGACCTAAGAACCAGTATTTGAGTTTTTCAAACATTTCAAGAACAAATCAAGTTATGATCTGAGAAGACAAATCCAAAATTGGCCATTGACAATTCAAAAAGATGACAGAAAGGCTTTGGAAATTCGTTGACCCATATATTTAAGCAAGAAAGCGTTAGTCAAATGAAATGAAATGTACTCAAGAGATGAAATGTTATGACAATCCATGCAATTGAAACCAACCAGAACTGAAATGTTGAATATGATTAATCACTCTGCACCCAGAAGGTAAATCGGTTAGAGTATCATCCATCAGACTTTGTACACAGAGGATAAACTGTCAGTTCTACCGCTACTTCTACGACAACTCACCCACTATCTCTGAAGAACTCTTTCAGCGTATTGCTGAAGCGGCGTGAATATTTCACAAAATCTCGTTTTCTCTGCTCTACAGCCTGTAAGTGACGACAATTTTGCACTGCAAGGCTTCAGTAGCTTACACAGGTGTCTAGATGTAGTCTTTATATGCATACTCAGGTACTGAGATTTCGTATAATTTGAAAAGCATGAAGCATGCACTTACACAAACAAACGTCCAGCAGAAAAATAGAACAAAAACATACGGAGGTCAAACGGTGAGATGCCAGTGAATAGTGAACTGTTCATAACTGAAGCACTTATCAAAATTCTTGAAAGTTTTGCAAAGCTTTGCAGTACATCAAGCACTAACAAGAAAACGGTTTGGTAATTGACTACGTAAATGAGCAAGACATAATGCAATAGGCTTAAAATCAAAGTAAATAACAAAAAATTCCTTAAATTCAAAGGCACCACCAATGTCCTAAAAACAAGTTCAATTTCAAGTAATTCAATGCTAGGAGTTCAATATAGGTTAACGATGCAGATAAACCAAAGTTACAAATTGAAGAATTTGCTTCAGCCCCACAACATATCTTACAGAGAATTAAAACTTAAGTATCACTTTAACTGTAGCCCACAGAGTCATTCACTGCATCATTGATAAGATATATATCTCAATCCATTCACCATCAAGTGTGATTTACTGTGAAAATTAATAGCTATATTATACGCAATTGACTACAACCTGAGTGGACTTTGCCAGGAAAGTGAATGTCAAACACACTTTCATGTGCACATGAATGTGCACATTACGAAATACATGTCTTGGCAACGTTGAGACCATATAACCAAATTTGACTCAAAGAAAAACATAAAATAAAATGGTTGGGGCCACCTGGCAAACATGTAGAATTTTGTTTGGGATGGTGGTGTATGAACTGACTACGCAGGAATATTGGAGTAATTGAATCAATCAGAAACCTGACATTTTACAGTAAGGTACTAACAGCTACAAAGAAAAGTTGGTTCTAAAAACTGGAAACTTGTTCATTGGGGCTAAAATGGATTGAAATTGAACTAAAATGACCAATTATTAGAAGAAACACAAAATCAATCACCAAATCATACAGCATAGATATGCAATAACATGAATGATTTAGACTTTATATAAACTTAGTAGTTTAAATGGTTATTGATCATTTCTGTGTTGGAAGCATTTTCTTGCTCATTTGACATTCCAGTGCGCATGCTCGAAAAAGGAAGACTGTTCAAAATTAACAGATATTTAATTCACAGTAATGCAAGCGATTCAAGCTTTGTATAAACTAAGCAATTTGACTTCATGTTTACGAAAAAAATCATCGTTTATGTTTGCAGTGAGAAATTGAAAGATAACCTATGATGATTTTAATATAGCATCCTTCAAGTGGTCAGCTTAACTTTAAGCAACATCGAACTTAGTATGGAATGGCTACCCCACTCATGTTAGAAATTCTCAAAAAAAGCTTAGAATCGTTTCTTCTTAAGCACTTAAGACTCGCTTAAAATTCATGATTTCATACCCACGAGCTGCACTTAAAACAATGATTGTTTAACGTTTAAGGGTTTTGATCAATTGGCTATATAAAATTGTGAAACGAAACTGTACAAAGACAGCTGATCAAAGCCAAATTTTCATTTCAAATAAAGTGACTTTCATGATTAAAAGTTTGAGCGCAATTCAAAGTAGCACTGGTAACAACATCTGTACGATCTTTGCTGTACTTGACAACAGAAATTCAAGCCATGCTTTCAAAAACAAGCAACTTAAAACAATTAGCGAACAACGATCATAAAGTTATAGCATGGCAGCCAGAACTTTGCAACAAGTCATCACAACTTACTCTCCATCTCTGAAAAATTCTTTTAAAGTATTGCTGAAATTGCGGGAATACCTAACAAATTCCTTCTTGCGCATCTCAAGGTTCTAAAAACATTTTCAATTACAATTATTTGCATTTTAAATTCCTTGCGGATGCCTGAAAACAATTTATTCAAAACGTACAGAACTACCAGAGCCAACACCACGGCTGAAAACAGTAATGTGGTCAGGAACGTGACTACTCTATGTAATTAGTACTTTAAAAGATAAACTGAATGATGAATGAATGAATGAACAGGTGCTATAACAATTTCTGATTAGAATTACAAATTACAATTCAATAAACAATATATTTTTTAATGAAAATGTATATTATAGATGCAAGTATATACATATATAGCTTTAAAAAACCTGTATATACAGATTTACATTTAAACAGCACTTTCAAGGACCTCTCAAGTACAGAAATGTGGTAGGCATAAAATAAAAACATTACAAGTGAAGAGTAGCATTATAAGTGGTACTGAGGTCAGCTTCTTCAATACGAGTGCCACGAGAAATACAGAGTCATGCTACAATACATAATATTTCCTTTCAGAGTAGAACCTACATGTAGCAAGACCTCCAATGCACTAACAATGCAAAGGTCGCACAAATTCTGCATTCATATATTTTTTCTCTCATTTTTTTGCCATTGTCATAAGCACAGAACATTGAGCTGCAATGTCAGCCACCACTCATAGTTTCGATGTGCACTATGCTATCCATGGTTGTGCACTATGCTATCCATGGGAAGCAACGAAAGAGTGAAGTACGGTTTGCTTCTATCTCTGACCTGTTTATATGGACCATTGACAAAGACAAAGATGTTGTTGACCGAGTCCAAAAGCAGTCGAATGGCACTTGCAGTGTCCCTAAAAGAGAAAACAACACATAGATCTTTACAAATGGAACACTATTCAAAGTCAATAAGCCTATCTGACTATCACTAGCAGACACACTAGTTATCAAGTTCACTTCTTTCTGAATTGTATCAACCTGCAAAAATTTTTCTCCCATGCTTCAAACACTAAACTGGTTCGTGGTTGAGTAGAGAATCACATGAAGCACAAACCTCAACACTCAATGAAGCTCTGTAATCTGTGCTCTACCAAACATTTGTCAATTGTCACGTGTGTTCGATCTGCCTTGGCTCAATGCCGGGCATCAGCAGTGACAAGTCTTTTTGACTCCTACTCTTTTACAAAGCTAAGCCCATGTCTGTGAGCTTCCACGCATCCTCACATTCAACGCATTTCTTTTCCATCCTCGAGCTTCTGTGCTGAAAGTGCCTTTGAATAGTCTATGCTGCAAGAGGCACTTCCATAAATGTTAGACATGATACAATTCCTCTTTAATTGGAAACTAAGTTCTCATGCTTCTGCAAGACAACAGTAGCACATGGTGCCTTCCCGAGCATAGGACTCCATCTCTACAACTTTCCATCTCCCTCTAAAGATACTGAGTGTCTGACGATATGTCAGAAAAACCATATCCTAGTTTTGCCATGCATTAAATATCTGGATACAAGCATACAGCCATTGATATAACTTCTAATACAAATAAAAGTCGTAAAGAAAGCTGTCATACTTGATTGTTTCAAGAAATTTTTTCCTGTCAAAGATTTCATCCGGAATGCGACTTAAGATCTTCTTCAGACTGATGGATCGTTCGTTCAAAACCATCAGCGGCTCTTCGGTTCGGAAGATCTGGAACTCTGGAGAACACACAGAACATCAAAAGTCTAAAGTGCAGTTGGTAGCCATGTATACAAACGTTATTCAACAAATTGTGCATCAGAGAAAAGACAGTGTATTTGAAAAATCATATGATATAATATATACCAAATTCAAAGTTACAGTTCATTTCATGAAGCATCAGGCATTAAAGGAGGAAGTATATTGAAGACATCAAAAAATCTTTAAAGCTAAGGAAGATTTATGTACTTTCAATTAAATGCCAACAAAATGTACTCATAATTTTTAGTCGTACAGCGTGGAATCGCTTATTAGCGTCTAGTTCGTATGCCATTCTCCATAACACAAGTGATCTTGTATTTCCAAAGCCACTATGTTAACATGTCATACTGGTCAAGATATACCATACAGTGTAGTGGTAAGCACCAACTTTTCAGCATCCCTGTAACTGCAGTCTACATGCTGTCAGCATTAAAGGAATGTCCATGAATACTTCACATAAATCAACAAACTTCACACGACACAATATCTGGAAAACTTCTTAACCTCGTCAGGTTTTAAGCTGCACAATTTTTTCAATGTCATAATTCAGAATCACAATCACATGACTGAAAGTCAAGGCAAGTGCAACAGCACTTCAAAAGTCACTGTCATAAATTTGCTAAAGCACTCGACGCTCGAGTCGACGTGAGTAAATCTGAATGTGAGGCATAAAACTAAGTTAGGCGTAGAAAAAAAATTGTTGTGTTTCCGGTAACCCGACCAACCCATTTTTACGGCCGCGACTAAAAAATTTTGTAAAAATTTTTTATTAAAAAAAAAATTTTTTTTTAAAAATAATTTTTTCAACATTTGTATTGACATAACATAAGAGACGTCAACAAAATGAAATTAATAGGACTGTTTCTAGAGCAGTTTTAGGTGCAGACAGTCGGGAAATAGGCGGTTTATACTTGCTTAGAACACGTACTTTGTTTCAGCGTGCAAAAAAGACTAGTGGGGTATACTTTTTCGGATAGTCACTGCATAAAAATATTTTACCAAAATAAAAATATTTTCCGACCTACCTACCGAATTTTTTTTAGCTATGTTACCGGAAACACAACATTTATTTTTTTAGGCCTTAGCTGGACACCACGACTGAGTCATGCAAAGGTCAGGCGAGGATTCTCACAAATCGACGTTAATAGTCTTTGCAAGAACCTTGCATTGCAAGAACCGACGTACTTGATGCACGGCACCAAGAAAATTATGAACTGTATATTACAGCGGAGAAAACCTGGAACGATTCAAAATTTATTATAAGAGTCTGTTGAGTTACCTGTGCATGAATTTGTTCCCTCCAGTCTCAGCATACACTCGCTCATGTCAACACGCTTATCTACTTCTGCCTTCTGCAGGATCCCAGTAACTAAGTCGTAAGTGAAGCCAGGATGTTGAGCTTCAGCCTTCATATGAAACACAGTGACACAGTGTATAATATGTATATAGCCAACTATTTCACCACTAGAGTTTTTGTATTGTACTGTAACAGAAAAATAAATACACCAGAATCCACAGAAAGGAACTGAGATACATGTAAAGCCAGCAACAGGCGGAAGAGGCAGGACATGGTTAAGCAGCATCACCAATATAATCATTTTCATTGTAAGCAAAGACAAGACCCAGAAGAAAGGAAAAACATTTCATGCAGGTGGAACATTCACCAAGAAATGAATGTCATGCTCTCACTTGTAAGCAAACAGGTCCATTAGAGATGCTGCTGCAGCTGCATGCCATATACCGGTACATACACTACAGTAATATTAGACACTATGGTGCTATTAAAGGTCATTACACTGGTTCCAACCGCACCAGTGCACATATTTTAAAGTTGGATTCATTGTTCTTTATATTCAAAAACAAATACTGAAACTACTGACACGATTTCTTGTGAGGTCACATTTGATGCCATGCATACTTGTTGTCAAGAACAAACAACTTAACAAAGCTTTATGCATAATAGCATTCAAATTTCTGTCTGTATAAATATTAAACCGAACTACAGCTAATAAATTAACTGAGAATGGAAACTGGCAAGGCTTTAGTCCATTGGAACAGATCCATTGTATTATATGCAAGTGAAGTTAAACGCATATTTGCATGTTGACTAAGTTTTGAATCAGAACAGTGATATGATACTTTTTGTTTTTTTGCTAAACAATAAAAAAGAACAATACAAGAGATGTACCAATAATACAAGAAAGTCAGCCACATGCAAATACAAATGCTGCACTGACCTTTATGAATGCTCCTTTGAGTGACTGAATGGCGGCGGGATCTCGTTTCTCCAGCTGATTAAAATACACAAACAACCAACTTCAGAAAAAATCTCAGCATCGAACCTTACGTGATCCATGGCTTCAGAGGCAAACAAGGAACAGGGTAGGAATTACAGGGAACAGAATTACAGTGCTCCAGTTTTAACCTGACTCATTGTTTCTGGGTCACACATATATCACCTTCACCAACACTGACTTTATGATCAACGATTTGCTTTGCAATCTGTGCATGAATCGTCAGATGTCTGTATACATGCTGTCTGCAGTCAAGTTGTTTTCATCTTTGCTGATGAGAAGCAAGACATGAAGCAAGACATGAAGCAAGACATGAAGAAAGACATGAAGCAAGACATGAAGCAAGACATGAAGCAAGACATGAAGCAAGACATGAAGCAAGGCTTCAGAGGCAAACAGGGAACAGGGTAGGAATTACAGGGAACAGAATTACAGTGCTCCAGTTTTAACCTGACTCATTGTTTCTGGGTCACACATATATCACCTTCACCAACACTGACTTTATGATCAATGATTTGCTTTGCAATCTGTGCATGAATCGTCAGATGTCTGTATACATGCTGTCTGCAGTCAAGTTGTTTTCATCTTTGCTGATGAGAAGCAAGACATGAAGCAAGACATGAAGCAAGACATGAAGAAAGACATGAAGCAAGACATGAAGCAAGACATGAAGCAAGACATGAAGCAAGACATGAAGCAAGACATGAAGCAAGACATGAAGCAAGACATGAAGCAAGACATGAAGCAAGACATGAAGCAAGACATGAAGTAAGACATGAAGTAAGACATGAAGCAAGACATGAAGCAAGACATGAAGCAAGACATGAAGCAAGACATGAAGCAAGACATGAAGCAAGACATGAAGTAAGACATGAAGTGAGACATGAAGCAAGACATGAAGCAAGACATGAAGCAAGACATGAAGTAAGACATGAAGTGAGACATGAAGCAAGACATGAAGCAAGACATGAAGCAAGACATGAAGCAAGACATGAAGTAAGACATGAAGCAAGACATGAAGCAAGACATGAAGCAAGACATGAAGCAAGACATGAAGCAAGACATGAAGCAAGACATGAAGCAAGACATGAAGCAAGACATGAAGCAAGACATGAAGTAAGACATGAAGTGAGACATGAAGCAAGACATGAAGCAAGACATGAAGCAAGACATGAAGCAAGACATGAAGCAAGACATGAAGCAAGACATGAAGCAAGACATGAAGCAAGACATGAAGCAAGACATGAAGCAAGACATGAAGCAAGACATGAAGTAAGACATGAAGCAAGACATGAAGCAAGACATGAAGCAAGACATGAAGCAAGACATGAAGCAAGACATGAAGCAAGACATGAAGCAAGACATGAAGTAAGACATGAAGTGAGACATGAAGCAAGACATGAAGCAAGACATGAAGCAGGTGGCTCCACGGAAAGAAGTCTAACATGCACCATCGTCGTGTCATCGTTGTCCACTGATGAACAGATGTTACTTTGCTTCGTCATTGCTTTCTACAGTTTTTGTCCAGCTTTGTCCAGACACGATAATTAATTAACTGGAGATTGAAATCCAATCCACAGTCTGTGTGTGTGTGTGTGTGTGCATGTGTGTGTGTGTGTGTGTGTGTGTGTGCGCGTGCATGACACAATATGTGTGTGTGTGTGTGTCATTGGTGAATTTTCTAGATTGCTGTGCAGTGTTTTTGGTTGCTGATGATATTTCTGTTCTTAAAGACATTTGATATATATATATATATGAATGCAGACTGGTGCAGGTTGCACTTTTGTTGTCAGGTACTTAAAATGATTCCATAATAAATGTCCAAATACATACACAGTGTACAACATTGTACATGCACATCACTGTTCAGTTGACACACTTTGATGCTTGAACTTTGATGCCTCGGCCAATATGATAATTGGGTCTAATCAGAAGGCTTGAATATTTCTACTCATCTATCTATTCTAAATGTCGTCAGCCTATACATGGAAACACATACTTGAGATATCGTCAGCATGACAGTGCAAATATAACGATACATCTCTCACCTATAGATGTTAGCAATCATCAGAAAGAAGAAGGAAGTACATGTATAGCACATATGACAACTATGGATGGCAATTCATTGTTTGCGATTCACGCATGCACGTATATTTTGTGTATGTGGTTGTATGCAAGCGCATGTACCATTGTTTGCTATGCAAATGAGCCAGGTAATTGGCAGTGCCAGTTGAAGTGCCAGGCATTTATGAGAGTCACATGCTAATTTGGCATCATTGAGAGGCATGACATTGCTGCATGTAAGCTTATATGAATTCATGCTTTAGTGGAATGCATGTTACCGCATATTCACGTTAAAACAAAATTTAAAAATTATAATAAATTTTGTTTTGTATGAACACACACAAATGCTATTTAACTAAGATATCAATGAATCTGGTTTCAAGAACCTTTTCCAGAATTGGTAAGATGACGCCTGGTAGAGCCATCGACGAATAGAGTTCATCATCACCCATGGTCATTATTTTGGATATTCCTAGTTTAGGTCGCCAGATGAAACTAGACAATAAAACACAGTTCAGGATTAGTTTAGACAATCACTGTAAGAATCAAAATTATACTCAAAGAATAGCATTGACAATCATCACAAAAACTTAACTTGCCTACAACACACAAAACCTGAAAGTCTAAAAAAGGCGATGTGTGTACTCTAGAGCAAGGAACAGAAACGATTAGAATCATTAACAGCAGAAGTAGCAGCAGGATAATGGCCAACATTTATTCTTACCCGTAGGTGCCAAATGGTTTGTGTCAGGAACTGATGGTGATGATGATGAGGATGATGATGATAAAGATGATGACATGCCTTTACATATAGAAGAAATAGAAGGGGCAGGAGGAGAAACAGGAATAAGAAGAGTAGTACTGTTACTAGTTAATCCATAGTATGTTAGTCCATAGTATGTTAATCCATAGTATGTTAATCCATAGTATGTTAGTCCTTTGAAGATGCAAGAATCACTTTTACGTGCAATGGTGACATCATAACCCAGAAAATTCACGTTGGTAAAAACTGGGAATACCCGATGACCCCCACCTGTACCAGACCTGACCGATCAAATGCTTACCCAACCAGTATCCTAGCGGGGCAAACCGATGGGTACGGGTATACCAGCAGACCTCTACCCGGTGTCCAGGCTGTAGAGGTACAAGACATACAGAGCAATTCCAAAGGCTGACATTGTTTTCACTAAAGACCAAGCCCTCCTCAAACGAAAGCCCATCCAGCCTCCAATCAAATGCAGATCAGTCTCCTTATCTAGAGTACACAGATCCAGGAGTTTGCACTCAGTGAATGATAGATCTGGCAAATAAGGTCAGGTGGGGTCTTCACTGGCACAAAGACTCTTTGTTCATCCACTCATGTATGTAAGCCAAATGACCTATTAATATCACCAACTTTCGTATGCTTGCATAAGAAACTTACTTAAACTTAACAGGGCATTACAGCATAGGAAAACGAAGGCAAGTGTCCTGGTAAAAATGTATGGTTGCCAGAAGTTTTGCTCTGCCATGAACTCATATACAGGATATCATCAGCCCTGCATTGGCAACTTGTATGACTATCCTGGCTATGCCCTGGTTAAAATAAATGTCCACCACCAACTCTGACCCTTCCACACCAATAATCTCCACCACTGATCTAGAGTTTTAAGTTTATGTTCTTTAGAGCAAGAACTAACTTCCTGGTTTTGAAATGCACATAACTCTGACTTTGCTTAGATACTTAATATGTAGAAGCTTATCAACTCTTCACTCTGTTCTTATTACTCGATTACTCACAGGATGTCTCAAATTCCTCAGACTGTTCAGCTGTTTAGGAAAACCTTATATCCCAAAAGAATCTCAAAATAAGTGACAATTTGATGTCTTATAACCTATATAGTCTCTCCTTATTCCTCTTAATAGTGTCATCTGAGAGACCATTCTCTCCCCTAAACCATAACACAAGCCCACAACTCTTGCACTGACAAATTCCAAAGCTCCTCCTCCTCCTTCCCTTCATATTTTGCCAGTCTACATCTGTTCAACCTTTCTTCATAGCTCAAATCCTTGTAACTCTTAACCATTTTTGTAGCTCATATTCACACATTCTCCAGTTTCATGTCCTTTACATGTATATAATGGATTCCATGCTTGGATGCTGTATTAAAACTGTCACCTACTCAGTGATTTATATAACTTCAGTAAAGAGTCAGTATTGAATCCTCTGGTTACAATTGTCCTTTTTATCCAAACAAAAAAGCCTGAGTTGGCCATTTGCTGTTTCAACACATTTTTTGACAGCTTTGAACTACTGTGCATAATCACTCTCAGATTCCTTTCTTCACTTGCTCGATTCTATCTCACTGACCAAGCATTGATGTAAGTCCAACATATGATGTTAAATGTTTTCAAATTTAATCACAGGCTCATTTGTCAGCATCACACGTTATAGAGCAACTGAATCTGAAAGCTGGAGGGTGGCAGGTGACAGGACAATTACCCCCTGGACAATTACCCCCCGGACAATTACCCCCCGACAATTACCCCCGGGGACAATTACCCCCCGGACAATTACCCCCCCGGACAACTACCCCCCGTGCCAATTACCCCCCGGACAACTACCCCCATACCAATTACCCCCCGGACAATTACCCCCCGTGCCAAAAATTAAATCTATGTCATGTTAAACGCCTACCTGGTTAAATATTTAAATGTTATTGATGAGTTATGACTTTAGTTAGCATAATAACTAAGCAAGGTTAAGAGCAACTCCACGAAGATAGGCAAATTAGTATTAAATGTTCAAGAAAAATACTAAATCAAATCAAATCTAAAAACGGTTCTAAGCTAATGTGTGAAAAAGGTTAAAAGTAATTAATTATCGATAGAGTTCTGTCTATTTTCGTAGCCTACTCGGCGAAACGACACCACTTTGCTAAATTCTTGTGTTTCTTCAGTTTCACGTAAAGAAAACCTTCGAAACAACGTTTATCTTTCCCTCTCTCTGATTTAGAAAATTCCATCATGACTAGATATCTAAACTAAGTAGACTGTGTGTAAGCTAACTCTGTACTGTATTTAATAAGTATTGTAGAGTGAGATAGTGAAGAAAGATGGCTATAGGCCTACCACAGTAAGCCATAAAGTTAATTTAGGATAGGCTTAGGCAGCGCTGAACGTCCGACAAATACAAAAAGACTGGTAAAGAGATAAACGCGTGAGAGATCAAGCTCACACTGTGACACGGGGGGTAATTGTCCGGGGGGTAATTGGTACAGCGGGTAGTTGTCCGGGGGGGTAATTGGCACGGGGGGTAGTTGTCCGGGGGGTAATTGTCCTGGGGGGTAATTGTCCAGGGGGTAATTGTCGGGGGGTAATTGTCCGGGGGGTAATTGTCCAGGGGGTAATTGCCCTAGAACCGGGTGGCATTAATTTGTCCTTTGAGCAGAAACCTACAAATTGGCAAGACTGACTAGATAGCTAGAAGTAGCCTATGGTCAACAGTGTAATGTGAAGTGCGTAGCATCTCCTAAGATGCTCCTTAGGCTAATTCAAGTTTTTTCCATCAAGATATCCAAGTATTGCCAATATTATTAATTGAAAGGGGGTATCACATCCATGGAGTGTGATCCAACTTAAAGGTCATCTTTACACAGGCAGCATTTTGGGAGGCATTCTTGTTTTCCTTTATATCCTAATAACATTCCTTTTTAGATCAAGGAATAGAGTGTCAACACTACTACTCATATAATGATGTTTATCAATACGTCAAAGTGCTGAAATTTCTCGTATCAGTGGTTTCACAGATTCAGTATACAAACAGAAACTCGCGTAAAGTATATAATATAATTCGGTAACACAAACGAGCTATTGTCATAGAAGGCGTAGTCTCGTGTTTAAAGGATACGGCTGAAATGCACACAATACACTCATACTGCTACCCAGCTAAACTGAACAATTTTATAACTCGCAACACCTTTCGCCGCAATTGCTTGATTCTAAACCGGAACACCCATAGCCAAAACACTGCAATGAATACCGGTAGCGTTACTATTAGGAATAATAAAAGATAGCAATTTAAGTGTTAGTGGTCATAATAATTATCAGTTAAAGCTCACATTACGTACAGGTGTAAGTCAAGGATCGGACATACACCAAAAAACGCTACGGAAAATCCGCTGTAGAGACAAGTACGTCCAATAAAATCATCGCAAAAACCAACCTTTTTCAATAAAATTGGAATAACCAATCCCCAAACCAGCAATTCTTTAACTTTAGCGTAATTTAGTAAATTGTTTCTTATTTCTTGAACGTAAATACATGTATATTATGGGTGTGTATCTCTTCTGCCACAGACTAATATTAGATCTACAGATTCTACACTTAATGACGTACATCCAAGTAACTATGGAGCGCCAGACCGACTGACTTTTTCCCCGGATTCCCGCAGCGCTGAAAGTCGATCACGATAAAAAAATCTTTTTCAAGTGTTCAACCAATCATAAAACCGCGGGCTGTTAGACTTTATTGTTCGATTTGACGTCAAGATCTAAAGATCAATCTGGGCTTTAAGTTAGAGGAAAATAATGTATGCTCACGACTATTTTCACATGCTTATTATGCACTGTGTTAAATGACTCGATCATTGTTTATTTATAAAGGACCGCGATTCAGATGGAATCGATCTGGCACGCGTTTGCAAGTAGGTCTGGAGTTCCATATACTTCTTCTGACATGTTGGATAGATCCCTGTACAAAAGACAGTCCCGACATGTTTATGGTCTCCAAATTTCTAAAGCAACACTCTACAGTCAAGCACAGGGCACCAAACTTATTTTAAAAGCCCTGCATTGAGCCAGAGGTGGCTATCAAAAAGGGTAGTCTAAAGGTCAAATTTTGAAGGGATAATGTCAAACTAAAAAGTCTAATATTTAAGCGATGCCTAGTGACTGCAGATATTGATAAACTTATATACACCGTGGTTCAAAAAAAAGTAAGCCAAATTGTTTTGCATATATTTCTAATACCTGATGACATATCAAGCTACAATTATCCAAATATTTAGAGAAGTGGACTAAGAATATGATTCCAAAATTTCATGAGGTAAAGTTGAACGGATAAAAATATGTGAATTTTTAAACTTCATATACCGAAATTTCAGTTTACAAGCAATTTTTCTGTCAGATTCAATAAAAAAGTAAGCCAAACTGTTTTTCTTACATCTCTGATGTCTGATGAGTAATCATAAAAACCTTTAACCAATATTTAGGGAATTGAACCAGGAATAGGATTGCCAAATATCATGTCATAATTTTGAAGGGATAAAAAGATATGGATATTTCAACTTCATCACCCGAAATTTCAGTTTTCAGCAAGTTTGTTATGGCGTCCGTTGCGGTTTCGACGCTTGGCCGTTCCCATTTAGTCTTCATTGATACTGCAGTAAAACTTAGGATGGAGCCTATTATCGCGATGTTCTGCTGTCACAACATCTTCTATCTGTAATCAGAAATCTAGTCCCAGAAGACAGCTTTGTTTTTCAACAAAACAGCGCCAGTTCACAGAGCCAAGGAAACCACCGAAATGCTGACAAGAGAGACGTCAGACTTCATTTCTCCCACATAATGGCCTCCGAACAGCCCAGATTTTAATTCTGTCGACTATAAAACGTGGAGCGTGATGCAAGACCGAGTCTACCAGACAACAATCCATGATATAAAGATCTGAAGCAAAGCTTGTTGGAAGTGTGGGATGGCCTGGATCAGAGGATAATCGAGGTTGCTGCTACGTAATGCATGGCGCCAGGCTTCCAGGCTCGCGTGCAAGCAGGAGAGGGACATTTTGAGCATCTTATTTAATTAAATTATCAAACCATACTGCTGGGGTCATATTGTTAGTTCAATTCTCTACATATCTGGAAAATTTTAGAATGATTAATCATCCGGCATTGGAGATAATAGGGAAACAGTTTATTGAATCTGACAGAAAATTGCTTGTAAACTGAAATTTCGGCATATGAAGTTTAAATATTCATATCTTTTTATCCGTTCAACATTATCTAATGAAATTTTGGAATCATATTCTTGGTCCACTTCTCAAAATATTTGGAAAATTTTAGCGTGATATGTTATCAGGCATTGGAGATATATGAAAAACAATTTGGCTTACTTTTTTTTGAACCACGGTGTAGAATTTAATTCTGTACAAATATAGAGGCATGTATTTGATGGTATGAGCTGTCAGTATGAGAATTGTAGAAAAATGGCTGGGGTCAGCCTATGATCCACATGGAGTTGGGGTGTGTAACGAAGACTTAGCTATGGTGTCCTAAAAAGACTGGGGAGTTGAAACAACCTTCTCAAAACCTGTTTCTTCTCGCTGGGCCTTGCGCACTGGGAGCGCCTCTGAACGGTTCGCCCTACTAGAGGCGCTTTATAAATGTTTAATTACAATACAATAGAGTAATTTTCACCATTGGGCTTGTTCTATTTAGGTACGGTGGCCCAAAGAGGTGCTCTATCAAAAATACATCACTATCATCATAAGCAGCAGCAGCAACCATGAGCTCAACGCCAGTATTGTGTTTATCAGCTCTCTTTCTTTGCCAATCAGGGCCGGCCTTAGACATGGCAAAGCAGGCAGTTGCCTGGCACCAAATTCTCTAGGGGGGCGCCAAAGCAGAATTAAAATCCTCTCATTATTCTCTAATCCAATGTTATCAATTCTTAACTAGTTTAATCTAGTAAGTTCTGCTGCAGAAGTAACTGCAACACAAAACACCAGTCAATTGATACAAAGAAAAATTATAAAAAGGTTGATTTTAAAACAAACCTGAATAACTGCAACCCAGGTATTTATTGCACTTCAGACAAAACGTCACATTTTTAAAAGAAGAAAATGACTTTTAATGAAAATTAGTGAGTGCTTCAATAAACTATATCGCTTGAATGTTGAATAATTGTAGGCTATAGAGTCAACTTCAACTACACTCATTCTGTCAAATAAATTCAGAAAATTGACACTTAACAGATGGAAATAGTTAATTGCATCTGACACACTTAAGACATCATGGATCATGTGCATAACCTCCAGTAAATAAAAATAAAGTGAATTGGAAGGCAGAGGAACAACAAGTCATTACAACGCACACAGTGGGGCGCGGTGGTCTAGTGGTGGCATCGTTGCCTTGGAGCTGGAAGGTCCGAGGTTCGAATCCACCTCCCCACGTAAGGACATTGGGCAAGTCCTTCACTTACAATTGCTCAGCGCTTCGGCGTGAAACTCCGATGCAGTGTCCGCTCTGCATCGGGAGCGCCTCTGAGTAGAGAGCTTGAAGGGGCGCTATAACAAGTGCACATACATACACAGATCTGTTTAAAAATCCCAATAGAATCTGACATACAATGAGCCTTTTAATTCACATTAAGTATTGAAATTGTTCAGCATTATGAAATAATAATCAGCATCATCAAGTAATCATATTTCACAGATAAAATGAGCTTAAACTGTTGTCAGTCAAACTAGAAACACGTCTGCTCTTACTAAGTTAACAGAATCCATGGTCGATATGTTCTGAAGCTGAGCGACGTGGTTGGTTATGCTATGCTCAATTACAGTCTGATTTCTTATGCATCAGAATATCATCCTTCCAGAAAAATCTTCCACAGAACTTCCTAACCAAACTCTCTAACCATAACAACTCATGAAACACTGAAAGTTTATCGTAAGTTAAGAAGTTTACACCATTCAGAGCTGTTAGCAGATGTCTACCTATAATTATGACACTTTTTATAGATGGACAACTCCACTACATGTTCACTGTGCCAGTTCAAAGCCTCGATGAAGGACAGAGTGCACAGCACAGTTTAGTCTGTTGCCCCACGCCAAGTTTTGCGTGCCTAATATTCATGTTCCATAGTTTAAACTTTAATTTCAATTGCATTTACATTTAATCAAATGTTTAATACTATTATTAGTATTTTTATTTCAGGTTTTTACATCCACTTGAAAAGATGCTACTGGCCCCAGAGTCTGAGTTTGCTCTGATATTGAATCAGACACTATGAGTGCAGATACTTCAGGCAGTCAAACCACACAAATGTCAGAAATTGATTGTATCAAGTCATCTAAAATTATAACCAATGGATAAACTATGTACTGTAAATTTACAGCACAACTTAAGGTTCCCACTCTCTGTTGTCTGAGGAGGAGATCCGATATCTACAGTTCTACAAATTCTAATAACAGTTACTGCACTAAAGAAGGTTGATTTGGCAGAGTGCAGAAATCATAGCTCAACAGCTCTCGTAAATCATGGGTGCAAGGTCTTTGTAATGGTTCTACTAGAACAGCTAAAAATCACAAGTACACTTGGCAGAAGAGCAGGTAGGGAAAAATCTTAATGTGATACAGCAGCATATAGTACTCCTTCAGCATATTAAAGAAACAGTGAAAGAAGAGGGGCAAGCTTTACACAACTGCTTCGTGTATTTTTACTTCATCAAACAAACTATCACCCAGGTAGTACTGAGAAAGCGTGGAATACAAAGACGATTCACACAGATGATTCAATGTAAGAAAAGATGCCAAGTCGGTGACCACTGGACTCTTGCAAGTCGGTGACCACTGGACTCTTGCAAAGTCGGTGACCACTGGACTCTTGCAAGTCGGTGACCACTGGACTCTTGCAAGTCAGTGACCACTGGACTTCCATTCTACGCTAAACACAGAGACTAGTTTAAGAGCAAAACAGGGTAAGATCAGAGGAGAAGAATTTCTCCAGAGATAATTATTCATGACATACATGGACGCATATAAAAATTAATAACAAAACAGAAATCACAGTCCACTGAAACAAGAAACAAGATCAACCTATTAAACAACCTAAGATCTGCAAACAATGTTGACATGATGCACGAATAATAGAGTAGACTATTTTCTGAAAGACATGAAATTGCTGATCAGAGAAAGGAAGGCAGCAGAAGAATTAAGAACCAACATCAGTATGACGAAGGCTGATAAAAGAATCGGAAAAGCAGCAGATAGAAGGCAGTGTTCACATTTGACAGAGCACAGATCATTACATTTACGAAAGTGAAAATTCATCAGAACATGTACAATGTATATTCACCATGCTGAGATATGTGAACGAGACAAAGATTGCAGTCATGTGAGAAAAGACAGAAAGGAAAAGGCTGCTGGCATTTGAGATGAGATGCTGCAGAAGAATATGGGGATGAGATGGTAACAGAAGTTCATTAACACATACATGTAGGTATGTAGGTATGAAGGTCACGCATGGTTGCACATCATGAAGCAAGTAATGGAAGGAAATTCAGCTCATTGGAGACATTTCAGGAAGGATAGAAAGAGGATGCTGTCAAGTTTGCAACGATGATCACACAACTTCATATTATGACACCAATACGGCAAGTTAAATTATTTTGTTGTTGCAGGCTATCATAATAGATTGAAAACAAAAAGCACTCATTGAAACTCTGCATAAAGATTAAAAGTTAGCTGGCTAACACAACAAGGATACAAATATGCAGAGAACTCTTTTTGACTCATTGTCACAATATACTGAGACTATATATAACTGTGGGTTTTGTCATTGTCCTTCACCAAACAAAGCCAGACATTTAGACCAACAGATACTGGACTTAGTAACTGGAAAAACAAGTTAATGAAAGTAAAGTTGAGAAGATCACCAAGCAGTGAATCCTGGCAGTTACAATCAAATGTTGGACAGCCAAGTAAAAGTTCCTAAGATGCCATATTTTGGTGAGGACTTGATGGACTGATATCTCAACTGTTCGAAGTGATTTGCAGAGACATGAGGATTATGCCACGTACACAAGTGCATCCTGAAGGGAAGAAAACATTCTACCCTTCACTTAATTCACTACATCGCTAAACTCAAATTCGTTCAAAGTGGTAATCACAATGGTGGAGCAGATGAATGGAGTCGAAATCAGACGGGATATCCAAGTCTTTCACAGCATCCATACAAGACTGTGCTTTGCATGTTGTATGATTTTCTTGCCTTCAAGTCTTCCTTGTTTGAGACCTACACAGCTGTTAATTATTATGACCCAGGAAGTAAAAGTCAATAAAAGTAGATGCTTGTAATAAGACTAGGTAAAAAGATTATTCGGAACGAAATCTCATGGGTTGCTGTAACTTTACTTGAAATGATCTCACAAAAATCGTTTAATATTTTCTAGCTTTTCTTGCAAACTAGTTTTTCAAGTTCTGCTTGAAAAATTCTCATACATGGTTACATTTAGTCTGTGAAACTTAACTCACACTGGAAATGGAGAAAACATAAAATATGTGAAACATAACCAGCAGCAAATGGAAAAATTACAATACTGAAAACAATAACAATTAAATGACTAACTCCAAATAAAAGTAAAACTATATAGAGTTCAATTGTAAATAGGCTCTTAAAATGCAAAACAGCAAACTATACATTATAATTGTAAACCACAGAAGATAATTCGAAAAATGATAACTTCTAGAATTAAATTATAATTGGGATAAAATTTACAATATTCTTTACTGCATAATAAATTAATCTGTAAGTAAACAACAATATTTCACATACTTTCAAATGCTAAACCACTGCAACAGAAACTACCGTCATGAATTCGTTTCGTTCGTGTGTCACTAATGTGCTATTTACAAATTAGCAATTTACATGTTCAGCATAAAAATCATTTCTGCTGTGCAATCAATATGTGCTGAAAATTTGTAGCACTCTAAAAATATTGAAACTGTCAGCCACACTGATGACATCGAATTGATCAGCAATTGATGATGTTCTCGGCATTTGAATCAGAATATTATGCACTGTAGAAAGTTTTGCTTAGAATGATGAAATATTTTCATGTCTGCTAGCTGCAAATCTCTTTCACTTCAATTTCAAATAAACTAAGTTTGTGGAATACATATTTTGCAGCAAATAGAATCTCATGTGTAAATAGTTTTTCATGTTCACTTCAGTTATTCAACGAGTAAATTATGTGGAGTGAAATTTTGAGGGTTACAAATCAACGATGACACAGATGTATAGATCTGTTAATGTGTGGGGATATTAGTGATATTGATTTGAAATGAGCGATTATTCTGTCAGTACACCCAACTGACTGGAATCCACTGTGGAGTTGTACAGACATCTTCAATTGCCTGCTGCAGAGTACGAATTGTGTCTTCAATGTCATTGTTAACAATCTTCAAGTCAAAGTAATGGCCGTAAGCAGATTCAAGCAGTTCGCTCTCTCGTACAAGCCTCTCTAAACTGCCATCCTGCAAAGAAAGACACAGAAATATGAATCAAAGTAGCATAGAGGATTTTATTTTCAAGCTAAAGCATGTCTACAATCAAATTTAATCTGTATGAGGGTCTATGTAGTTTTCAACTTTGTGGGCAAATGAATCATTGAGTTCGAGACTTCGGGTAAACCTGTACCAATAGAAATGCCTAATAGAGAAAAAGGAAGTGCTGGCAGCACAGGGTAAGAAGGCAGTCTAACAAATTTCTCACAGGATTTATCCGTTCTAAACTTTTGGTATTTATCTGCAAACAATTTATTTTGCAGCAAAAAACCTACTCATCATCATCATCATCATCGTCCGTGGGTTCAACACCCGTTGGTGTCAATCGCAAGTTTCACTGTTTTTCTCCATTTACTCTTCTCCTGTGCTATTAGACTGAGTCCGTGTATGTCCATGCCACACCAATCCCTTACATCGTCCAACCATTCTCTACTTGGTCTTCCTCTGATTCGCGTACCATCGATCATTCCGAATATGGTCTGCTTTACTAGTCGGTTGTTGTTCATCCTGCATACATGTCCGAAGAAATTGAGCTTCCTTTCCATTATTTGCTGTATGATGTTTCTGGTGTTTTTCACTCTTTTGCGTACTTCCTTGTTCGTTATCTTCTGCTGCCATCTGATGCGTAATGTCCTTCTGTAGCATCTCATCTCGAATGCTAATAGTTTGTCTTTGTCATGCTTGCGTAGCGTCCATGTTTCACATGCATATAACAGTACACTGAATATGCATGTTTTGATGATCTTTATCTTTGTCTGTATACTAATCTCTCGGCTCCTCCAGATACTTTCGAAACCCGCCATTGCTCCTGCTGCTTTCGCTATTCTTCTCTTTATCTCCTTCCCACAGTCGTTGTCCCAAGTCAGCAGGCTTCCCAGATATACAAATTCCTCTACGTTCTCTAGGCTCTCTCCGTCCACCTCCACCACCTTCGTACTCTCCCTCCTCCCGAATGTCATTGTCTTTGTCTTGCTGATGTTGATTCTTAGACCTGCCGCTTTCCCTTCCTTTTGCAAAGTTTCCACATTTTCCTGTATGTTGTTAATGTCTTCTTCTATCAGGTCCACGTCATCTGCGAATATCAGGTTGTTTACTCTGGTGCCATGAATTGCGATTCCTGTTCTCTTGTTTTTGATTTTCTCCATCACTCTTTCCAAGTATGTGATGAATTCTGTCGGTGAGATGGGATCTCCTTGCTTTGTGCCTATTGAGATGTTGAACCACTCACCAATCTCTCCGCTCACTCTGACCGCCGATTTCGCCTCTTCGCACGCATATTTAATCATCTGTGTCAGTCTTCTTCCCACTCCAAAAGATTTGAGCACCGCCTGTAGTACATCATGTCTCACCGAATCGAACGCTTTCTGGAAATCTACGAAGCAGTTGTGCACCAGCTTTCCTTTTCTTTTCGCAACCACCAAAAAACCTACTACAATTTGTAAAAGAGTATTTTCCATTCACACAAGAATCCAGAGTACTAATTGCAAGAGCAGTTAATTTTCTATAAAGTGAAAATGATGAACGATCCACGATTATATGAAGTGCATAAGTTTTACAATGTCATTCAAATAAATATTCTAGATACCTCAGTAAATGAAGCCATGGTCGGCGCTGCAATGAAGACAACAAATGGCGCATATTCCGCAGTCCTTAGCACCTTCAGCGCCTATCAAACACAACCACCAAAGACCAGACTTTCCATTAGAAATCACTAATGTCAGCAACACTGCCAAATATTTTGAGATAAATAATCACAATATCTTTGGCAGCAAACACACTAGCAAGCCAAACTTCACAAGAGACTTACAACAATATAACAATAATAAGACTAATGATCAATTTTTCTCTATGTCAGCGTAGAATAAAAGTTCCATGACTTACTTACTAAAAACACAATTCAAGAGGCCATTTTCCCAGAAAGTACTTTTCTAGAGGCCATGTTCCCAGAGGGTACATTCCTAGAGGCCATTTTCTCAATTTCTCAGTAGACAATTCTATGTCAACGGTTCCAGTTTAAAAAAATTAGCAAATACACCAAACAAATTTGGCACCTCTCAAGAGTCTTGATATCAATATTTCACCTGTTTAAAGCCTTCAATAAACCCGTAGCTAGAAATGATTGTCACGTTTTAAAGACTTTGGTGTTACTATCAATCCTCATTCTATTCAGACAGATAGCAAGATATAAATGCACCCTGTGCCACACGTAAATCTATTGTCTCTCAAAAGATCAAATTAACAAGTAACATCAATACAGTGACAATATCCAACTTTATTCTCGTTGTTTTATCAGTTCTGGCTAAAATCAACCAATCATAATTTTATATAACTTAAATGTCTTCCCAAATCTGCCTGTGATCTGGGAGTGCTTTGTTGAAAGTAAGTGTCACTTAATACCAGAGTCCTTGCACCCAATCTTTTGTCCACATTACGTAATTTACCACAGCAGCAACTGGCTTGGTTGTGGCATACAAAGAGTTCTTTGGTAAGACCTGTCCAATGTCCAATCACCTTTAATACAACTAAACTTAGGAGCAACCAGTTCTTCATCTGTGCTGCTGACTCTCAGCTTCTGATATTTTCATATCTGTTCATTCATTCCAACAACCTTCATCGTGTGTCTAAAGATGCTAAGGTATGCAATATGTATGGCATTCAGTGTAACATGTATGGCATTCAGTGTAACATGTATGGCATTCAGTGTAACATGTATGGCATTCAGATTTCTGTTGAATCCACTGAAAACTGAATTTCTTCTGTTTTGAATCAAGCTAACAGTTGCGGTAAGTTCTTACTTCAACCCAATTAGAGGATCAATTGTAAATCGCATCGCTGAGCATACCATATAAGTTTATACCCACATTTTATTCGAATATATGTCTTTCTCAGAGTATATGCAAGCCATATGTGTTAATCAGCTCACTCTCAAATTGGAGTTATATACAAACAGATCTCAGCACGCAGATTATCTTCTTTTCACTAGCTAACATCCTATATTCATTCTACATTATACCTTGATTAATGTAACTCACTTCTAACCAGTGTCACAACAAACAATTTTCTACAAATTACAACTTGCTAGACTATGGCTACAACGAAAACACAAAAATGTCAACATATTACCCACATTTCAATCTCTGCACTGGCTTCCTATTGACAATGAATCCAGTTCTAAGTTATATTCCATGATCGGTCAGATGTATACTAGAGATTGAACAATGAACCTATTTTTGTCATTGCATTCTCGTCAAATTGATGCATAACACAGCAGCTGTTCACTGGATGACCCTTAATTAATGTAATTTACGTGAGGGTTGAGGTCACTTGATCTTTGAACTTTCTATCCTCCAGAGCCTCTGGGCATCAAATAATAGCCCAACTATTTCTGTTCAATGGCTTTCAACTACGATTCTGCATCATAAAGATATTGATTGAAACGTTGTGCATAATTACAGTAATCGCACCATAGAGACATCGATATGGATAAGATTCTGTCTCTGTACTTATTAAGATGGCATGATATAACAATTATTACTAATTTGAAACGGTTTAGAATGATCAGCACTAGGACTTAAGTTGAATGACCGCAATCTCCCTCGTCTCAATCGCAACCTGAGGGCAAATCATCCTCAATGAGAGCAAACACAGACTAAGAAAATAACACGACAACTACAACCATCATACATGATAAACACAAAGTTACATAAACATAATATATATAATTAAATATATACACACACACACACACACACACACACACACACACACAAATGTGTATATATAATTATATATATACATGTATAACATTGTTATATACATAATATTATATGCGACTTGCTATGAAACACCATGCTCCTGTTACTAAATTCTCAGTCATAACATGATGTCAGGAACTTGAATTTAAACCAAATCAAATTTTGTCATGGCAGGTCGCATATCGTTATTTGCAAACATACTAACAACTATGGGCATAATTTCTGTGCACATATTTGTGCAACTGTGCACACATACATATAAACAAAGACAAAATAAAAGACTCACAAAAAGTGAAAAACTGTAAAGTATTCACAGTAACCAGTTCATCAGCAATAAGAATTTCTACAAATAAATATTTCAAGAGTAAATTAGGTAATGCCCCAACTGAAGCGATTACCATTCATAATGAAATCCTGGGTTCTTGCTATCAAAACTGACGTACCCTGAAAAGCATGATGCATCCAACACCATGACATATGCACCTACGGTATGTATGTCACATTCAAAGTGGTAACAATAAACTTATGACAAGACATGTGAAAAAAACAGAGTTGTAACAGAATAAACCACAAGACCAACTGGTGTTAGAGCATCAAGTAGTTTAACCCGTTGTATGCTGGGACACATCTTCATCATAGGCACACAATTAAGCAATTAAGTAAGTATATCCTTTATTCAACCAATTGCTAACCACACTTTGGTGTAAATTAAAGTTCTTTTTAAGAAATTGTGAATGAATAATCCATGTTACAATAAATCATTCTGATTATATGTTTATAACAGTTTCCGGGCTAAGGTATCTGCTGCTGGGATTACCCGTATTCATTCTCTTAAGTCTCATATGCTATGTACTGGTACATAACAGTCACAATAAAGATAAGTCGTCTATCGCATGAACTATCATCACTAATTATTTAGATGAAAAGGATGCAAGATGCTGTCTTCCACATACAGAGTTGTCCAGCATAAATGTCCCAACTTTGCATGCATATAACTTAGCCAATTGTTGGAATTTATTTATACTTTATGCCTATATTTGCAAAGGAAACTTCATGGGAGATTTGGGGAATGTCATAAATAATGCCATAAGTCTTTCCCGATCAAGAGCAAGCAACTGAATATATGACCATTGGCAAAAATAAAGCCACCAGAAACAAGTTGGCCAACAGCTTGAAATGCACAAGTAACAATCTAAATAACTCCACAAGATATGAATTGAAGTTGTCTAATATTTATCTTCAAGCACAGCATATGGACACAGAAGTTAAATGGGAGGTACTCCTAGGGTGACAACCATTACTTGTCATTGACGACCTTAGTGTGCTCCTGGACACAGTTCTGACATCTTGACTCCTAACACCCACTTAAGCCTCTTAATGTAAAAGTAGCTGTTCTTTGAAAGTCTCCAAGGCATTATTTATATAAAACCTATCAGAAGCAATTTTGTTTTTAAATATTAAATCTCAAAATTATACGTCCGCAGTAGGGTACCACGATCAGCAATCACACATAATGTTCAATCAAATCTCCTAAATCTTGGAAGAGCAACTGTGTGAATGACCATCAGACACTTTTTGAAGCAGATGCGGCCATATTATCGATGTAATTGTACGCCAAGCCACAATGAGTCAATTAGTATAATCACAACATTTTCACAAACTCTCAGCTTCTGCCAACCGTTTAAAATATTGCATTGTGACAGATAAGAAAAAAGTTTACAAAAAGCATCAAGTGTACTCGTAATTGCATTGACATCTACACTCTGTAGAGTTCTACCATGCCACTCAACATGACTACCAGAAATCGTCACGTGAATACTTTACAGTTATTTCCATCTCAATTTCTAAGTACTGCTAACTAACAATGATACTGTGCACACCGCTACTCAAGATTTAATGCCCTGCACCTAAGACCTGCGTGTGAGCGTGTGTGTTCTGCTCATGCAATCAAATTCAGATCTGTGTTTGATACGAATGCAATACCAGCTTACGCCTAAAGTTGTGCAAAATACGTGTGTCATCCCATGTGAGTTCTGAGGGATAATTATAATTAACTACCTATACCAACTATGTCGCCTACAAGTGAACAACCGCAGATATGACGTATGTGGTGGAATGTGCACTTTACAAGTAGAACGACGATGTGGTCAAAAGACACGTAACGCATACATGTACATAAGAACATGACATCTATGAACAGCCTATGAATATGTATGAGACGACGGAGGATGAGACTGACTTCCGTTCGTCCTTCACTTACATCTTTTTCTGTTCCCAACAACTGCGTTTCATAATAGAACAGCAAAACAAAAACAAACAGAACCGATAGAACAGCCGTTCTTCTTTTCATCACTGAATGCCACGCTGTCTAAACAACAGCTCTCATTAAAGTGAATACTTTACAGTTTTAATACAAGTCTGAACATAAGAAGCTTAAACATTGAAGCAAACACTCATCTGCAAAACAGAAATACTTTATCAGCTCATGTAAAAAGAACGAGATGAGTAATAAGAAAAATGCTACGTTGTTTGTTTCATGCATCATAATGATATAGGATAGAAACCACTGGCTTTACACAGTTCTGCCAGCTTTCAAGTTGTATCGCATACCTTTGTTCTGACTTATAATTTCAATAGTGAAAGCATAGATTGTTCTTAGAACTTATAAACTAAACAACATCTATTGTTCAAAGGTCTGGTTAACAGTATTTGCATCAGGGAAAACTCAATGTAGCAGAAAAACCTTTAGATGAAGTTTCTACCATAAATGACAGATTGTAAGAAAACAAACACATTAATACTTAGATGAAAAGAGAAATAAGACTTAACAACCAATAAGACGTCGAATAAGTTTAGGGGAATGAGCGCCGAGGGTATGACTTAAATACAAACCAAGAACTGCAAGTTGCAGATTAAAATCAGTAACATTGACAAAGTAGGGAAACAAATTTGTGACAGACAATATTGAAAGGTTGCTAACATGAATTAATAAGACATCAATTAGGATAAATAAACAGAAATAATTCTGCTCAATATTGTATGGCATAAGTTACATCAAGAAATATGTTGAAACAGGTCATCAATAGAAGAAAAACTGAAAACTACTTGTAAATGAAGCATTAAAGTGATTGAAGCTGTAAATTATTCCGTTGATTAAGATGATAAATAGCTTTGTTGAAATAAGAATCTAATAGTGCAGGCTACACTATTAGTATGAAGCAATATGTGCCACTAGGTACATGGGTAGTATCCTGTATAAGCTGATTTTATTTTGGAACAAAATGTATTGAATTGATTCAAAGCAAAAATATATAATAAATGCCTATTTATGTTTAAGAAAACTCTTTAGTACTGACTTATTAATGGCCTTAGCAGTTAACAGACTCATGATCCAAATTAAATGGCACATTTATTAACTTAGACACTAAAATGACTTTTGTTAATGTGCAGTTAGTCCTTAAATTTCACACTTAAAACTGCTTAGGACACATATTTAATATAATTTAATTTGTAATCATGTTAAAATTCTATGCATCAAATTCCCCTTATTCTATAAATAAAATCGCAAGAAATGAGTGCGACAGTGTCAAGGTTCAAGCAATTAAGGAGACCTCTTCTGACAGGGTGGTGATACTCGTGGAGTATTATATGGCCACATGCGGCAATTTTGATGACAATTTTCCACGAGTGATTGATGTGGGATGGCATGGTTTTTAACACATTCAGCGCCTACACGCCATGTTAAATGACTGGATTTGGGACGTATATATACGTCCCTGGCGCTGAATGTGTTAAGTAACAATACAGACTGGTTGTATGTCTAAAAAAATACACTTTGGAATGTTCTGAAGTTTCCTATACAGCCCATATCACATGACCAAGATAACCTACGTACAGTATCACCAATGAACACACACACGCATGCACACACATACACATGCATATATATATATATACATGTAGGTAGTAGAGAACAGGTCTGACACATTTGTACATATGTCTCATTACATGCAAGAAATCCCGAAGTTCAATCAATCTGGTTCTGCCTAAGGTTCATTAGTAGCTACGTGGAGCTTCCACCATTTGACAAGATGGAGGTCAGATCACCACCAGAAGATGGCAGAATAGTCAACTATTCCAACAGATGTATAAATGGATAGCTTCAACATACTCATTTTTCCTGTTTCCAGATATCTAATAATCATGCATGATGCTCCCTTGCTTTTTCATTACTCCTCATTTCTGCCAATGTTCACTCTAAGGCAACTAATTCAACCATATAGATCTAGCACTGAACTGTTTTCTTTAAGACTAGCAACATTGTCATCTGCAACTGAATACATTTTTGCATTCCCACTATTGTACTAGTACTTAATTAAAACACAGTTAAGACACTAGAAAGTCAAATCACCGTGGTTCAGTTATTGAAGACTTCAATCACGGCACAAGCAACACCAATGTCATTAGTCTTCTACCATCTTTAATCAATTAAGTATACCTTCTAATCTACATTCTACAAGGGACCGTGCTGTACACTACAGTGGTGTCATGGTGTATTGCAGACACTATCACCCATCATCCTAAACTTCACTTTTTGGTCCAGGAACTCTGAAGATGACACAAACCATAAGATTTCTCTGACGAATATCACCTTAACAGAAGCCAACTGCACTTGGACGAGAGATAGATTTCATACCTGAGGTTCCACATCTAAAATGGCCATGAGACCGGCGCAGTGAATCTGGCGAATAGTGTCGAGCTTTGTGCCATACATAGCGTCTTCGTGAGTTCCATACTCGAGATATTCATTGGCTGCGATGTCAGCCATCATTTGCTCATGTGTCACAAAGAAATAATTCCTGCCATGTTCTTCATCCTTCTTTGGTAGACGAGTTGTGTCTAAAAAAAATAAATTATCATTTAGAAAAAAAGATCATCAAAGAATGGAAAATCCATTAAAATTATAATGCAAATCTTTTCTTTATCATAACCTCATCAAATTTTATCGGCTATCTGCAGTCAAAACGACATAATGCATCTCTGTACATCACATTCATATATTCTCTTATGCTCCTATTCTCTAATAAACATAGTTTCAATTAATTTATTTAACAGAACTAAAAAAAGCTCAGATCATCATTATGTATAAACAGACATGGAAATAACATTGCCCCTAACAGAATCCAGTGTAATTTTACAACAAAATAACTGAATACAACAATTCTCCTGGATGACTCTAAGTGTGATCATAAATTCAGAGTTTCTAAAGTGCTCTACAGACGGCCAAGTGCAATGGCTATTCGTGAAAGCTACAACTTACGAGGAATGGGATAAGCGTATCGTTTTGGATGTGTTGAGATAAGCGTGTTCTTAATGTGTCGTCGACCAACACCATGAGCACCTGAAATTAAACAAATCTAGACATGTTAAAGACATGTTGCTTCAGTCAAATTCTTAAGTAGACCTCAAATGATAAAATATAGACAAAAAATAAAGTTCCACTTAGACACATGAAAGTTTAATCTCTAACACAAAACATTTAGAAAAAATTTACCATCAAACTGACTAATGACCATGTGAAGATATATTTTGTAAGAAGGATTTACAACTGAAGTCAATTTTTTTTAGAAGAGAACCTCTTTAGATCTGTTCTAAATTCGTAACTTGGCAAGTCTTGAAGTAGCATAAAAGGTCTTTGGTAAATGTTGACAGTATTTACAGTTCTATGTTCATGCCTCATGGTGGAAAAAGGAGATTTCAAATATTTAGAAACTTCTAATTTAAGTATTCTCTGCAAGTTGTGGAAGTTGGTAACTTTTTCAACTGTGTTATAACTTGTGTGGCACGGTGGTGTATGTTTGTCGCCTTGCAGCCGAAGGGTTGCAGGTTCGAATACACCTCAAGTCGCCGCGTAGGGACCTTGGGCAAGTCCTTCACTCGCAATTGCTCAGCACTTCGCACGAAACTCCGATTCAATGTCCGTGCTGTAGTCGGAACCGTCTATGAGTAGAGAGAGCTTGAAGGGGTGCTATAACAAGTGCACATACAAACAAACAAAACTAAAATTCACTTGTTAACATCCACAAATTCATCATCAGCAAGGCAACCAAAACCTTGTCCAGGGTCTTACAGAAGCAAAGGACATACCGTACATGAGTGTACTGGAAATGTGGGTGAGGACAGAGCTGAGTTACTGTTTGCATTCCAGCTGCTGAGGTCAAATTATAATGGTTGGAAACAACAAATTAATAATTATTTTTCAATGCCTGCTGCATATTCTTTCCGCTTCTGGATTGAGCCCGCAACCAGTGGATCAGTTTTGCACTTTTACTTACTTACTTACTGATAAGAGAAGTTCAAGAAGAAGTCTGTAAAGCGCGGAAGGGTGAACTCGTACCAAGAAGGACAACAGTTTTTCGTTGGAAGGCTGGAAGCTGCACAACTTCCTCGTAAGTGACTAGATCTAACTGATCGAAAATTGCATTGTGCTTCGCTAAGTATTTGTCCTTGTAAGCTTTTTTCTTTCGACTGAACCACGAACAGTTCACTAAAAAATACAAACAACAAACTGATAATGAAAAGATTCACTAAACTCTGTGAATGGAGAAATAGACAATAATTGTAATTGTAATCGTAATAGGCCCAACTTGTAAATCTAGGCACCATCAAAATGCGAGACTAAAAGAAAATTAATGGAAAACATTAGTAAAGAGGTACAAGCACAACTGTCGAAATGAGGAGCCAACAAAACCATATTGGAAAAGCAAATTATTTGAGTTGGATGTGTGCGCTTCATGGTAAACTCACACGTTAAAATGGTAATTTAGAAGAAGAAAAACCGGAGGGAGAACCGAAGAATGGTATGACTGCAGACTGATCACGACAAAAAGATGGCTGTAAACAATGGACGAGCTTCATTACTCAACAACCATTCTACTCAGTCTACTGGCATCTCGTGCTAAAAGTAATGTATGCATAGATTAAGTGAATCGGCTTAAACTACCAAATCTCATTCAGCTACCTGCAACAGTCCGGATTGCCTCTTCTGAGCGTTGCAAGATCCTTCAGCCCATGACTACACCTATGGTGGGCGATGGAGGGATGGACAACCAATTGATGCACATAACATATGAAAGATGAGTTCAGTTACCTGAATCAACATTTTTTACGAAGAAGAATGTTAACCCTTTTCAGCCAGAATTGTTTTGATACCTATCCTGTTAATCGTGTCACGGGTGACCCGGTCCGGCGGGAAAGGGTTAAATGGTAAGTTTTTGTTTCTGACAATTCTTTGGAGTCAGACAATGCCTTGGATATGAAATGGTCAGCCTCAGCAGTCACATACCGGCCTGATCACGTTTGGCCTTTTCAATGGCGGCACAGGCAGTTCGCCACTCCTGAAGCTCGGGTGAAGGTATGAGGCCAGCGGGTTCTGTGGCCTTGGCTCCCCATCTCTTCGCCTGCCACCAGTTATGGTCGTCTTTGCTGATCACTTGCAGTATCTCTCCGATATGGAATCGAATTCCCGCCTGAGAACATGGAATTAGGTCATCCTCCTCCGGAATATAATCAAACAGCACTCGAACAAACATCTAGCGAAAAGAAAAAAACGTAAATAAACAGAATATTAAATGCATATTATGAATGATTAGCCGAACGCTACAGTTTAAAAGATTTCATGAGAACAAAAATACGTATATCGGTATATACATGCATTGCGAGCATCTGTACACGTTAAATTCTGCAGTGATTTTCAACAGCTCATCATTCTCAACATTGCTATTAGTCATCATATTAATGCTATCCTCATTGCTAAAGTGCTACGTCCTAATGATGCCTGGATGCTCATCTTGTGGTGTTGGGAGGCATGGTAGCACCACATGTATACTGAACTCACATCATCATGGTGCATGCGTCAATGGAGTTTCATTGAAAATTACTTTAAAACAATTATACAAATAATGCATGATGTCAAAATCTGATTCATAAGCCTGTGTTGCCACTGCCATTCTCGTCCGATTCTCAGTTATTTGCCAACTACTGATACGAACAAAATCATTCTGATAAGCAGAGCGCATAGTTTCACATGTTGACATGAAAAGAAAGATGATTTGAATTGATAAAAAGGCCGCTACATCGCTGTTCTCTTTGAAGCTGCACCTGCTGCAAAGTCCAGCATAAAATTGCATTTGAAAAGTTGCACAAGTCCAACATGGTTGAGCTGTGAGCACCTTCATGATGAAGTGACTCATTAAGTTCTTGAAATGAAACAATGAATAAAGAAATCTGTTTTGTTAGAAGCTTAATACTTTAATGATGAGCTGCATTCGATTCCCAGACACTTTCAGTGCACTTTCATTGTTAAAGTGCTAAGCCCTATCTATATCAGCTACTAAAACTTTAACTCAAGCAACAGCAAGCAGTTTCCACAAAAAATGAAGTGCACAGTTAGGTTCAACACACAGTTTAATCACAGCTCTATTCCAGACATATACTTAATTTTAAGAAAGCAATCAATCTCAAAATCTTTATTTCTAATAGACTTTAACTTGTGTAAATTTCTGTAAATTCCAGCACCTAGTCCACTTTCCAGGGGCGGATCCAGGATTTCTGGTTAGGGGGGGGCGTAAATACTACCACTCCAACCCCGTAAATATATATATATATATATATGAAATTATATATATATATATATATATATATGAAATTAGATCACGCAAAACTATAATGATCCTTTTTATAGAAAATGTTATGGAACTTAAAAAAATATATAGTTTCTCATATAAAACCACTGGTCTCCACTGAAGGTTAACAGTGAAACGATTATAAATCAGTTACCGGTTTTGATCATGCAACCCTTGATCCAAAAAAGAAATAATTAAGTGTCACATGCCAGTGGATTAAGCAGTGTCATTCTCCTTGGATGCTTTCTGGCGTAGGCATTGATAATGTCATCGATGTCTAACTTGATGTCCTTGTCACAATGTGGATGCGCCTCATCCATGGAGCGCACGCCACTGAGCGTTAAGAGAATGATTATATGAGTAGGCCAGTCCTTAAAGTGTAAAAAAAGAAATGCCAGGACGCTGTATTGCAATTGGTCGTCAATGGCGGCGCGGAAGGGGCGAAGTTGCGAGTGCCGAAAGCACGAAGCCCGTCCCGACTAGGGGGTCTGGGGGGAGCGTCGTAAGGTCCCCCAGCGGGGTCTGGGGCGGAGCCCCAGCGACCTGCGCATTTTTTTGTGTCGACCTCAAATGGAGCCATTTTAGGCTCTTGTTTGCCAGCAATTTGTGAACGATAAAGTCGCGAAAACTTCAAGAATAAGTCGTTTTTCAGTGTCGCAAGCTACCAGGATAACAATAAAAATAAAAATGTTATTGTAAAAGAGAATAGGTTTTGTTTTGTCTTTACCGTAAGCTGCCCCAGCGGAGTCTCTCATTCTGCCGGTCCAGCTACTTCAAGCATCCTATTCCCAAATTGCAATTATATTAGTTTTAGGTCAGTTCTTCAGGTTTAGGGGGGGCGTACGCCGGCTCCGCCCCCCTCTGAATCCGCGCCTGCTTTCATCCCAAATATAGACTTTGCTTTAACTAAAACTCCATGAAACTAAATGGCTTTATCAAGAAGATCTATGGTATCAAGTGTATATGAGTAAATCGTAGCAGTTACCTCACAAAGCACAGGCGGATGACGGTAACTAGGCACAATCTTCAGAGTTATACTGCCCCGAGCATTTTTCTGAGTGATATGAAAGCCAGAAGCAATAAAATAAGCAGAAAACGTTTCAAACAAGGCTCTACAGATGATCAAATATATCACAAAAAGCAATAAAATATACAAGTAAAAGGAAAGCAGGAAACTTCTCAAAAAAGCTTGTCTTTAACTGAGACAGATGTTGATGAAATATAAGCCGATAGTTAAATGTTGGCACAATTATGATGATTACTGGTAGTAGTCCTAACACAGCATATATATATATATATATATATATATATGCACATGGATCTGAAGTTTAATTGAGAGCACAGGTGGATATATATATATATAATATATATATATATCTACCTGTGCTCTCAATTAAATTTATTCCAATTACAACAGTCACTATCTTGAAAAGTGTTGCTACAGTGTTCATACAAAAGTCTTAACACTGGTAAATGGACTATGTTCAATTTTTACCGGTATGCATAATCAAGCACATAATAAATTGTTTGAATTTCTCTGCAAGCATTCAAACTTCAACAAGGCATGAAAAGCATGAGAATAAGAGAAAGTGAAGGCCAATAAATATCAACAAAGCATGGCAATTAGTAACTATGATGACCAGATTGGAGCGAATGCAATTGGAAGCAAATAAATGAGCTATAGAAGCAAAAACTATGACGTCAACCCTTTAATGACAAGATGCATTGGCTTCCCAGAGACTTTTGGTACAGTCTCGTCGTTAAAGGGTTAAACGACAAATGCAAAGTGGAAAGGAAAGCCATAAATGATTGGTTAGGTGAGCACACAGACTTTCCTACTCTACCTTCAGCATACCAAAGTCCTCATAAGGTTCGTGTAAATACGCATCTGGGGAGGCAATGACTTTTAACAGCACACTACCATGCACATGGATCTGAAGGACATGTAACAATTGCACATTACGATAGTCATGATCGCCTCAATCATAATACGTCAGCATAATACGACTGTTATCTAGAAGCCTTTCCATCTACAGACTTGCGTAGAACATAACCAAGGATCGTGTATCGCAATTCTATACCACAGCAATCCGAAAGAAAATGATGTATTATAAAATAAGAACAGGTGAAATACAGAAAAGTACATGTATCACATAGACAAAGACCAATTCTTGACTGAACAACTCCACTGGCTTCCATTCTCGACCCGTATACAATTTAAGGTCCTAATTTTGGTCATCAAGTCTCAAATGGGTCTTGCTCCGAAGTATCTGTGTGATCAGATACTTCGCCCCCTTTCTGCCACTTCGCTGCGTCCTCTTAGGTCCTCTGATCGGCTTGACCTCTTTGTCCCGCGAGTCAGGACCGCCATGGCGCAATCCGGATCATTTGCCTGCATTGGTCCCTCCCTATGGAATGGGCTTCCCCATCAGTTCGCTCCGCCATCCTCTCTGGTAGTGTATCCTCATCTTTCTCTCGTCTAAAAACTTGCCTTTTTTCTCGGAGATGAACGCACTGGGAGCGCTTCTGAAAGGCTCTTGCTGCAAGAAGCGCTTTATAAATTGTCAGATAAGATAAGATAAGAATTCTATTCACACCAATTATTCTATCACATGACACAAACCGTATGATGGTAGTATGTCATATCAATGAGTGGAAGAAACAAAAACTAACATTTGGACTACACTGATTAATTTGTAGACGTTCATATGTTGCTACTAAGTTTTTCTCTATGGTAAATGGCTACATTAGTAAGTTTCTTATTAAAATTTAATTCGCTTCACTAAAATCTGCATAGATTTCTGATGCCATCATTTTATTTTTAAAAGGTTTCATGGATATACAAACTTTGAGGCAAGCACATTAATGGGTAAATGTTTTCAGGTCAGAATACTGAGCACTCAGGAATAAAAAAAAGCAGAAAACAGTGACATAGATCATGTCTATATCTCTACAGATTTAGCGTTTTTAATAATGGTTAAATGCATCAAAATCAACATGGTTGCAAAAGAGCTCACTGAAAAACGCACAAGTCACAATAAATGGAATAACGTACCAGCATTTTTTGTAGCGTTTCGACAGTCTGTCCCAAGACACTCATGCCATTTATTTCTCTGATTTCATCTCCCACATGCAGAGTTCCTAAAACAATCACAAACCTTAGAAACACCTTAAAACCATGAAAATTAAAAGGAAGACAATCTCATAATGTTTCTGCCACAGTTCTAAAAGCAACTGCTAACATATTGTCCACCATAAATATTGCAGCTGTCAGACGAAATGAACTGTGAAAACTGATGAACCCAAAAAGAGACGTGAACAAATAAAAATATACATTAAAAAATATAAATAATGTGCACAGACTATGGATCAAATTAAAAGAAATGCTGTCAGTATCATATCAGAACTAACGAATCAAATGAAGCCTTCAATCAGAAGAAAGAATGAAGAAAGAGCGATTAAATAATATTTATATTCAAATTTGACGTAATTACTTTTTCATCTCATCAGATAACTTTTGTTATTAGATAGTCTTTCATGTAAATGGAAACATAATAAAACATAATAATCATATTACTCATGCTTTATAAATACATTTGATCATGGCCTTCATGAAGATGACGACTACACAGATGATGACAATAGTTATGATAACAAAAACAAAGATGCTATTATGAGAAGAACAAAGTGATGAGAATGCATGTCTGCTGACCTTGCTTGTGAATCATTCCACCATGCATGATTCTTGCCACCATACAACAACCATCATCGTTAACTTTTAGTGTTATGCCCTGTTTGCAACAAATCACATCAATTCTTTTTAGGAAATTAATCAAAAATAAATCAACTCTTAAGCACACCTAATAATTTTTTTATTTAAATATTTGCTTTTTTTTCTAAATTTGCAATCAATCAAACTCAGAAATTTGCAAATAAAGGTTGGACAAATTTTTTAAAAATCGAATACTACTAGAAAGAAATTTTTCTCAAGATCTGCATGTCCATTGTCTAACACTAAGTGTTGGATCAGCCACATTTCACAGAAAAATGACACTCCTCCTCAGACACTGACCATTGGCTCGTCTGTATTCTTTTGGAATTGAACAAGGCGAACACGCATGACATTTTCCATTTCAAGGTCTCCATCGGCGCCATCCACCTCACCATCTCCATTGAGGAATGGAGCGATTGGTGGCGGAGTCACTCGAATCGCAGACTCTCCGTAGACTTCTTGAGATGCCACGTCGTGCGCTTGCAACATTCCCTATTTCATCGTTCAATGAAAAAAAAATCCCAATCAGCAACAATTACCTGGTATGTAGACACAGCCTGACAAATTCATAGCAACCATTTAATTCAAAGGTCACAGGAGGTCCAGTCATGCTTTAGTAGAGCAAAGCTTAAAATAGCAACAAATGGAAATGAGGAAGAGATAACAAACTTTCTACTGGAAAATGTGACAGATGTGATATGAACAGGTAGGAAGGATAAAGCACTATGCAGTGAATGAATCATTGCTACTTCAAGGGAAATGGTAAACAGTTGTATACGACAAGCATATATCCCACAATAATTTAACGACACAAAAAGCAACAGCAATGAGCATAGGCATAAGGGAAATTTCAGTAGTGGGGGTCAAAATTTGCTCCTGCCCCCAAAAATTAAATCCGGACTAATTTATGCCATGCATTTATAAACCTATTCCTCTATAAAAGCAGGATCTCTGCTTTTGCGAACACAGCCCCACACCCACCAAACAGGGTGAGAGGGGCAAATACCCTTGCTTGGACCCAGTTACTTTTAGGGACCCAGGCTGTGTAGTTATATACAAAGTTTATGATAATGCCTTTAAAAGTATAATATTGCTGACACTTAACTACAATCAATTTAAATTTTGTATGAACAACTGAATAAATTCATAATCATAAAACAACATGTTATAATGCTGCCCAAAAATCTAAGAAAATTCCTGATATCTCCATAACGGTTTTCTTACCACAAAAAACGGTTCAGTTAGCATGTGGCAGAGTTCACTGCACTCCCTGACGAGATACTGTGGACAACTTTTGAGATCCTCCAGAACCTAAAATAAGACAACATTATATTAAGACAACATTATATTAAGACAACATTATATTAAGACAACATTATAATAAGACAACATTAACCAGCTTTTTTGAGTATGCATGTATGAGCCCCCCTTCAAGATTTCTACTCAGAGGCGCTCACAACTACAGCACAGACACTGAACCAGAGTTTCACGCCAAAGCTCATGAGCAATTGCAAGTGAAGGTGGATTCGAACCCACAACCTTCTGGCTCCAAGGCACCAAACATACCCCTACACCGCCGCGCCCCACAGTGTTTCTGCATAGAGAGAGGAAGAGAAGAGGCATTGTTATGACTTGCAAATATTTCACAAGTAGTGTTTCTTCAGTTATTATTAAGTCACACTTCAAACAAGTCACGCAAATTTCTCTGTCAGTGCTCCCGGTGTGGTATGTAGATAACTTGGGTGGTGCATATAGAAATTTTATCTGTATAGAAGAGGCATTGTTATGACTTGCAAATTTCCTCTCCAGCTGTTTTTTTGGCATGATAGATTTCAAGTGAGGCATATCCAGGCCATTTCAAGTAAGGCACCTCAAGGCCAAGTATATCATCCAGTAACTACTGCAGAGGCAATTCAACAATTCCCTAGATCTGAAGCACAGACATAAATCTGGTTGATATCGCTGTGTTTACATCTGGACAAAACCAGCTCAGTGCTTGAAATGCTTGCTACAAAAACTACGATCAGGTCTAATATCTCCACTACCATTCAACATACGTAACTACAGAAAACACTGTAGCCAATCAAACTCTTTTAAGCGATGGCCAACTTATTCAGACAAACACAGGTTCCTTAAGTCTCAACAGCTTTTTTTTATTCAGCACACCTACTATGCTGCAATTTGACCATTTGAGGCGTGCAAGGAAAGATTTCTACGATTCTGCACCTGTGACATGCAGAGAAGATTGTCAAGACAATCTCACCAATCAGACCGTGTATAACATCAGTAGGCTTCTGATAACAATTTTAATGCTGCACATATAGCCCACAAAATAATTCCTGTTAGACTTCAACACAATGTCATGCATATTTTACATGCCTAAGTCATCATACAGCACAACAGAAGTGTCCCTATCATTCTCATTTTTAAGCTTCTCACACATCGTAACAATGTCTCCTCTCTTCCTCTGTCTAAACTGATAAATTTTGTATACATGACAGAAATGCATAGTATATAGTACTATGTAAATACATGATGTTCAATTTTAGAAATACAATTACACGAATAGTCCATGACCTCCTTTAGTTTTTGGAATGCGTCTGAAGGAAATGATCGGTAGAAACCAAGCGCCCGACAATTGATGTCATCGTATAGCTAGAACAATCAAAGACAAATCAAACGATTAAAAATCCAAGCAGTCACAGTCTTGTCCACAGTGCATTCAGCCACCAAACCATCCCACTAGAATGCAAAACATTTCAGCATTGATAAATTTAAACTCACCATCATGATTTGCATGCTCTAGCCTTACAATTAAAGAAGCCATGTTCAACAGACATTATTTCACAATGGAAATTAAACTCGTTGTCTTGATTCACATTGTCTTGTATTTCCAAAAGTAATTCATCATCAGCAGACACATCACCACGTACCAGATTAAACTCATCATCATCATCATCATCATCATCATCATCATCATCATCATCATCATCATCATCATCATCATCATCATCATCATCATCATCATCATCATCATCATCATCATCATCATCATCATCATCATCATCATCATCATCATCATCATCATCATCATCATCATCATCATCATCATCATCATCATCATCATCATCATCATCATCATCATCATCATCATCATCATCATCATCATCATCATCATCATCATCATCATCATCATCATCATCATCATCATCATCATCATCATCATCAATCAAATTGTCAAACTTTTCAAAAGTAATTCACCAACTCTGCCATTGCAAAATGAAACTCATCATCATGATTCCATCCATTCTATCTAAAAACAAAATAGTCATTACCATGAAGAAGAAGAAGAAGCAGAAGAAGCAGAACACCCATTAAAGAACACATCAACACTTTAACGATGAGCGTGTGCTATACATGTATATGCAAGGAAGAAAAATGCAGTCTGTCACTAAAATGTTAAATAAGCGCTACACACGTCTTTAGAAAAGTGAAATATAAATCAGCTATTCACTACGCAGCTTGGTCAGGATAATGCATGCAAGTTTTTATGAACTGAAGCACACGCATGATAATTGAAGTCTTATATCAAACAATGAGCAGAGAAGAAAGGAAATCTGAACTTGTGAGAACTGAGGCGAGTATAATATTCTTACGCTGAGCAAGACATGCAATCGTCGGTCGTTGAAAATGCTCTGCAGCGTCGTGATGTCTGGATCATTGAGGTTCATTAGGCATTGGATTTCCTCGAGGCTGTTAATGATCTGGTTGACTGCTACTCATTACACAAACACGAAACAAATGCAATCAGCATGAAAAGGCAGACCACTAGAAATAGACTAACGTATGGCAAACCTATGGTCAACTCATTAAGTACAAGCGTCCATCAATAGCAGTCCTCCTCTGGGGCATGGTTCAACAGTTGAGATGAGAACATATATTGATTAAAACACAAACATTACATTAATATTAGTACATTTAATAGCAGTTCTATTATCAATGGCTCCTGTTCTAATCTTAGAATCTCTCTCCTACGGCCACAGTAATAATCAACAAGGCATCAACCAATAGGGGTGGGGGGGGGTGGTCGATGCTCAGTGAAAACAAGCAGGGCAATATTGAAATCCCTACTGAAATCCATTATGACCAGTGTAAGTAATTATTAAAGAAATCACTCATATGTCCTCATAAGTACATAATTACACATCAGCATCAACTATGACAGCACACTGTATCTATACGCATTGCCGAAGTGCAATAATTCACATTGAGCAGAGGAAGAGAGATTTCTATGGCTAGCCAAGCGTTACATGTGGCGTAGTGGTCATGCAAATAGTCCAAGCATTCCCAATTGGCATCGTCAATTAGCTACGAAAAAAGTAACGAAAAAGTTGCCTACGACATGATGTGTAGTTCGATGATGATTGACTAATTACGAGTAGAATTGACAGAAAATTGACTGACTACCATGAGAAGTCACCCAGTCATCACTAATCTCAAGGAAGTCAGTTGCGAGAACCGGTTCTTGCGAGAACGTCGACCATTTGCTGCTTGAAATTGCTGATATGATTGCACTCTGAAACACAAACAGGAGGGGGAGTTCATCAAGTAGACCTCTTTACAAATATACACAGGTGCTTTACGTGTTAAATCATGTTACATATGTGTTACATATGCAACATGATCGTTGTCACTTCAAGAGCTCTATCACTGATGCCCATTTTATCACATTTAGCCCTCTCAAAGTCTCAATTCAGTTCTAAGCCATCTGTAAAGTTCAGTTCAGTATGAGTTGACCATATGTTTGACATGCGTTAGTCTAAAGTCCTATGCATATTATGATTTTGTAGAAAAACACCATAATGGTGTACTTTCATAACTCAAGCCAATATTTAAGTTACCAAAGCAATTCTAGCACCAAAACTCCCAAACTCTACTCTCTTCTTCTACAATCAACTCATGCTGAAAATGCTCGCTCACATTCTGGGTATATATTCAATGATTCATCTACATTCTACAGTTTTTATTTAAGTAAAACAATGTGCATTCATATTTTCTTATTAAAGCAATATGCATTGATATTTATCTTTTAAAACAAATTATAACAGCCGCTAAAAATTTAATACTGAATAAAGCAATCAAATTTTAAGTCCAACTTCAAAATGTGGTAAAAATTACCTTAAAACTTGAAACCTGATCTATTCTCTTTTAAAGGTGCTATAAGACTATAAGACTACACGATTTTAAATTAACAAGGCCTAAAAAAAAATGTTGTGTTTCCGGTAACATAGCTAAAAAAAATTGGGTAGGTAGGTCGGAAAATATTTTTATTTTGTAAAATATTTTTATGCAGTGACTATCCGAAAAAGTATACCCCCACTAGTCTTTTTTGCACGCTAAAACAAAGTATGTGTTCTAAGCAAGTATAAACTGCCTATTTCCCGACTGTCTACACCTAAAACTGCTCTAGAAACAGTCCTATTAATTTCACTTTGTTGACGTCTCTTATGTTATGTCAATACAAATGTTAAAAAAATATTTTTTGAAATTTTTTTAAATTTTTTTTGAAAAATTTTTTTTTGAAAAAAATATTTTTTTTAATAAAATTTTTTTACAAAAATATTTGGGTCGCGGCCATAAAAATGGGTCGGTCGGGTTACCGGAAACACAACAATTTTTTTTACGCCCAATTACAATTTAACTGATTATCAGAATCGGTTGAGGTTGAAAAAAACTCGCCTTCAGTTTTCTCATAGCATTGAATTTATGTAGCTCCTCAACAGTCTCATGCAGATGAAGCTTTGGAGGCCGGCCACGTTCCTGCAAAAAACAGTTTCTAATTAATTAATAAAAATATCAAATCAAAGCACCAAGACTTTTGTTAATAACAGACACCAAATGACATAATATTGCTACACTCATGTATTTACAAAATACAATATACCAGTGAACATGTGTAAACATGCTGGGCATCCCTCTATAATAATTGTAACTGCTCAAAGATTCTGTACAAGATCTGAGGATTCAGTTAACCCCTTAATGCCGGAGGGTATAGGATTTCCAATACCATTTACTACCACCTCAGCATTAAATGGTTAAAGTGAAGCTCAAGCATTTATAAGTTTGCCACACCAAGAAGTATACACACTCAATGTCACAAACGCACACACACAGTGCAACCTATCCACCAAAATGCATCCAATGCATATGAAGACCAAGGCACAATGTTGTGAGAATAAGCTATGACTTCTGCGCAGCACCTGCAGAAGGGGAATAGACAATATTATAGTGTCCCTAAACTGCCGAAAGAAATTGGAGATGGACATTTGGACAGCAAAATAGCCGGCCATTATCGAATGGTCATTTATTGCAAGCCTCCAGCACACACACTGTTGATGGTCATAACCAACAGTTTAGCACTTTAGCAATGTGTTCCAGACAGCAGCCAACACACAACTCAGTTCATGACCATTGACCATGTTCTAGATTCTAGACATGAGTACCATGAGGCTGAAGTATCAAGGAAACTCCACAGATATGCTGAGACCTCATGGCAGCTCAGGTAAAAGTGAAATACATATTTTAAGAGAAATTCTTTTTTTGATTGGCAGTCAATGCTGAAAGCAATAAAGAAGTGATTAGCTGATAAATCTGGGATCTTGCAAATGGTTCTTGACATTCTGAATTCTGAACCATTCGCAATTCTGAGTTATAAATAATTTTTTTGTGATTTGTTCTGATGAAATAGTCTAACCCTCTGAGTCTACACAGCATAATACACGCTTGTGAATATGATAGTATCGCGTCTGCTGCTGGGGGAGTTAGGAACAGGTGTCACATTGATGGACATAATATTGTGATCCATGAGTCAGTGGTTATTAAATCAAGGAGGACGACAGATCAGTCTGATCAATATCTCGCAGATCATACATCGCATTCTTAGACGCAGTCTATCACTTAGAGCTCTGTAAGCCGCAAAGAGATCAATTCTCTTTACTTGAATGATGGCAGTACAGGGATGACACCTGCATACTTATTCACGATCTTGAGCCATTGACCAAAACTTATGACAACTCAGGTGAAAATATTGAGCAGAATTTCCTTCATAGCCTCTTATGACTTGCTGAAAGCGTAAATTTGAAATTCAATACATATATAATATAATAGATACCAAAAACAGAAAACATATACATATAGAGTCTGCATGTATGTTTACCGCTTTTGGTGCATATGTATTTCATGTGTTTATCTATAAGGAGATCAGATAATAATCAAGTCATACAAGCAGCTGCCTACATTGGATGAGCAATGCATTCCGAAATGAAGAAGTAAAAGCGAAACAAAGCACGTGAAACAAGTGCAGACTGGGCAGAATGATATACACAAGGTTAGGGAATTTCAAACTCAAAAGGTAGAGAAATGAAAGAATCATGCAAGACAGCTGCAGGCTGCGACCAATGTAAATGATCACCAATGTGAATGATCACGTCAGCTGTTCTAACTTCAGTATTTCGATTGGCAAGTAAGTCACAGCAGACTCACTCACTACAGACATTCATTTTAACTGTAAAATCGATCTAAGTAAAATTATGATTGACAGAGAGAAGCGACATCATGCAGCGACATCATGCATCATCATTGACCATCAGATGATGATGATGATGATGCACTAGAAGCAGTCCAATGATACAGTCCTCCTCCTCCTCCTCCTCTTGCCCCTCCTCGTTCTCCTCCTTCTCATCTTCGTCCTCCTCCTTGCTCCTCCTCACCTAATCATCAGTTCATCTGACCTGAAAGCCTTTCAGAAGAAAGACTCCTCTTCATGTACAACAACTCACTCACTTTCAACTCTAATCTGCGAGAAGACACACGTCGTCGTCGTCGTCGTCTATTACACAAGAAGCACTTAGTGTGATTACCCGAATCCACGGATGCTTGAGAGCTTCTTCAACCGTGATGCGATGATCCTGATCTAGTTCGAGCATTCTGTGGACAAGATCCTTCGCATCATCTGATATGTAGCTCCACTGTCGACCCTTCATCTAGACATTATTCAACCAGACCACAAGCATCGATGATTGCAAAGCAAACACACACAATTGATCTAGTACACCAAATAAACTAGTAGAGTGGAAAACTCTGGCATGATCATGCAATAGTATGTCTAGTATTTACCCCTTGTGTGCTAGAATGCCTGCAAGGCAAACAACGTAAACTTCAAAGAGACAATGATGATGTGGATAAGCAAAGAACAGGAAACAATAGCAAATATAACAATAGATGTCAAGGAACTGGAACAAGTCGGTGATCTACGAAGTACGATAACAAATGGTGCAAAGCGCGTTGTGTAGAAATAAAGAGAAGATTAGCTACAATGTGGAAAGATGCATTCTAAAAACAGGAATTCATGAGAGGGAAGTTAAATGGAATCTAAAGAAATGAATTATCAAGCCTACAATATGGAGTATGGCGCAATATGTATCGCAATATGTATCGGAAGAATGAGGAAGGAAGACATGAAAAGATTGGAAGATTTTGAAATGTGGATATGGCAAAGGATGGAGAGAGTGAGATGGAAGGAATGCAGCTCAAATGAAGAAAATGATGGACAAAAAAGATCCATCGTAGGAAAAATCAGAAGCTGACAGAGAAAATGGCTGAGCCACATAGTGAGATTAGACTAACTCCTTGAAACCATAATTGAGGGAAAGAAGACAAGAGGAGGACCAAGACTGATGTCATTGGACTTGATAAAGAAGAAAGCTGGAAAAGTGCTAATTTAGGCAGACGGACAAGTGGTAATATAGGCAGACGGACAAGTGGTAATTTAGGCAGCTAGAGAAGTGGTAATATAGGCAGACGGACAAGTGGTAATTTAGGCAGCTGGACATGTGCTAATACATAGGCAGCACTTTTGCGAGGCATTGAGAAGGCAAAACATTAACTATCTATACAGACAATACAAGAAAACAGGTTTAAACAGAAGAACACACTGCAAGCCTGACACCAAACCAACTCATAAAGTTAACAATGAAAAAATTCCAATTGAAATGGAAATTATGGTCAACTCATTAAGCACAAGCATCCATCAATAGCAGTCCCACAAATATAATGATAATTCCATCCATGAAAAAGCAGCATCTACTCTTTGAAACCATTGTGCTTAGAAATCCAATAAAATATTCCTCCGATAAGAAAATGTACGAGAGCATAAATCACGGTTGTGACACTTTAAGATATTTACATTCAGACACATAATTTTGCAAAAGTGAATCACTGTACAGAAATGTCTAAAAACTCTGTTGGCCACTTTGCCTTGATCTGAAAAACAAAGGGTCAAGTCAATTCTTACACTGTAAGCACCACGCAGAATGGCGTCAAAGAGATGCTCTTTGGTGCCAAAGAAAGGCGTCTGTCCGCTCAGCATGATGTATAGCATCACTCCCATCGCCCACACATCAACAGGCTTGCCACTCTGGTCGCCCCGAATTATTTCGGGAGCCGTGAAATGAGGCGATCCAATCATTCCTACGCAACAAATAAACAGCCAGCAAACTGAGTGATATTCAATTCTAATACACACGACGAATGCATGATTGTTTTTATTCTTGATTATGTCCTTGGAAGTAAAAACTGCCACAAATCATATTATTCATTTGCAGAATGTTGAAACAAGACTTGTAACATGTACATTGTACAGTCTAATTATTCCCATCCAATATACAGTTATACATAGCCTATACAGATAAAAACCTGTCAATCTCTTCACATATACAACAATCACGTTTGAACAGTTAGGCAAAAAGCATTGATTGCTGTTAGTTATTTCTTATCAGTAACTTCTATTGAGCCGATGATGTGTCTAATGCACAAGGCATCAACTGATTGTGCAACAAACCCGATCCTTACAATCAGATCAACATCCATTACACAACCTTGGTGTATCTGTCATACAGCACGTGACACTACAAGGTAATTACAAATGCTCTGGATATATGCATGAAAAAATTCAGCTTGTGTAGATAGTGGACCAAACTATCAAAGCCAGAAAACTACTGGAAATAAAATATTATTCCAGAAAGCATTTTAGAGGCATGCATCATTAGTGACAATGAAGCTACAAATGATGTAAATGACAGTAAATGACCTTTCTGTATGCAGTAACCAGTTTCAGCGCCCAACTGAACAGCCGCTCGAAAGCCGCTGATCTTGACAGGAGCGGAGTTTTCTTTGCTCGCCAGCAGAATACAGTGAGGCTTGATGTCCTGGTGAACAATGTTATTACTGTGGCAATATCGAATCGCCTCGAGAATCTGTCTCATGTAGTGACTGCAAAACAACACCAACAACACCAGTCCACAAGAAGACACTCTCAATCACTCATACCAATCAATGCTAATCCAATGACAGCTCATAATCTAATCATACCTAATCTAATAGCTCTTCCAACCTTATTATCATAATATGCTGCACGTCTAAATTTGGCTCTAGGAACATTCGGTAGACGCATTCACAAAGTTAAATTATATTATATCTGAAATGAGTCAAAATAACAATCGACCCGCTAACATTAGGCTCCCATCCATTCTGAATGAACTGCAGAAACAGAAACAGCAGCCATTATGATGACATCATTTCAACAGGCCATGCAACTCAATAAATTGCCACTTTCAATATCTGTGCAGGCTGGGATTAATAAACAATGGCCACAGGACCTTAATATATCACATGAACACACAAATTAAATGGTCAGCAGCACATTTCTGATGCTATGTTGACCTCTACATGTCTGTTGACTCTATTCTAGCTATCTTGGCATTTTCACTTCTGAATTTACTTTTTGTTCATAGCTACTTTAACAGCAGTTAGGATGGCATTGATAGGCAACAATTTCATTAGGTATTAAAAGGTGCTATATAAATGCACATATTCAATTATTCATACAGATAAGTAAAATACTTAAAAGAGATCAAGTGATCACCGTGATCGCATCTAAAATTAAAGAGATAGATTGAGTGAACAAATTAAAAATCACTGTACACTGTGTACAGCATAGCAAACAATTTTCTGTGACTGTGATGCAATGTCCACAGCATGATGACACAGAGTTCAAGCAATTATCCAGTCGAATGTCTGACAGCAAAGCATAACAGATGAACCAACAAGAGCCACTGAAGACCAGAAACAACCAATGGGATGTGCTAAAGAAGCGAGACACTCACTGCAATTTAACGCAGACTAAACATTTTTACAAGTGCTAATAACAACTGCTGAGAGTAAGAAATCATTGAAAACATGAAATTGAAAAACTTGAGTTTAAAACGATCCAGATTTTGAAACAGATTGGTCTACAGATGTGAATTGCAAGAGCAAAGAGCAAAAGACTCAAGATTATCTAAGAGCATGCATCCATCACATCATGCGTCGGATGATATGAGCATAAAAAAGGACCAAAAAATATCGTGGCAACACAGCAGCAAGGATCAAAGCACTGCATCATCGGTGTTCAGCAGTTCTAAGACAGTCAACGAAACTAAATGAGTAGAAAACCAATAATGAAAGAACACAGGACTCAATAAACAATGTCTTTACACTTATTTGGCCATGCTCTGCTTTTGCAAGGCGTAAAGAAAGAAGATAATGTACCTTGCGACTGCCTCACTGTAGACAAAGCCAGCCCTCGCTCGTTTAACAATTTCATAACACAGGTCTTCACCCTCCATGCTACAACAAGACACAGTAGCAGCAGTGAGTATAGGAAGCTGTACGTATCAAGTACAACAACACAACTGAATTATAGAAGAAGCAAAAGAAGATGAGTAGACCCTTGAGCATTGAGCATGCATACGAGAAGGCCAGTCCTCACCATCGCGTCACTGTCTTGTCTTCCCCCCAACACCATATGGTCCCTGCACTAGTAACAGACGAGTTGGTTGGCTAGAGGATGGGGGGGGGGAGGTGATGCAGAAATCTCAAAACTAATTTCTGCTCTGACAGGGATCTCAACCCCTTACGTTGTGATTGACAGTTCAGCAGAACTAACCACTATACTATAGAGCACCTCCATTAGAAATATAACAAAACGGCTAGTAAGGACTATTCCATCTATTCAAAAGATCAGAAATCGATAATTATCAAATATTGGCAAACAGACAAAACCTTTGTGTGAACAAGTTTAGTTGTGGAAACAATGTAAACTGAAATTATAAACTGTTGAACAACAAGTGTCATCAGCACTCTATTTTTATAAATTCAATGAACTGCACCTAAACACTGCAATAAAAGTTGATAAAACAGATTAAATACACTTAAGAAATCTGATAAAAATGCAATGTGTATATCTGAGTAGGATAGTGATATTATTACTTATTAGGAATCCCTTGAGGATACAAAAGACTATCATTATGCAAGAGATAAGATAGATTAAGAACAACGTGTGACACTCAGTACCTATAAGAGTTAAATCAATTATTTACTAAACAATAAACATAGACTGAGAAAGAGAAGAGAGCCGACAACGATGACGTTACTGACTATTCGAAGACCATGTAGAGCAATCCATCGCTGCTGTACGTCTCGAGTAGCTCGACAATGTGTGGATGCTTCAACATGTGACAGATGCTCGCCTCACGTTTCAGGTCTTCACAACAACAAGAAGAATTTTAAAAATCTCCAAATACATGCAAGAAACTTCTCGATTCAACAGTTTGGCACTTGCTAGATAGATAATCAACCAACAGACAGACGCAGTACAGCAAAAAAACTGCCGTTTACATTTAGCCGTGAAAAGCAGAATAAGACGGCGTCAACGACAGATTTTTGCAAGAGAAATTAAAGTCAATCTGGTCTGATTGGAAATTGAAGGAACTGAGTTGATCTTGGTGTGCGAGTAAGCAATCCCACTCTAATTACATTCGGCAGGATACTCACATGGCTCACATCATCTGCTACTTAAAGTAACAAAGTTGAGCTTAAATTACGAACAGGCATAAACAGTAGAACTTATAAAAGACACTCAGCAAACATTGAAACCGTATTGAAGGTAACAGCTGATCGAAATTTCAACGTTTTAATAGCACTCGTGATTCACTTCTTCTTCTGCTTCACACAACTTATTATCATCTTCTATTCTGACACTTCACCATATTGCAGTAATACTTCATGTATTTCAACCAACCATAAGTATTTACACGAATTCATTTTAACTGACCAACTATCATTGTAAGCAGTCATTTTCATCGCGATCTATAAAAGAGAATTTGACGAGCGGTCGGACTACTATGTTTGTTGAGAATACATGTCCACAGCTTCACACCATGGGGACTAAGGTGAGGGCCAAAAAACTCAAATTTCGTTATCTCCACGCCTTCACCAGTTTTTTTTACCCAAAACCTTGCAGCTAGAGAGTGCCACAAAGACCACTCTGCCCCACCCAGAACACACCCCACCCTGTGCTGGCTGAGTGAACCAACATTTGCGGGTGAACCAAAATTTGCCAAGCAACGCCAATTATGGTGTTCGCACCTACCCACCTCAAATTTCAGAGGGCCACCAGAACCACTCTGCCCAACCCAGCCTCACCCACTCCAACCCAGCCCCACTCCACCCTGGGGTGGGTTTGGAAGTGAAGAACCTATATTTGCCAATTACCTCAGAGGAGCAGAGGGAGCGGGGCAGGGGCTAAGAGGGGCAGGGTGAAGGTGAAAATCATATTCTACTGCCGGGTGGCCCTACATGGTCAGGGGCCAGGTGGGCGCCCCGCCCCCACCCTGCAGGGGCGTGTGTGGACTGAGTAGGGAACAAAAACCAAAATTTCCCGGGCAACACCATGTATCCCAGCCAGTAAGTGATATATGGCAGCAAGGCAATTCTTTCAACAGTGAGGCTTATATTTTATTCTGAACCGTTGGTTTGCATGCTCAACTGAGATTATATGTAAGGAAATTTACGGTAAAGTCTTGCTGCCAATGCCATCTATGTTGTACAGTTCTACAGCACATGACAATGTCTGGTAATAGATGTCACTAGTATTGCTTGTCAATGTTGGCTGGCAGGCAACCAAGAAAACCATTGCAGAAATCTATACTCAAGTAGGAGTTTCAGTTTCTCAGTAGTTTCCTTGAATGGGTGCTATATAAATTTTGTGAATGAATGAATGAATAAAGAGATGACTTTGGTAAATGCCTGACAGCATGTTGTCACAATTGTACATCTCAAAGACATTTTATTAGGGTTGCATATTTTAATCATTAATTAATCGACTTATTCTTTAAAATTTAATCGATAAATATAATGTATAAAATTGTATATTTCAAATACATAATGTCCACAGTCTAAAAACAACTGGTCCTGTATAACGCTGTGTGTGGCAGCATGAAATACCACCGTTCAATTAGATCAACTGAAAATGATTTAATGTAAAAAAGTACTACAGGTCTGTAATTACTTTGTAGGTACTGACCATCCATGTTGAGACTTGGAGTTGACGCAAACTTTGCAACGTCAATAATCTTGACAGCAAACTGGTTTCCCGACTGTCTGTGAAGACATCTCCGGAAGACACTGTACGGTCCTCTGAAAACAAACAACCAACGAAATACTCACTCCTTGTTTTGTCAATGGCATCATGCATCTCACAGAGAACCTCATCAACAACTTATTTCATCTTTGATAATCAATTTCCTAAACTTTTGTTCTACTGTATAACAGAATTAAACATGTTTGAAACCATACTTAGATTATGCAGTCATATCTTGTACATAGTTGGGAACAATAAATTTTAATTTTAATTTCAAATCCAACCTACTTAATAAATTATCTGCACATTTCTACAACTCAAAACCAGATCTTTTTGAGGTGGGGGTTTACTACAAACCTGAGTGCCTCTTTTTTAGCTCGTTTGAGTCTCCTCTCTTTCTTCACAAACATGTCCACAGTGCTTGATAGCACCTTTTCCAGGTGATTGTACAATGTACATAATAAATGTTGAAGACAGTTTGAACACTTGCAAAATGACAAAACGCTTTTGAAATTGAAACATTAAAAAAGTAAAACGAATGAGAAAGACGATCCCAGAAGAAGTCTGCATGGCAAAATGGAACCAGTACGGCGTCTTTTATATGCGGCGTCTTTTATATGCGACATATACAAATATTTACTTAAACTTAATGGCTACGAGTTGGATAACCCACTTAACGATGGACTGGAGCTAATGCAAACATAATCCTGGATAACTCGCAAGGAATGAAATTGCAATAATCCAGACACATTACGATGCATGAATGCATGAGTGTTCGTGTAGCGCTGAATGATAGACAGTGTTGACAGCATGTGTGCAAAGCGTCCTAGAAGTAGCCCCTTGCTACTGACGATGCTACAGCAATTGTCATAAATACATACATTGTATGACCTGTACCTGACAGCTGGTAACAGCAGAACTTGCAATAGAAATTCACATTATTCACTGTTCAGAAGCACACCCAGACCTGTAGTGTGGACGATTGCATGCTTACTTCCGATTCTAGGCAACCTTCGGTAAACGATGAATTGCAGAGTTGCACATGGAAGGAAGCAACTCATCAGCAAATTCGTGCAGGAGGAATGATGGGATAGGGCAAAGAGTTCATGTTTTGGCAAGGAAGAAAGTAGGTGCAGCCACTGATCAGCCCCGTTCTCTTGAAAAGACACTCTACTCACCAAACCGTCCTGTGCATCACTCTGCACTTTATGAGTCAAATGATGAGCGTGAGATGACTGCATCACTTGGAATGTTCAGAAGATCGCAGTCTACGCAGGCACTGCAGGTCTAGCTTATGAAACAAACATCGTAGACCTCAGAAGTTGGAACTGTTTGCATGGATTCCAATATATAAATCAAAAGTTCATCACAGAACTTTTATGAAGCGAGAGAAGAGGAAGACTTAGAAAGGTGAGATCTCTCGCAGTACACTGTAAGAGCACTGTTCCAATCAATTGTTAAATATCATGGATTCATGATAGATCTAAGAAAGATTAGTGTACGATCGAAGTTTTTGCCATTTTTATCAAAGTTAAATGATGCGAACATGAGACTAAAGTTGTCATTTTATAGGCAATTACGCCGTCGTACAATTCAATAAATTCATTCAAATATTATTTTCATGATGAATTGTCAGACGACAGACAATTCTGAATCCTTCTCCACTCAATGTTCAGTGTTCACACAGTGGAACAAAGAGCATTCACTAGTATCTGTCTCTACACTCTCATTTCATTATGACTTTCACACTCTGCAACAATAGCAACAGACCAAGATAACGGGAAAAGGATGAGAAGGGGAGGAAATAGTCAGAGACAAAGTAGGATGCACAAGATAACATGAAGCAAATGAAACAAAGACATAAGGAATGGCAAGATATTAATAAATTTAACGGAATTATACATAAATACATACAGACACATATACATACAAACATAATATAAAATTAACTACATATTATATTTATAAGTAAAAAGACTTGGAAGTGGCTGTGTTAGACTTGGTCACAAAAGCCACAATTAGAGCATCAGATCGATTGAAGACATTTCTAGTTCTATAATGAGGAGATAATTAGACATGCATAGAGTTATAATGAGGAGATAATTGGACATGGATATGGCTGAGAATATACACAATATTGCATACATGTAGGGGGAACTCATGAATAGTTCACAGAGGAAGATAAGATATGTACAACTGTCACTCAACCTGTCAATCAGGAACAACTACACACATGGAGATACGGGGGGATAAATATTCATGAGGTGTCAGTCAGACGGCGCATGCAAGCACGCAACGACATGCCATTGGTGGCATACACCAGGAAGCGGACCAATCACAGAACACGTAACAGACGATTGGCTAGCACTGGGAGTCATACACGCATCAGACTATAAGATAGAGTGTAAAACTACATTCTGTCTGTCACCCCAGAGTTGTATTAAGAATAGGTAGTGTATTATTGGGTGACAGGGATTCGACGCAAGATTTAGTTAGATAGGTAGGTAGGCTGTTTAAGACTAAAAGATAATAACGGTGTGCTTTAGTTACGGATTCGAACACTTAGAATTATAGATTGTAATCGAACTGGTTTTGACCTGCGAGTCGTATTGAATACTCTCGCCGATCTTGACTGGCGTCGCCATATTTGTCTAATAATAATTTATATATAAAACCAATCACCGTGTCGTCTTTGCTAGCTAGGACTCACCAGAGTAGGTTAGCAAGTAAGTAACAGATCAGGATCACCCGTACTGGACTACATTGGGTACTCTACCCCACGGCTATAATCCCCTGCCGAAAGTTATATGACAAATTGCTGGAGAAACCGGGACCTTGACCTTTCCTCTGGTGAGTTTTTAATCTCTTTTATCTTTTCTTCCTGCAAGTAATTCCTTTTTTCCTGTACTTGGGAATGACTGCATTCTCAGAGTGGCTCGAACGTCTTACTCGACAGAAAGAGGAAAGTGAGGATCTGATCTGGGCCTCCTTCAGACGTCTATTCGACCTTGACTTCGTCCCGGACCCTGACCCCGCCTTGTCCCAGGACGAGACTGAAGAATTAGAGTGGTGGGAGTCTTGCCATTTCTTTGACTGTGACCCAGAATTCTGCCCCCACAGGGACACCGCCATCTCAAACATTCTGTGGCGCAGAGATCCTCTCACCGCACTTGCAGACCTTTTCCTCGAACCCCCCCCTGCAATCTCGGCTGCAGAGTTGGCTCAGTGGAACCCACCTCTCGAACCCCCCCACCCCTGGACCAATACTGCGACGAAGACGACGACGGCTTTATTGACGTCATCTGGTCATACGACTACCACGTATACTGGTCCGATGGCGACATGACCGACGAGGAAAGACTGTGGTTTTAGAAACGGACGAGGCCTGCTGAGCTAATTCTTTGAGTCCTGGAGCTAGTTCAATGCATCAATCCCCTCTTCTACTTTCAGTCTGCAAGCCTTCACTAATGCAAGCATCTGTTAATCTGTAGTCTTTGTTTAAGTAGGCCTTCCTGTCTAGTCCTGACTGTAGTCACGCACGGGTGTATCTACGCGTTAGGCTACATCACTTTTATCTAGCCTATTTATTTCTACCGGAGCGCCGCCTATCGCCCAGAATTACCTTTTATTTCTAATTATTTAAGTAACGCCGCAAAAGAGTTTTTCTTCAGTTGCTTCTGCAAACAAAAAAAGATGATGGTCAACGGGCTGTGAAGCAGGCTTGCGTGGGTTGAAATCTATGTATTACGGCCTACCGCAATTAAGAACGATGGGCACGTGACCATTGCCTTTCGACCTAATTCTATCGCGGACCTGCTTCATAGTTCGACGATCCGATAGTAACAGAAAGTTAGGTTGTCGAGCCCTTAGTCTAACGAGTGCAACTGATAATCTCGTTGGCCTAACAGTTCTACGCCTACATGAAACTAATACGTTATATAAAATTCTACTCTTCTGTTACCGTTACTAGTTAGGCCTCCATCAGTGGCTTAGTCGGAATCCAGTAATTCACGAATAAAGTAAGGTAAGGTTAGGCGATATAGTATCAAAATTGTTAGCGATCTTTCAGACTCGATGCGCCTACGTTATCCGGAAACCAACGATCATCATGACCGCTTCATCCTCCTAAGACTGCCGTCCCTAGGCAACGCAGAGATCCCAGCGTCGCGCATCTCATCATTTTCGACGACGCGCGCTGAATCTAATCATCCGGTCTTTGGTCGCAGAGAGTAACGCACAGCCGATATCCCTCTTCAACACGCCCTCCAACGGCGACCAAAATAAGTGGAAAGGCCAGTTCATTAGCCTAGAATACCGCAGAATAAACGCAGATATATATCTATATATATATATATACAGGCCTATTATAATAGCCGTTGTTACCGTAGGCCTATAGATGTCTTTGTAACGGAATGATAATAGGGATCGCGGGCTGTTAGAAGGTTGATAATAGGCTCAGAGTAAGTGAGTAAGACAACGTTAGCCAATTAGGCCTCCGTTCATTCAGGATTGCGATTAGCCTATCACCTTGGGAGACAATATATATATCGATAGCTGTATTTCGTGTAGGCTTAACCTACAAGGAGATGTGCTTAGCCTAGGCCCAGACTCATAGCGGAACGAGTTGCCATGCAGAGTTTGGCAGGTTAGGCTTAACACTGTCATTAGGCTTTGACTATAGGGCTAGTTAGCTCCGTTCGCGTATTTGTAACCAGTAAACAGATGAGCGCTGACGAGGCATTGTTCGTGGATAGTTATAACCATTAGGCCTTCTCAGAGCCATAGGAAGCCTACGTTATAATCAGGGCAAGGCACTAAGATGCAGTTAGCGAAGCCTATCTTTCGTATTTAGGACTACCAGTTTTCAGACTCTATTATTATAATAACTGTTTTAGAATAGGCCTAATCCTTAGTCACGGCATGACAATAATTATTAGGCTACAGGCCTAGTCTACAGTGGAGGTGTTAAGGATAATCATAGCAGAACATCGTACGCAGTAGGACAGCGTTAAACAAATAAGTCGATTTAAGATTGAAGTAGGCCTATCCGTTTTGAGGTTATATCCTTTAACTGCCGTTTTTCCGATAGGCCTAATCTATAGATAGGTGTGATTAGCATAGGTTAGAATTGCCGGCTCACTAGGCTTGTTGTAATTAATAGCAGCAACTCTGCTTGACCTAGAATAACTTTAGACGTCTCCCTAGTTAGGCTGGTGTTAGTCTGCTAGTCTGTTAGTCCCGACAGCTTATTGGACGGCCAATAAGACAGCTTCTTTTGCTCGCCACGGACGTGGTAAGGTGTTTCACAGCCTAAGTGGTATTAGACCTAGGACTAGTTGTGAGATTGGTCTATCAGTGAGAGCTGACTGTGAGACGAGTTAACTAGAATTGAACGAAGCTCATTTAAGCATTTGCAGAGCGTAGGCTATAGGCCCCACATAAATAGACATATATAGTCTTTACAAGATGGCAGAAGGACACTCAAGAGTCTTGATTGACCAAGAACGACTCTATGCATATCAGGGTGGCCCTCAAACTCGGAGCCAGACCAGTCGCTTGGCAAACCAGGGGGGCTCCGCTCTCGACAAGTCAGAATCAGACGAGAGCAAGCGATCGGAAAAACAATTGGCAGAGATGACCGAAAGAGATGATAGGATTTCACAGACGTCTTCAGACCACGGAGAAGCTGAGTTTTCCCTGCATAACATTAGCACAGGTTCAGCATACTTGCACCAAATTTCCAATACCACCATCCCCTCCCCTCTGCCGACCCCGACGCGAGAGCAAGACCCGCGCTTAATGGCATCGGATCACCGCTCTTCGACGCCTTTAATGGCACTAGATAATGACATCCCGAGGAATGAGGAATTGCAAATGCGTTCCGTTAGCCATAAAAGCCATCGCGAAATTGCTTTTCAGCGCAGCGTTGGCCACCAAGCAGAAGACGAGTCAAGATTAACGTCGCCCATTCTGGAGCTACATAATGACAGGCACGAGGAAGGCAGATTGAGGAGCGCATTAGACGAGAATAATTATCAGCGAGCGAGCGACTTTCCCCGAAGAGAAATTACGACCGAAAGGACGACAGAACGAGGAATACGAAATGAGGTCACGTCTCCGCCAGGAGCAGACGAGGAAAAACGGCACGACACAGCTAATCAGCTGAAAGCCATTAATCCCGCACTAGGACCATCCCAGACACAATCTATTGCCATGCTGCGACGAGAGACAATAAACTCAGACGAGAGACCCCGAGCGGCTTATGATAGACGAGATCCATTTGGACCGACCGACCGGGACCAAAGATTGATCAATTCTCTGAATCCATTACGGTCCGCACGCGAAATAATTTATTCTGACCGGCGACGATACGAAGGACAACGCGATAACGGATCAGGAATAAATTCGGGGACGATGCATACCGGCGACCGAGTTAATTTTATTCCGGCTCCGGATCAACCACTGATGATGTTTCCTACGGAGGCACAAAACGAACACCACCACCCCGACGATCATGCATTCGTTTCAGCAATACACAACGAAGACCAGTTTATTTTACGAGATCCAGCGTCTACGAACCCATTCACTAGGCCTCATAGCAATGTTCCTCTTCAGGCTTCTCGAACAAATACGGAACATTACCAAGAAAACAAATGGATTACGCTCGGTAATTTCGACGTACCACGCGCGGTGCAGTTTGACGAAGGGACTCAGCCATTGGCCGCGTTGCCAATGCAAGATCAGCGGCCCTCACGCAGAGATGATGTTATCCCGTCTCAACCATACATCCGTGATCCATCTTTGGGGGATCAGTTCAAAACGCATTATATTACCGATAGGAACTTGCTTACAAACTTTCCGGCGATACACCAGCAACAGCAGTTTGGCCCTGAACGGAATTCAGTATTCCCCCATTATACAACCCCCTACCGTGATGAAGCCGACAAATGTCCTCGTTTTCTTAGTGAACGGAATTCAGTTTCTCGATTCGCGCCCCCTCGCGAACCGGAACAATACTTCACTCAGGGTAGCGAGGTCCCTCAGTTTCCAATGCCCGATGCGAAGTGGGACCCCATACAAAGCGACTGTTATCCTCACCAACCAGAACCCAAGATAGAAATAAAACGCCCCTTCAGCGCAGGCAATTGTTTATATCCACGAGTCAATGGTAACGAAACGCAACATCGGTCGGTGGCGCCATTATACAGCGTGGACAACCGTATACCACCAGTTTACACTCTAGCAAATGACTTGGCGGTATCTCAAGCACCAATGACTACGACTTTGCGAAATTCGGGAATTCCAGAAGTAGGAGAGACTGGAAGCCACTTTCCATGCGGCATGATTTCCCAACCGGAAGCAAGGCCAATCACAGGTCTCGAACCAAGGACTTCTATAGCGCCAAGTACTTCACAAAATGCTTCTAAAAGGCTATCATCGAAAAGCTCCTTATTCCTACCAGATAAATTCACGGGTCTGGGGTGCTGTAATTCGTTTCTCGAATCCTTTCGCCGATGGCTCTCTTTTCATTCTATATCCGATGATCAGTCTCGAATTGATTCGTTTTACCTACTGCTATCAGATAGTGCACGAGTATGGGCTCGGAGCTTGAAGCTTCCAGAAGGGACTACCTTTGATCAATTGGAGAAACTGTTTATTCAGCGCTTTTCAGACCCTCAGGTTTGGTCTAAACTTTCGAGCCTCTGGCGATCCTCTCAATTACCCACTCAGAGTGTCGCAGCGTTTATTGCCGATCTCACAGTGAAAGCAGACCATCTTGGGGTAAGCGAAAAAGATATATACCTGATTGCATTGAACGGCATCCTTCCGAAGCTTCGGACAGCGATTTTGACGAAACAGCCGAAAGACTTGGCAGAACTAGCCCAATTCGCATCTCTCATTGAGGTCGCGGTTGAACCGGAGGACGGTTTTACGGAAATTGCTAAAACTTTGGCCCAGATGCAAGCACAATTGACTCGTTTACAACCCACTAATGTAGCTCCGTTGCGATCGGAAAGTAGTAAGCGAGTGACGTTTCTGGACCACCCATCAGATGATACTTATTCACAAAACGATCCGGCCTACAACGAAACACGCAACAACCCTTACAATACCACGCTTCCTCCAACATGGGATACAGGGCGCACACCATACACCCCTGCATACAATAACTACACGGCCCATCAACAACAACCCAGACAAACTTTTTCGGGACCGCCCCGACTTTTTAAAGGCCGAGCGTTTGCACCGTCGTATAATCGCCCTCAATTTCAAGGAAATCGATACACACCACCACAAAACACATTCGGAAATCAAACATCATGCGGCAACTGTGGTTCATCGCACGAATTCGGGAGGTGTCCCTCGGCCAGGTCACGCTGCTACAATTGCTCTCGATTGGGCCACTGGGCACACATGTGTCGATCCAAACCCTCATCTAGCCAATGACGGGCGGGGAACGCCAGGTTCCAGAACCGGGTCGATCGCCATCAAGGATTCAACAAACGATCATCACCGGCTCCATACGAACCAGTTGCCACGCCTTCACCGAGACCAGCCCATACTGACGATGAAGCCGATCGATTCCTGCGAGATGATAACACGTTCTTCCATCGGACCGCACACCAACGGGACAGGAACATCACCACATCGACGGTTCCCACCATTTTGGCGACGACTAAAGCGGCATCAAACAATATGCCTTCTGAATCGCAAATTAAAACTTCAACGGCTGCTATTTCCAAACACGTGCTAAATAAAGGCTGTCTAATTGGTATACGATTGTACGGTCGCTATTATTCGGCGCTTGTCGACAGCGGTTGCTCTAGCAGCTCCATCTCATTAAAAGCTTACAAACAACTGCCTAAAAATAAACAAATCCTCATCCCAACTCCTAATTTATGCCTGTACGGAGCGGATCAATTACCTTTAAAGATTTTTGGTAAAGTAGAAATTGAGCTCGACCTACAAGGGTTCAAAGTTCCTTTCTGTATGGTCGTAATTGATTCGTTGATCGAGAGCGTCATAATTGGCGAAAATCTCATGATTGAAACACAGGCAATTGTGAACTTTAAGGAACGATGTGTAACATTTTTTGATAATTTGATTGTCATGGATTTAAAATCAAGTCAAACGTCAGCTGGTTCGCTTCTAAGTTTAACATCGAACCTTTCAATACCGGCTAGATCCGTCGCTTTAGCCCCCATTAAAATTCCGAAACGTTTCACAAACGTCATAAGTGTGGTGCAACCACTGGAAATAAACCCATCTCAGAAATTTCTAGTGGCAAACACACTTATTCAACCACGTTCAAATAAAACAATGATTAATATCCTTAATCCATTCAATGACACTCTGACGTTACACAAACGAACACCAATCGCACGCATACAAGAGGTTGCAACTGTACACGAACAGAACGATACTATACCAGAGGATTCTTCACCGACCTCTACGGCAGAACAGAAAGAAGCTGTCTTGACGGAACTGGGTATTTCCTATCGGAATAAAGAATTATCAGTAGTGGATGAAGCTCGACTTCGGGACTTATTGTTTGACCATCGAGATATCTTCGCGACCAGTATCGCTGACCTTCCTGGAACCAATGTCGTCACCCATCACATCGAAACCGTCGGTCCACCAGTCAGAGCGCAGGTTTTTCGGCATAGCCAACGAGCCAGGGAAGAAATTGAAAAGCAAGTTGAATCTATGTTGGAGAATGACATTATTAGACCATGTTTCAGCCTCTGGTCGGCACCAGTCATATTGGTCAGTAAGCGTGACTGCGCCCAACCTCGTTTTTGTGTGGACTACAGAGCTCTGAACCAGAAGACCACGCCCTTTTTCTACCCTCTCCCAGATCTGCCTCAAATCCTTGATCAACTCGCTGACAAAAATCCCAGATGGTACTCTTCCTTGGATCTTCGTAGTGGATACTGGCAGCTTAAACTGGATCCAGACTCCGAACTTAAGACTGCTTTTGTGACGTCATCAGGGTCCTATTGCTTCCAAAGAATGCCGTTTGGATTACAAAATGCGCCCGCTTCGTTTCAGCGACTCATGCATACAGTCCTGAACGCGGAACTGAACGAGTACGTGCTGTGTTATTTAGATGATATATTGATTTATTCTCCCACTTGGGACCAACATCTGGACAATCTGAAACAAGTTTTTAGTCGCCTTCGATCAGCAAATTTACGCCTACACCCTACGAAGTGCAAATTCGCTCAATCAGAATTAAGATTCCTTGGCCATATCATATCAAGAGACGGTGTGAAGGCTGACCCGACCAAAGTCGAGAAAATTCGCGACTTTAAGAGGCCACATTCAGTGAAAACTCTTCGTCAATTCCTCGGATTATCGAATTATTACCGTAAGTTCATACGCGGATATGCACATATCGCTACACCATTGACGCAGTTACTACGTAAAGACACCCCTTTCGTATGGGAATCCGCCCAAGAGACCGCGTTTCAGACAGTGAGAGAGGAGCTCACCAAAGTTCCAACTCTCACATACGCCAAGCTGAATGAACCATTCTATATACATGTGGATGCCAGCGCCAAAGCAATTGGATACTGTCTGACTCAAATTCATCCTACACTAGGCCATCTACCGATCGATTTTAGCGGCAGAAGTTTGAACGAGACTGAACAGAAGTATTCCGTGACAGACGCTGAATGCCTAGCACTCGTGAGCGCGATCCGTTCATACCACTCATTTATTGCCGGACAGAAGTTCTTTGTTGTGTCCGACCACATAGCATTACGTTGGCTTCAATCTATCCGAGCCAATACCACAGGAAGACTCGCAAGATGGTCTCTCCTGCTTCAAGGTTATTCGTTCGAGATACTTCACAAACCTGGGAAAGAGCATGTGGTCCCCGATGTACTTTCTCGTATCCCCCACCCACCACCACCGCCCGTAGAAAAAGACGACGTTTTTCTAAATGAAGATATATACTTGACGCCTATCAAGGAACTGCTTTCAAATGAACATACGGAATGCTATATCAGTTACGTGGAGTCACCAACCAAATGTGAGTCCATCCAAGTGATTACGTCGAACTCTGACGAGGAAGATACGTCTGCGGATGTTCAAGAGTGTTCGTTATTCGCGGACTCTGAAATGAGGCACGAACAGCGACAGTGCCCGGAATTCGCACCACTAATTGCTTTTCTCGAATCGGACATTCTGCCTGAGAAAGATTCAGATGCACGGAAGTTGATACTGATTTCAGAACAATTTGTAATGCACAAAGGTCTGTTGTATCATATGTTCCAGCCGCGCTCGAAGGATGGAGCAAGATTACATCCCTTCATCCGTCAGTTGGCAGTTCCAGTTAAATTACGAAACGCAGTTCTGAAAGCGGTGCATGATGACATAGGCCACGCCGGACGGGAAAGGTCGTATCTCGTTCTGAAAGCCCGATTCTATTGGAAGTCGATGTATGCAAATCTCATGACTCACGTGGACTCGTGTCAAGTCTGTCAACAATGCAAGAGAGCATATTATCCGACGAAAGCTACATTACACCCTTTGGAACCTGTGGATGTGTTTGATAGATGGCACGTAGACTTTGCAGGAGCATTACCCGTAGGAGACAATGGAAACAAGTACCTTTTGATGTTCGTGGAGTCATTGTCCGGGTACCCGGAACTCATACCCGTACCCGACCAAACAGCGAAAACGGCAGCGGATTGCCTCTACAAATACATCTTCACGAGACACGGCCCGTTCAAATCTCTGGTTTCGGACCGTGGTTCAGCCTTCTTGTCACAAATCATGAAACACCTGTGCAACAGATTCCAGATCAAACAAGTCTTCACAAGCAGTTACCACCCACAGACGAACTCGAAAGTAGAGCGCAAGTGGCCGATGATTTGGTCAGCTCTAAGATCGTATTGTCTGGACCAGAATGATTGGGAAGACAAAATACCCAGTATTCTGTATGCCTTACGTGCGCCACCTTCCGTTTCAACAGGATTCGCACCTGCTTTTGTTTTAAACGGCAGAGACTTGGCTTTGCCACTGCAAAGTGCTCTGACGCCCCCCACAACCCATAGAGTTGGTGTAGATTCGTACATTCGAGAACTCTTGCCTAAACTAGAGCTCGTGCGTGAAATTGCCAGAGACAATATTCTTAAAGCGCAAACGACGTACAAGAAGTACTATGACAAAACTCAACGGGAGATGACTTACAATCCAGGTGACTTGGTATGGCTGCACCAACCGTTCACGCCGAAGGGAATCTGTGCGAAGTTACATAAGCGTTACATAGGACCGTTCTATGTGATCCGAAAAGGCCTCAATGACACTTACATTTTGAGAGACTCTGTAACACATAAGTTGCAACCTGCGCCCGTGCATGTAAATCGTTTGCGAAAGCATGTGGAATCGCAAGACATGTTCGAGACACGATTCAGAGACTTATTCCCTGACTCTCAGGCAGTCACATCAGAAGAGATTCCAGAAGAGACTTCTTCAGTCGACGAAGGTGCTGACGTTCCGCAAGCATCTACCTTTGCCTCAGATGACGCTGGAGCATTGCCAGTCACGACTGACACTGGGACCGCCATAGCCGATGTTTTACAACAAGCTACGACGTCCTCTGAATTGGCAACTCCGTCGACTGTTGCTGATCAACACACGGATGAGGTTATATCGTCTCAGACGACACAGCAAAATGCAGATGCATCCTCTGAAGACGAAATTGGAGACCAGGCGCGTACAGATTCAGATTGGTTTGCAGTGACCAAGATTCTGGCTTGCAAAGTAAGAGGGAAGAGACGAGTATATCGTGTACAATGGGCAGACGAAAGCTTTCCCCCATCTTGGATACCAGAGATTGATGTCTCTCAAGCGTTAAAAGACGTGTATCATAAAACACATACGTTTGATGGACGAAAAAGAAAACGATTTTAATTCGCACGCGAACACATGAAACGCACACACCACACGAAGTATCCGGACAAACATTTTTTTTTTACTAAGATCGCCTAGGTGAGAATTATTATAATAAAATACCTAACTTTTTTTTCCCATTTGTAGAAAGATGGCCACATTAAATTTTGTGTACTGATTACTGTTCATTAGACGACTTCTTAGAGTCGGGCCCTAAATCGAGACTCTTCTAATTCCACCGAAGTTTCTTCTGAACTGAATTTAGATGACAAAATTATTCTACATACCCGAACCTTTAATAAAAGTTTATTATTTGTACAGCTTGCAATTATTCTGATGTTAACATTGTAATAGTACTTGGATTACCAGGTTAAGATATAGGGCTGACATTGCCATGACCAAGTAGCGGAACCGAAGGAGTTAATGTAATTATTAAAATATATACGAAACGAGATTATTTTAATGTGAACAGTCAAACAATCATATAGGCCTAGTAAACACAAAACACAATCGACAGTTGCGAATTTATCGACATAACCGCGAAACAAAAATTGTGGCGTTTGACTTGTAGTATATGTTGTCGTTTGTGCAATATGCCAAAGAAAGATGTGTTGTGCTAATGAAGATTATATTGTGAAGTGAATAATTAACTGTATTAATAGCACAAGGAAAGAAAATGTTTTGACGATTGTCTCAGAACCTTAATATCGCATGTTTGATGTTTGTAGTTTATCTAGTTATTGTAGCGATGGCTGTAGAACGCATAGTCATAGGAAGTTTTGCATTTGCGGATCAGTTATTGACTTGATAGAGTGCGACATATAGTTATTACGTGTTATTACGTTTTATTGTACGAGTTCAGGACACATGTAACTAAAACAAGGTTTTATATATGCAAGTTTTTTTTTATACAGTTTAATTGCAAGATGTGTAGGATATTAATTTTAAGACCTTTCCAATATTATGGTTTTAAAGTCAATGCTACTTTCTAAGAATTTTCAAGAAGATTTTCTTCTTTATTGGTATTTTAGTATGAGGACACCGAACGCTTTAGTATGCTTCTTGGTGCTCTGCAGCATGACGCTGACCTTTGCTCAGACGAACAGACGGACTTCGACCATCCGGAGGCACAATTACGGAGTTTCTTTCCAGACTAAAGGAACAACCTTTCCAAACTCAGGAGTGTGGAAACACACCTTTCATTATATGCTTCCATCATTAGCAAACATAAAGCCAGTTGACAATTGGTGCCATTTTCGCTACTTCCAACGTATTTGTACTGAATTTCCTGGATTAACATCGATTATGATGAACTTTTCGCTAGCAACAAAGAAACAAGTACAGAACGATCTCAAAAAAGCTTTTGCAATGATTCCAAATTCACCCTTGCCAACAAATTTTACTAAATCAAAGAGGTCACTGTTACCCTTTATTGGCCAACTGAGCAGTTCACTTTTTGGCACAGCTACTGAGGAAGACGTGAAGATTGTAGCTTCACACGTCCAAGCCATTTCAAAATCACAATCTGAGTTATTAGCTGGGTTTCAGAAACACACCGAGCTAATGTCTTCCTTTGCTTCCTTAACACGAGATAAAATGAACAATCTAGAAAAAGCGGTCGGTCAAGAGATGGATACCATAATTGCAGCGATGACCGAGGACAGGCAGTGGATCAAGAGACATGGAACAGATCTTACTTTTTTGGTTTACTCTGCACTTTCCAAAATTCATGAGGCAATTCCGTTGACGAATCAATTACAGAGTTTGTATGGTGGAATTGAACAGCTTGTCTCTGGGATTTTGCCATCAGTTTTTATATCACCTGCAGCAATCGAGCAAACTATATCCGAAATAGATGCGGCTCTGAAAACCACAATTCCTAACATGCAAGTTCTGTACCGACACCCAAGCTATTACTATAGGCAGCATGACTTTGTTTACATCCGAAACCATACAGATTTGTACATTACAGTTAAGTTTCCTGTCACACACGTTGAGCAAATGACCTTGGACATTTACAATATTGTTATTTTTCCTGTCCACTTCCACAATGGTTCAGACTACTCCACAATCTTGAAATCCGACGCTCAGACATTTTTCATATCTCAAAATTTGGAATACTATGCTGAATCCCCAAACCAGTTTTCAACAATAGATGTAGTGACTGTCGACAGTCTATTGAAAGCGAGACCTCAGTCTTGTCTGCTTTCCATTTTCAAAGACGATAGCGCCAACATAAAAACATACTGTGATTTCCAAGTTATGACTTCCACCAATGTCGACACAGACTTATATATTTTGGATTATCCACAGATCTTGATCCGCAGTAATCAACCAGTTCAATTGGAATGCCCTAACAACACGAAAACTTTGATGAATAGTTCTTATTTCATTTATGATGTGCCCTGTGCATGTGCAGTCAGAACCACACTTTCATATTTACCTCCAAGAATCACACAGTGTGACTTTGATCACAGAGCTCAAGCCGAACCATCCCCTCAATTTCCATTAAACCTGGCCTTACTTCAACATTTTTTCAGTAATGACACTCTGGCAATTTTCAAAGGCGATTTCCTTACTAACCAATCTCTGATAGTCCAACTACCAGAAATGAAATTTTTTAATCACTCTTTTGACCAAAGACTCGCAATCGACAGTTCCATTTCCTATCGTTTAGACCGAGTAGTGAACGCAACCAAGGCGGAAGAACAAATTTTTAGATCCATGGTAGACCCTTTGTTAGCAGGAGATATTACAATACCATCAGATTTCTTTTCTTCAGCACCCGGTTACCTGACTATAGCTAATGCAGTGTTTGCCGGAACAAATCTAGTAATTGGAACTTATTTGCTGTATAAAGTCAGAATGATAAATGCGATGCTGATAATGATTCCTCAACAAGCTAAAGCTTTGACCTTACCAAACCTTGTCATTACTACACCACCCACTTCGACATATACCCCATTCTTCCAGTTACCCCAATCGACAGATCCCATGACTGGCATAGTTTATTTGCTTATGATAATTCTGGTGATATACATACTGAAGAAGATTTGCAATTTTAAGAAGACCACTTTTGCTTCTAGCCCTGATTTTGATATTTGCTTGGAAGTTAAGTCACGAGGACGCTGCTTTTTCTTGAACCTCCAAACCGTACCAGGTTGTCCTTCTGACTATCTCACAACTGGAACCAATCTCTGTAGCCATATTTCTGTTTCTGGTTGGGTGATACCCCATGTACACATTGCTTGGGATGACTTTGCCATGGTCCACAAACAATCAGGTCGTCCAGTTCCTTTAGATATAAATTTTAAGCTTTCATGGATACAACGTTTTAAACTAAGATATGTGTTTGCTGACTCGTATGTTTTGTTGTTGTTCTTTTCACATGCCGGAAAGGGCATCTATGTTACGCTGTGAAAACACATGGTCAACGGCAGCAGATTCGCGAAGATGTAACCATCTGCGAAAGAGACACCAATGCAACGAGACGACTTCTGCGCTTTCTCAGGAGTCACTCTCGATATTTCTCTGTCTCCATGCTGCGTTCAAAATTCTTATATCAAGCCATGTCGTAAAAATATATGTTATATGTTGTAAACTTGGTGTTGTCCTACATATTAGTATATTTAATCTTAGTCGTAAAAAGAGAGTCACAATTTCTCTTCTATGTGGAACAATGATTATACTTATGCTGTTGACAATTTTTCGAAATGAGTATTAGCAGGTTCTTTAGCAACAAAGTGGACCTGGATGAACATTTAGATATTCTAAATAGTAACTGTTGATGTTGTGCTTTTTGTGACTTTGCTTATATCGTGCTATATTATTGAATATTATTCGGACGATCGAACTCACATCAGAACAATTGTATTTGTAAAAACATTTCTATCTACCAAGAACATTTTAACTATCTTTGATACATTGCTAAAGTGAATGGACTTTTAACTATGCTAAAGTCATACAACTGTGTAAGTTATATTGTAGGGATTTAACTATTGATGTTGTGATTTTGTGGTTGTGCTTATATTAGCATGTACATGTATTAATGTAACCACACCGTTCTTATCTAAGCAAAATTTTGGACGGGACCTTAAATTCACACACTTAATTCATACACTAGAACAATGAGGACATTGTTGGATCTTCTGCATAGTGGGGAGGTGTATAATGAGGAGATAATTAGACATGCATAGAGTTATAATGAGGAGATAATTGGACATGGATATGGCTGAGAATATACACAATATTGCATACATGTAGGGGGAACTCATGAATAGTTCACAGAGGAAGATAAGATATGTACAACTGTCACTCAACCTGTCAATCAGGAACAACTACACACATGGAGATACGGGGGGATAAATATTCATGAGGTGTCAGTCAGACGGCGCATGCAAGCACGCAACGACATGCCATTGGTGGCATACACCAGGAAGCGGACCAATCACAGAACACGTAACAGACGATTGGCTAGCACTGGGAGTCATACACGCATCAGACTATAAGATAGAGTGTAAAACTACATTCTGTCTGTCACCCCAGAGTTGTATTAAGAATAGGTAGTGTATTATTGGGTGACAGGGATTCGACGCAAGATTTAGTTAGATAGGTAGGTAGGCTGTTTAAGACTAAAAGATAATAACGGTGTGCTTTAGTTACGGATTCGAACACTTAGAATTATAGATTGTAATCGAACTGGTTTTGACCTGCGAGTCGTATTGAATACTCTCGCCGATCTTGACTGGCGTCGCCATATTTGTCTAATAATAATTTATATATAAAACCAATCACCGTGTCGTCTTTGCTAGCTAGGACTCACCAGAGTAGGTTAGCAAGTAAGTAACAGATCAGGATCACCCGTACTGGACTACATTGGGTACTCTACCCCACGGCTATAATCCCCTGCCGAAAGTTATATGACAGTTCTACAGCAGCAGCAACAGCAGTAGCAGCAGCAGCAGTCATCAGGCGCTGATGTCGATGCTACCCCCCAGCGTCCTTGTTCTCCTCTTAAAGCAACTCTTCTTTCGTTGTCTCCTCAAACAGCATACATAAACGGAGGACTGCTTAACCACATTTGTCCTGACTACTCAGACCATGCTCCTCTTTCACTACAATCTGCTTTTGTCAATGACAAATCTCAGTCTTGTCCAAAAACAATATCAATTTTTGCAGATAACATAAATCTCACTGTTATTATTTACAAACAATGCTACATTCCAACTATTTTGAAACAAACGAAGACAGTATTTAAATAAAAAAAAGTACAAGACAGAAGTTAGTCGTTTAAGACAACCGCAGACATGAAGGATGATATGATGCAATGACAACTTCATTTTCTAACATTTTTGTGCATCACAATCTGAGTTCAATGCCTCTGAGTGGAGAATGATTTGCACTCATATAAAAATAATCAATATATAATCTATGGCACTGTAGTCAAACAGAACTCCAGAAAACTGACACAGAAGGCATGGATTGGATTGAAAACAAACTCTGAGCTGACAGTCTACGAAGCTGACCATCACCACACTGCTATGCACCTCATCCATCAAATGAAATATACATCGAACTCTGAGTCATAAATATTTTCAGATATCAGGACACAAATACGACAGTGCTTTTGCTTAGCCCTTAAGTAGTGCTCTACAATAATATTTCTTATTTCATAATCATGATCGAAATAGAGAGATTTCCAATTCGTCTGTCAACAATTTCCTGTGTGCCGATATAATTCTTTGCAAAACAATCTAATAGGCTGAGCAAAAATTCCCATTGAAACATTCTATTTGCCTGTCTTGCATTTAGTTTTGAGGGGTGCTCTAAATCCAGGTTGGCTGTTGTAAGCTATCTGATGGTGTCGTAAAGCAACATTATGCCACTTATATTTACTTGTAAATGTATTCTTCTTACATAGAAGAGACCAACAGAAAACAAGAGTAAAATACTTGTGCCTAAAACTATAGTGACAAGTCCCATAGCTTTCCTAGTTGTTTTTAGTACACTCTCGTCATTTGTTACAGAACAAATGTCCAGTACATTACAAGTGCTCCCACGGTGCAAATTTTGTAACTCACCTAAAGTCACTACGCAGCAGATTATTAAATAAAATTTATTTCCATAAATATATTAAAAAGCATCCTTAATCCCTAAAAAGAGGTTCTCAGAAGGCAGTAGTCATTGCTCAAGCACATTCTGTACTTACACATGGGCCTCTGTGCATGACCAGAATTAGACAGTCATAATAGAAAAGAGCGTGAAGAAAATTCTCCCTTGAAGCAGAAGAATTATTTCTCATTTTTCCAATTCATCATGGATCTTGTGACCAGATGGCAGCACTCATAAAAACGCATCCATGGCCGACGCAGCGACAGCTGCTGCTGCTTTCTCTCGACCTCGTTTTTCATTTAATGATTTCTCCAAAGGTTCTTTCACTGCCTTCTAATATAAACGAAATTGCTTCCAAAGAAAATTCTGCTGTGAAAAGGACGACGCCGACAACGACGATGACGAGGTTGACTATTCGTTGCGCTCCATGTCAATGCTTCTCCATTCTGAGTACATTTACAGCTCTCTATTTACCCAGACTAATATTCTCTACGCATATCAAGACATTGTGTTGAAATCATTTACAAAAGAATACTCCTTGCATCTATATCAAAATGTCTTGCTTGCAATACTTGTGCAAGTCTGTACTGCATCTCTTCTAATAATATGCTGCTATTCAAAGATCTCATTTGCCTCTTTCTGAAAAGTTAATCCACTCGCAAACAGATGTCGCTAAATTTCCTGCACATCTGCAGACGCAATTCAAGTTTAGAACGCAGTATTAAAAGTCAACCAAATAATTACACGTCTCCTGTATGAGATTTTGACAGATTTCCTGCTGACTGGCCTTACTTGTAAGAATTCAACGATATTTCATAGGTGACTAATCAAAACCATACATATAATATCATATGCCACAGCAAATCCAGACAATAGCAATAAAAAATGAGTGAAAGATGCGCCTTAACTTCTGCGCAACATGACAGTGTAACATTTTCGCAATTCATAATTCCAGCGGTCTTTATTTTGTACACATTATAACAAATCGTTTTACCATTTCATATGCATGCATGGCATTTCAATGCCAAAGTGCATGATATCTGTCGCCAATCAAACTACTATTTAGGAACTTGAATTAGTTTCATCGACCCAACTTCTAGTTTTAAAAAAACTACTTTGAGCAATCCAACTTTCAGTTCAACAATAAACCACTATCATCAATCCAACTTTTACTTTCACAAACCAATATGTCTATCTTTCAATTTTCATTGAGCATAATTCAATTACTTTCATCAATCCAACTTCTATTTAAGCATGAATAAAAATGTGCAAATAACTTAGAATGCTAAATTGATACATTACCAACATTTATTCCACATGTCAGCACGTTGCATGAAGTAATGTATTCGTGTGTGGTTTGTCGGAGCACATGTATGTCGAGTCAAGTTTGTCAGGGTATATTTGTCATGGAGAAAGCGCTGATTGCTCCAAGATATCAGAGACCCAAAAACTAACTCCAGTGCATCAATACATAATGTTTTCTATGAGCAAGCGTATGGAAATCAGTCACATTTATACTTTCACACAAAATGATAGCCGGTTTCCTAGTCATCTGACAAAATCAATAATCAATTTCTCTTTACTGTTCACAGGACAAGCATTGTGCACAGATGTCTTAGGCTCAGAGTTTAACATCATCTGCAGGAATGCAATGAAGAACAATGTTTCTCAAATTAACAAATATTTATATTTATCTTAAATACAATCATCAGTCCACACAATCAAACGTATACATTTACAATGCAAAATATATGTAAATAATTTGCAAAAAATTTAAAAAGCATATACCTGAAAACTTTCAATACTCTATTCAAATAAAAATGCCAGCGCTGATTAAAAACAGCAAGTTCATGATGCAAGAATTATAGAGGCTAAACATATATCTGGCTTAAACTTAGATCACAGTCAACACAGTGCCATCCAGTGTTGCATCTAGGTGTGGCAGTTGATGCTAGAGTTCTTGATCTGCACTGAAGATGGATAATGACATAAGATCTAGAATTTGTTTGCAATTATTAAGACATCCAACAGTCATTTACATGCACAAAGTATAAATTCTTCTTTCACAGACATATACTTATCAAGATGCCTTACCTCTACATGCCTTATCAACCAACCTCATCACTTCCTGATCCATTGATGCATTCTATCGCATACATATCTGTCAAACTTGATGCCTATATTATGACCCTAAGTTGCACTCTGACCAGTGTTGTTGTTCCGATCGGTTTTCTGGCAGACCAATTATTGGTTGTAGAAATCCAATTTTAAATCAATTAATGATTTCTTTAATCAGAATTATAGAAAATTCCTCATATGAAATATAACAAATTTTACTTGACCATGCTAGTCTGTGCTATGCACAGAACTCAAAACTGAAACCAAATGGGTTTAGCTGCTCTAGATCAAAAGTTACTGATGCCTGAAAATGAAAAAATTTCGCAGGTTCTACACAAATTCGAGCTAAACAATCAGGGATTTTTAAAAAATCATTTAATCTTAGGAGCACCAACAAGAGATTACTAGTATTAATAAAAAGGTTTTTTCTTCAAGCTTTCCAATGATGTATGTTTGACTTGTTTATCAGATGTCCAACATGCCCATTTGGTCAGTTGAAAGTGACCACTACCACGAAGATGAAAGGTTTTTGGATAAAAGCTACAGCATTTCCTTTCAACAAAGACACAAATAAATTACACATTTAAGACACCACCAATAGATGAATTAAACCATACACAAATTATTCACTTTTTGCACATACTGTTGGTGAAGTGTGTCAGTAAACATGACCAAAAAAAGGTTTTACAATAAATATTTTGACACTTTTCAGCAACTCTGGAAGATTTCATTGACAGCGAATCTTATCTTGGTTTCACTTTTGTCGTTACAAAATGTTAAAATTTGACCAAATGCATGATGATGTTGCATTCAAAGTGCCAACATACAGTAGCTATAGATCAATATCCATTGTACCATGGTTCAACAAACTCTTGAAACATGGATAACAAGAGCATAGCAGCTACCATTTATTTGTTGCAATTAGTTTGTAACCGCACAACTTTATAGTCAGGATTTCAAATTCCCACAAAGCACAATTCGCAAAATTTAAAGACACGTCGCAAACTTGTCATTCATCAAGGTAGACCAATCTGCCTGTGTCAAAACAATTACTGGTTGGAGAGATCACACTGGCAGACAACAATATAAATATGGAGTGAAGTGTTTAGAAGTGGAGGGGGGGTCAGGCTGTCAGTCTGAAGCATCGACCAATCCATTTGCGATGTCTCCTTTCACATGACCAGTGTTCAGGATAAATTCTAATGTGAACAAGTTCTGCTAATCGATCGATCACTGAATAAAGCAGACGTCAATAAAGATGAAAGCATCATCATCATCATCAGCAGCAACAACAAACGCCAAGCACAGCAGCGTTCAATGCGCACTGACAGTAAGACACACAGATGAACTCATCTGCAGACAGACAGATGAAAACAGACAGAAATGCAGACAAAACAAAGACAAAGACACAGACAGACAGAAACAACGAAGGATACAAGAAGCAAACAAGGTAAGAATAAAATCAGACATACACAGGGAGAGGCATATGCAACTTTAATATACACGACACAAATGATGAACAGGAAGAGAGCAGCAGAAATGCATAAAACCATAAAGAAGGACACAAACTGCAAACAGAACGAGCACGAGACAAAGAAACAGCAAAACGAAAAGCAGTCAGTGCATACCCAGAGAGGGATATATGTCCAGAGAAACAGAGACATACCCAGAGAGGGATATATGTCCAGAGAAACAGAGACATACCCAGAGAGGGATATATGTCCAGAGAAACAGAGACATACCCAGAGAGGGATATATGTCCAGAGAAACAGAGACATACCCAGAGAGGGATATATGTCCAGAGAAACAGAGACATACCCAGAGAGGGATATATGTCCAGAGAAACAGAGACATACCCAGAGAGGGATATATGTCCAGAGAAACAGAGACATACCCAGAGAGGGATATATGTCCAGAGAAACAGAGAGATCGTGAAACTAAGAAAGCGGTAAAGCGAGAGACAAATGAGGCATAGCAGTCTGAGACAGATAAGAGATATAGAAGTGTGAGAAACTGATGAAAGAAGAAGAGACACCAACGAATAAATTCACAGATAAGCTGAGCCTTTCAAATGGACAGAGTGAAGAAGTAGACGAAGTGCCACTGGGGTAAATCGAATGAAGTGCACTGGAGTGAAGATGACGAAGTGAGTCACATGACAAAGCGAGTGAAGAGAAGAACCATCGAAAAGTCTGATAGACAGTGCTGCTGTCAATGAAAAGAGCTGCAACACTGTGCAACACTGCAACAGTGTACACACACGTTCAGCTGATAAGGCAAACAGAAGCATCGGCACGGAAAACAAGAGATGACAGCAAATAAAACAATTACGATACAAGCACATAACCAAACGAAAACACTGTTCAATAGAAACTGAAGCAGCAGCACAGAAACTTAAAGTTTATACTGTATTGACTCAGTGTTCAGTGTGTTCAACTCGGGGTAAATCCAATACAGGATACCATGCTTTACCAATATAGTAATTGCATGCAGAGAGTCAGATTGTTAATTGTATCATTCAATCTTGTACAGAACAACTAATAATTATTGGTCTTAGCTGATGGTCTGAAAGTCAACATGTAATGTTTGTCAGATATTAATAATGCCAGGTGTAAAACAAAAGTGAAGTAAATAAGAAACTGACCCACTGGCAAACAGTTGATTACAGGTATATAATATATAGATACACCAAAACAGTCAGTGTGGCCATGCAGTGAATCACAAATGGGAAACAGTATGGGGCACGTCACAAATTAAGCAACATAATTAATTATGAGCTTACAAGTTCAAACCCATTGATAGTAGTAATCACAAGCACAGCTTGATTATAATTTTTATTCAGAATCTAAAACAGGTAATATCTACTATTTGTGGGGAATATTTATTTTAAAAAAGTGATTGCGGGATGACTATGTGGCCTATGGATGACTTTAAATTCAATGAGACACTTGTGTTTAGAATCGTGAGCAGCCCCGAAGAATGCCATGGTGAATAGCTTAAAACTCAAAGCCCTTCAAAACCATGGCAAAAAATTCTGTACTAAAGCCTAAAAATTGCAAAAAATAACTTTTGGGGATCATACAAATTATTGAACTATAAAATCATTCAATAACAAAATTCCATGTCTGTCAATTTACAGCATAGATACCCAATTCATCTTTGTAAGTAACAAATTCTGGACAATTTGAAAGCCTTATGGGAGGGCCAAGTCAAGATGATAAGATACAGACACTGGAGATTGCACATCAATAGAAGCATCAAAGTATGGTGACACAACCATAGGAGATTGCAAAACACACCCGTGGTAAGTAAGGGAATATATATTGATACTGTTAAAGCAAAAAGCAAATGATATGTATAACAAAGAACATGTTTTAGCACAGCTAAGTAAATATCGCATAAAACATTGACAAAATATCCGGTAGAATGAATAACAAACTCATGTTAAATTTAAATCATGCCAGGTACCTTTGTGAAACAAGTTCTTATTTATTGTTCTATTCACTTGGTGAGGCCGTGTGCTTTTTTTGCATATGGGGAATCGGGGATAGATCGCTGATCTTACTACACATAATTTTTCCTAGATTGTAAATTCGTCTTTGGCAACATTTCATTTGTCTGGTAAGTAGGTTGCCATTTGATACTGACATTGGAGAAAGCATAATTGAGGTTGAAAGTGACTTGAAACTACTGACAATCAACACAATCATTCACTATATCACTATAGTCCTCTATATCACTATAGTCCTTAGCTGACAAAATTTGTGTCAGCGTTTATTTTTAAGTGGAAGACCTTGCTGACTAAAAATGGCATCATTATTAAAGCTCATCCAAGAGGTTGGATGGAATGAAGGATTTGCTGGAATGTATGTAGAACAGTCAGATCTGCATTTCTACAAGTTGGGCCGATGCACATTGTACAATGCAAGCACGCACGCATGCAAACACACGTGAAATGCACTCAGGAATACACACTGACTGATCCAGTCCAGTTAAATCAAAGGTCAAACAATTACGTACAAATTGTAATTGCAACTGAACGTTTATAATAAAGCACCACTTAGGGATTAAGAGGCGCTCCCAACCAAAGTTAGAGACTCACATCACTAATAAGATAGTATTCAAGCATTTCCGAAAAAGGGAAGATGGTTAAAGCTAGAGGGTTGACATAAACAAAGCGTTGACATTGAGCAATGTGCATGTGGGGAACAACCAGAAGGCCCCTCTGGTGGCTGAGTGGAGAGACCAAGGTGCATGTAGGTTCTGAGGCATGAAGGAGTTAACCTGACCACAGAGTTGCACAAGTAGTACTTCAATTTATAATGAATGCACACAGAAAGTCAACGTAGTACAAATCAGAAAGTCAACGTAGTACAAATGATCATCAGTGCATGGATGAGAGAGTGTTGATCACATGAGGGACAGCGAGTGATGGATGGCGCAGAGTTGACATGGATGACAAAGTCATGTATGAAAGCTATGAACAAACAACAACTGACAGAGATGTTTGGTGTAATCCTTAGTGGGTTAACATACATCGATGTTTGTCTATATAAGCCATGTGAAGACTACGGTCATAAATTTTGGTAGCAATGGATGGCATCACGATTGGCATTGTAGAACCACAGAGGTGAGAAAATGACAAAGCATGATCTGCCTTGGTCTGTTCACGAAAGAAGCTTGTGTGGATTGATTTGTCGAGAGAAATGGTGGAGTCGTCATTTCAAGATGCATCATTCGTCATGTCATGTATCATTCGTCATGTCATGGATCATGAATGCCATTGGACGACGACGACGGTGGATGCTGTTTATGAACAGTGACCAAATGCAAACGACACACTCAGAAATCGATGATCATGACAACAATGACAAACTGACAGAGCTACATGGATGACCCAGAATAGGCTGAGCAGACATTTAATCTACATCCTCATGATAACAATGATAAACTATCTATGACTTCAAAGCCTTTGACTTCAAAGCCTTCAATGACTAAATTTATATTTGAATAAGAAAAGGACATTTTTCAATTTCAATGGAACTGGCCGTTTTATAAACCGCATTAGCGTTAAATGCATTGGAGAGGATCAATTTGGCTTCAGAAAGGGAAGAGGAACAAGAGACGCGATTGCAGCACTGAGAATTCTAACAGAAAGAAGCATCCAGCATGGACAGGACATATTCATATGCTACGTTGACTATGAAAAAGCATTTGACAGGGTCGATTGGAAGAAGCTGATGAGTGCGTTAAGACGAATAGGAGTGGAATGGCAGGAAAGGAGATTGATAGGTAATCTATATATGGGACAGAAGGTGAAAATAAGAATTGATGGTGAATACTCGGAACCAGGAAAGATAGGAAGAGGTGTGAGGCAAGGATGCCCACTATCCCCAATATTGTTTAATATCTATATAGAAGAAATTGTAAGAGAAACACTGGAAGAAGTGAATGAGGGGATAAAGGTAGGAGGAAGACTGATAAAAGCTCTGAGGTTTGCGGACGATCAGGCAATGTTGGCAGGCACTCAAGAAGGATTACAAAGAATGATGGATCGACTGAACATGATATCGACAGAATACGACATGAAAATAAACATCAAAAAGACAAAGACTATGAGGATAAGCAAAGGAGGAAAGGAAGCAATTCTTAAGATCACAGTAAACGGAGAGGAAATAGAACAGGTAGAGAAATTCTGCTACCTAGGAAGTATGGTCACAGATGATGCAAGATGCCATATAGAAATAAAAAGAAGAATAGCCATGGGAAAAGACGCATTCAACAACAGAGGGGAACTCCTCAGAGGAAAACTAAATATGAGCCTTAAAAAGAGGATGGTCAAGACGCTGGTGTGGAGTGTGGTCCTGTATGGGTCAGAAACATGGACAATGAGAAAGGATGACATAAGAAGATTGGAGGCTTTCGAAATGTGGATTTGGCGAAGAATGAAGCGTGTCAGCTGGATGGAACACAAGACAAACGAAGAAATACTGCAGATGGTGGGAGAGGAACGATCAATGATGGAGACAATACGGAGGCGACAGAGAAACTGGATTGGACACATCATGAGGAGTGACACCATAGTACGGGATATCATCGAAGGAAGAATGGAGGGGAAAAAGACAAGAGGAAGACCAAGAACAATGCTACTGGACTGGATGATGACAAAGGACGGTTACAGAGGGCTAAAGATGGATGCACAGAACAGATATGCGTGGCGTCATTGGACATATGAACCTGCCTGACGGCAGAGAACCAAAGAAGAAGAAGATTAGCGTTATAATGTATTAACATTCCTCTATATTCCGAATTCCTTGTCTTAATGGCCATAACTTCTGCCATGATTCTCAATATGGAAACAATGAGTTACAAACCACCAACACGTAATAAATTTCTTAAATTTATTTTCAAAACATTTCTTTTCCTCCAGGTCTTCTGTGCTGCTCAATAGTCTATGCTGCAATAGGCACTCAATCAATTTTTAGACATGATAAGATACAAAATAGTTGTTTTCTCACATGCTGGTATCCCTAACTTAGAAATCAGAAACTGATAAGTTTTAATTTAATAAAATTAGAAACTGTTTGATTACTGCTAGATAATTTGTTGGATAACACTCTACAAATTACACGTTGGTGCAACGCATGTATATTTTCATCATAGGATCTAATTTGGTGCCTTTGGTCGGCACTGAAACGTAATAAAAGGACCGGATGAATATATACATAAACACTCATCAACGTATATGTGGGTTAATGACTTCCCCTTTCATGGCAAAAATATTTAGAGGTTGATATCGTGTTTACTTGTAGACTCGGATATATGGCAAGTAACATTGGATTGGATGAAACTTGCAACGGCCCACAAGAGTCCATCGTGAAACAACGAAACAGACAAGCAACGATAAAATGCGATAAAATGCGAACACGGCTCTAGGACATTCATCACGAGCTCTAATGCATTCGTCCCACCTGTGTGTCCATGCTCACGAGCAATAATAATTACATTAATTATGGAAAAGAAGATCACAAAGGCTTTGCACAGATCACAGACATTCTATCAAATTACACGTACATGAGAAGCAGCTGCACACAAAGACATTTAGAGATTATAGCAAAGACACAATTCAGTATTCATCACGCTGACGTTGGATGGAGGAGTGTAATAAAAAAAGCACATCAAAGCCCAACTTCATGACAGTGTATGGAGTAAGAAACTTCTCTGATGACCACTGTAATCAACTTTCTTATGCTTCAACATTTACCCGACTCGTATAAACAATATTTCTTCACCTTTTTGTTTGCAAGTACAGAATAAATCAGCATTCACAACACAAATATATAGCACCGTATAGTATATATGAGAATTTATAAAGAACATCTTACAGTACTAGCTATTCAGAGGTGTTCTCAGTGTGACAGCCCTAAGGAAATAAGAAAGGCCTCAAGCAGCAAAGTGCTGAAAATGATACCCCCAAAAGATCTTACTACAAATAGAGTGAGATAGGTCATTCCACATAGAAGGGCTCCTCACAATGGCCAAGGTACGGTGTTAAGCCATGTAACTACATATAACTATTTAGTAAAGACCATATCAAGTTCTGCTAGAAAACATCACCCAGATATTTCTTCAGACAAAAGTACTTCGCAGGCAGATTTCCTTACTTGCAAGCTCACTTTAAACAGAGTTTGTGCCAACAGAGTTCACTTTAAGTAAAGCTTAAAACTGAAGTAAACATAAAGATTATAATTTTACTGAAGATTTGCTTTATATTCATAAATAAACACAGCCTATAAAGTTTTGGGTCCACAGTGTAATACACTAATAATATGTTATTTTAGACCTTTCACTGACTCCTACCATTCACCTTCTACTCCCTGCAAAACTTACAGCCTAACTCTCTGGCAACCGGACTCGAACCGCCTTCTGACTACCATAGAGATATTCGATCTCATTCGACATGGTGCACGTGAATAAGCGGGTACCCTGCGCTTGGCTCCTGAGTATCACTCTAGAAGCTTACTGTTATGACTAGCATTGAAAGGAAATTATCTTCATCTCTGAACTATTTTATCCAGTGTCTAAACATGAACAAATTGACACGCAAAAGCCACTGCCGTGTTAATGTTGTCTGTGATCTGGCAGGATAAATCCTATCCAAAAAGTCCATTGGGAACACTAACAAAGTTTTATGCTGCAGCTAATAAAAGCGGTCATCTAGAGTGTAGAGGAACCAGTAATACAAGCATGATGCCAACTTTTCATATTGAAAAAACAAAAAAAGCTCATCACTAAGAGCAAGAGCAATTTTGCTCAATAACTCACTGAGCACTGACACTATACTTTCATAAGTTGTGCAGTCCATGAACACACGACTTTAATAGTAAATAAAAGGATGCAGTGGCTGGATACTAAACTAAGTGTGAATAAAGTGTTTTTCTGACTCTTAAAGAATTGCTTCAACACAAAATGAAGCTCAGTGATGCTACAGGCCTTGAATCCCAACTTCATCTCATATCAAAAGTAAGCTCAGAGGTTAAATTAATTTTTGAATTAGTTTACACGTTGTCCTTAAAACCTGCGCTTGCAACACTAATATACACTCCTGATCCAGAAATGCTCTTGAGTATAATTATATCTATGAAATTCATGTCAAACAACAAATAAATAAATAAATAAATAAATAAATAAATCAATCAATCAATCAATCAATCAATCATGTTCAAAGGCGCTATCGGCCCAACTGCAGCTGAAAAGAGGAGCTTTCAGACAGGTATAAAATAAAGGTGAAGAGGAGACCGATCTATAGAGCAAGCTCATTCCCGATAGTTGTGTCTACGACAGAGAATGCCCGATGTTGCATTATAAAAGCACATGTGAAGGGGGACAATAAGGTCACAGCGAACTGCAGACCAAAGCCCTGGTCAGTGGCCACAAATGGCAGAATTATGATGACAGAGCACCTGCAGATAAGCAGGCACAATACGAACGAGGCAATGTCAAAGAAAGACAGAGACTCTAAATGAGATGCGTTGGGGCAGCGTATGACTAACTGATTCTTGGATTTGTTAAAGTGCCCTTGTAATGACATGTGCTGTGTTATGGCGCTTTCGTTGTCGTCATCATTGCCATCGTCGTCGTCGTCGTCATCATCATCATCATCGGCAACTACCGGTACTGTACACAGTTCCTTCTTCCGATATAATAAGTGAAATTGCATGAGAAATATAAAAGGAACAATTAGAACTTACTTTGCAATGACTTCGCAGAGTTCATAGACATCGTCGAATATAATGTCGTCCTCCATTTTGATAATCACGGACAACAATAGACTGGACAACAGCTTCTAGCCTTTGTTCTGAAAAAAAACAGTCAACAGCATGCATCAGTCTGCTTGGAAGTTTAAGATAAACTCTTAATTTAACCGATATCTCAAAATGACGCATACATCATACAAGCATCATCACATTTGAAGCTAAAACAGCAAAAAAGATTTAGTAATGGCACAAACTCAAGCACCAGGTAATAAAGAATCCATCCATAGTCACTGTAATCTCTAGTTAGCAACTTGACAAAATTGTCCTACAGCTAACAGTAAGTTTGTGTCTCACCACCCGTTGACGTTGGAGTATGAAAGATAAATTAACATACATAAAATACCAGACTATGTGTTGCCACTTTTGACATTTTTTATTATTTGAAGCTGGATCACGTGGGTCTTGCGTTCAAATCATTGAAGTCCACAAATAAAGCAAAGTCTGAAAGACGTTTCTGGTGAGACTCTGGTGACTGGCTATGATTGGCCATTAACAGCTAATACAATGGTCGATGACAACGAGGCCATTGTCACAGCAGTTGGTCTTCGTCTTGGAACCAAATTTTATGAGCCACGTGTAGCCATACTCAATTTGCTCATGGCACCCTTGATACCGCTCATGACTCCCATGGACTTCTCTGCAATTATGGCTTTGGTCAAACAGTTTGACATGGTATCTCCTTAAATGACATTTCCTGCCATTGTCTCACTCGTGCAGCTTTTCTACCATTAACAGACCAGACTCTGATTTTTCAGTGCTCCAGACATAATTATGTAGTCCAATAGAATAGGGTGACAGAAACCCTCACTATTTTCTACTTGCCAGCAAATTCAGTTACAGAGCTCTGGTGTCATGGGAGAGAACGTTGGCATCTGCTAAAAACGATGTTGAATGCGAAATCTGCAATGTCACGTGATTAATATGAGTGGCCGACGACGACGACGACCGTTCATCATGGTTCTGGGATGCGTCGTTCATCTATTAACTCACAGACAACGACGGCGGATGCTGCAAGAGAAAGCAGCCAACTGTTTCTCTTCCTCTCATTAATAATAAATCGTTTAACACCATTGCACGTCGTCATTGTCGTCGTCGTCGTTGCACTGTCTTCTCGAAGATGATGACACGTTGCAAACTTTCCAGATCTGTCGCATTAATCAGTCGAAGTCTACAATTGCATTACGACTACAATTGCATTACGTATATTCTGATGGACGACACTTCGCTCTGGACAGAATTTTTTTTATAAAACTTACCTCAGTAGTGGAAACAGTTCTATAGATTCAGAAAAAAATTATGATCAAAATTCACTAATATTTAACAATTAAAATGGCAAGATTTCTGTGCGTATATCTCATAAACTGTCCCATATGCATATGAATCTTTTTGCATCATCTGATGGTCCATGTGCTTAATGCAGGCATCACAACTCTTCAACTACACCAAGATACGTGGTGTCAGAGGCGGATCCAGAGGGGGCCAATCCGGCCATGGACCCCCCCCCATTTAGAAATGCCCTTGTATCGTGCCCCCCATTCGGTTTGAACAAGGATGGGAAATATTGGTATGTTTTCTGACTCTTCGATCGAACGACAAAAGAAAAAAGGTCGTCAGATTTTTAGGATGGAAAATTGATCTGTTTTTTACTTGTCAATTAGATGACTAAAAAAAGTCGTCAGATTTTTTTCTGCCCAGGATCAGCAAAATTTTCCTGGACCCAAGGTAACAAATTCTGCCCCCCTGGAAAATTTCTGTATCTGCCCCTGCATGGTGTGATCCCACAACCTTACCTTAGAACCTTAGTCTATGATCCCACAAAGTTTCATTTAAATGCTGAAAGAAGGTGACTTGCTAACTATGAGATACCAGAACTTTGCCAGAATTGGCTGCCACACATGTCAACCTCTATCAAGATGACTAATAAAGATACATTTCTTAGCCAACATGGCAGTACAATCACTGGCAACAACTCTTGTGTCTGGCCGAGGGCTACGCCCTTATACCGGGGTCCTCGGTCTGGCCTCCCTAGTCTGTTCTGAATGAAGAGTAAACATCAGACTCACACAAGTTCAAACAATGCATATTAGCATTGTTTTAGCAGTGTGCAAACTGCTTTAAACTCTATCACACTCTAATGGATAAGGGTGCAACACACACAACACAGCATTACAAATAATAAATACGGAAAGCCATTTGAACTCTCGTCCTAAATCAAACACTTAACTTGTCATGTATGCTTGTAAAAATTTGAATATCTTCTAAACGAACATGCATAAACATAAGTTTTTGACGTTCATGAATAACTTATAAAAACATCATTTTCCTCATTTGCACACACCTATTAAAATTCATGTAGACCGAGAAATAAGTGCAAGTAAATTTAAAAAAGCTCAACGTTTGAACAATTAAATTTCAAACAAATTTGATCCAAAAAATCATTTTGTTGTCCTTGAACCACTCAAGACTTAAAGCAATCCTGAGCAAATTGCAGTACCGATAAATAATAACTATATAGGTTTGCAATTATTGGGGTTGGATCCACAAATCAGTTTCGCCTGATTTCGCCCTAGACCAATTAATCAGAATCGCAGCAGCGTCCCTGGACAACCAATTCAAATGCCAAGGCCATAATCGAATTATTTTTTAATCAGTCTTCATGGTGAAAATTATGAGAAATGAAATAAAAATAAGTCATGCATTCGTTTAGTGTACCTAGAAAGGTGTGTTAGTTTAGGATATTGTGAGTGCTAAGGACAGCATCCCCCCTTTGTAAGTGGCAGCTCTGCACTTTGATATCAACAAATAAGTTTGTGTAACTTACAACTCGAAATTGCCTTTGTCTGGACACTCCTGGAATCTGATAATGATGCAGGCAAAAATTGGATATTATAATATTTTATTGCACTTGAAAATAGGAATGGGAAAGTCTCATATATTTAAATATAACATGATAAACTATGGTTTATGAGTTAACCAATAAAAATATTTTAGCTTTGTTTATTAGTTTCAGAGGCCAGTCAAACTGTCCTCCTAATAAATAATCACAACTTAGAGCACAAAAGTTTCTGCAGAATATCCCTTATACTTCTATGAATCTTGCATTCTTAGAGTCCTAAAAATAATCTGTAACTCTGCATATCAGATACTGTGGCCTGCTACATCACCACTTAGTGATTCATCTCCATTCATAAGACCAGCCTTTACCTCAACAGTGAAATAGCTCAACAGTGAAATGAACCTCAAGAGTAGAGCCTTGGGAGTTTGTGAATCTTTCATCCAATGATGACAAAGACCTTGTCATCACAAGACAGGTATTGGTACTATCAGTAAGTAAGGCCTGCATTTGCATCTTTTCTTCTAACAACTTTTGAATCAATCACGCAAGTAGTTTGTAAATAATAAGGTCGGTTCATAAAATTATAACAGACAAACTTAACGTATCTGTCAGATCCTTAAAAATTAAATGCTCTTTAAATATTGCTCTTGAATAGATAATTACAGATATGCATTGTGTCAGTTTAAGAGGTCTTGTATAAAGGAGAGTGTGAGAGCACACAATCGTGGTAGACTAAAACAGCAAATTAAAGAGATTACGAATATTCCAGTAGAACCTTATCCCATGCAGCAGCAGCAGCAGCAGCATGTAAAGATGTTGCAGACGCTGGATTGTGCTGTCAACGGGAGTTTAACAGCTGAGCTCTGACTCTGAGAAGAAGAATTGTGGATGAAAGAGTGAGACCAGAATTTAACGTAGCCACATGGCATGTGCAGAGCAGCAACACGCATGCAACATTAGCTGAGGTGGCTGAATGGACCAATAAAGATAGGAGAGCATAAATCTGCTGGTAATTACTGTCGGCTTTATGAAGGTACATATAGCACATAACAAAGAAGATTCCAATGACATAAAGGAAAAAGTAAAGATACATCACTCTCAGATACCACCAGTTGAGACTAGTCATGGGGGCATACAGATAGTATACTCTTGCAGGAGAGACACAATGGTCAGCAACTCAGCATTGGTCATGGCTAAATTATTTGCAAGAACTTTAAACAATTTATGCGAAACTGGAAATAACATGTCATCATATAATATATAATAATATATAATAATATATATAATAATAATATAATATAAAATGACATGAGAATGCTGCAGATACAATTTTTAAAATTTATTCCCACTTGAATTTAAATTTCTCATCTTTATGCAAAATAACTACCATACAAGAGCCTTGATGCAAAAATTTGTAATAAAAGTAATAATTAAAAACTCTCCAGAAGGGGTGGGAAGTATCTCCTCTTGTGCCAATGTGCGGGTGCCTAAGAACTAAGCTGATGATGATGATGAGTTCTCTGCCCGTAGGCAGGTCCATTGGCTTTTATGCCACCCAGGGATGAGAGGATGTGAGGTGGTTCTGCATTGATATCGTCAAAAGTCAATTGTGGACCGTGAATAAACACAGTCCAATGTCTCAATGCAGTAGTGTTGAGGTAGATTTGAACCTGTGATCTCAAGTTGCAAGACACAACACATACCACTACACCACTGTGTCCCATAAAACGATTATAAATCTTCAAAGGTCAGACTTCACTGAATATATATACAAAGAATCGTGAAAAATAAACACTTTAAAAAATATTAATTAACAATTTGCAACATAGATAAACTTGCAAACCCTAACCCAATTAACCAAGTAGTTTAATATTTAACAGTGACTCTCAATCACTCAAATGTAAACTAGATTAAAGACCTGAAAAATCACAATAAACAACAACAGCACAAATTTATCTTCAATGATTTAAAATGTAAACAAATTTATTTCAAACACTCTGCCTTACAACAACTTAGAGTCTAGAAAATATGGTAAACAAATGCTTTAATGAGCCTCAACATTTTCGAACGGCACATTTGAAACGTTCTTTGAACAGTTTTATACAAATGTTCACACACATTCATATCTAGCTGCAAATAGTTTGCGAAACATTGTCAACCAGGAGACAGAAGATCATTGATGTGCAGCAGAATCATTCATTTGATGTGCAACAGAATCATTCATTTGATGTGCAGCAGAATTGTTGCTGTTATGTGAAAAACAATAGCTCTAAAACAGATTACAGCAAATCAAAAATCACTCAGCAGGGTGTCAAGCAATGAAGCAAGCTTTCACCTAACCACAACAACTCTGCTGTATTTATAAATCTCAATGATCTCTAAGTAAGAGAGCAGCTGGTCTAACATAAACTTAATCTCTCATACCAGCTGACTCACTTACTCTTCAGACTAAACAGGAAGAAAACCACAAGCCGGGCATTAAGCAAATAGCCTCCAACAGAGACAGAGAGAGGGAGAAGGAGGGAGAGAGAGATGGCTACGTCTTTGTTTCAAGTACCTTGCTAAAGCAGCCAAAAACGAGAACTTCTCTTTTTGTCCATCCGTCATACATGAAAAACTTCTTTCACCTACTCATGCAAGCTTGCATCCCACCACAGTGCTTTTCAATTATTCATTGGCATCGTCTCACGAGACAAGGTGTATCGCGCGCACAAAACTGCTCACCACATTTAAGCTCCTGCTGTGGCCGTCGTCGTGCTGCTCTTCCATCATCCTGATCCAACATCATTTTACAGATCATTACATCCTTCCATCCATAATATTTTTATGGCCCATCTTCTTTGTTTTCAATACATGACCTTTCTGGTAATTCCAGCTTTGCAGCATAACATATATACGAAAATGACAAGTGCTATTGCCCCGTGTTTTCTCCCCAAATACAGTTCCTACTACCGGTGGTCAGCTGCAGTCAGCCAGGGTGGGTCTGTTGGTCGGTCGGTCAGGGTAGGTCTGTTAGCCAGGGTGGGTCTGTTGGTCGGTCGGTCAGGGTAGGTCTGTTAGCCAGGGTGGGTCTGTTGGTCGTTCGGTCAGGGTGGGTCTGTTGGTCGGGGTGGGTCTCTTGGTCGTCGGTCAGGGTGGGTGTTGGTCGGTCAGTCAGGGTAGGTCTGTTGGTCGGGGTGGGTCTCTTGGTCGTCGGTCAGGGTGGGTGTTGGTCGGTCAGTCAGGGTAGGTCTGTTGGTCAGTCAGTCAGGGTGGGCCTGCTGGGGTTTCTCATCCTCGCAAAGTAGGCATCCAGCCCTGTGGTGGTGGTGATGGTGGTGGTGGCAAATACAACAGAGGAAGCTGCATGCTATTGATTTCTTGCTGCAGTGGATGCCAATGACGACGCTGTCGCTGATGATAGCCAAAAATCATCGACTGAACAACGCGAGAGATAGCATCTACTACGTTCGTGGTGACAACTGTACGGCTGCTGCTGCTGCATTTGGGTGCTTGCTGCCATGTCCAAGTTTTACAATAACTCCTATGTCTTGATAAACTGGACCCAAACTTCAACTGGTTTTCTCATCTGTACATAGCTACTCTTCAGGCTTCTCTGTGAATCACTTCAGTCTATCAACCACAGTTCTATATTTGGTGCATTTCTGGAATAAAAGAACAACCTGGTAAAAAATTGGCAACAACACCAGTTTTTCTTGCAATGCAGTCTATGAACTAGACATAAATTTCGATCATGCTTTCATCGTCATATTTTCTGCAGCACAAATAACAGAAATCATGCATAGTTAGTTTCTAATAAATATATACATTATACACGTACAATGTGGATCTGCTAATGGGCAGAGCACAGGCTCATTCAAACCACGTGCATATATAGCAGGCCATGTGCAAAACATGATAATCCTTTGAACAATCATTATTAAAACTTCCTACAGCAGCAGCTGTCAAAGCCACATAGATATGAGCAGCAACAGCTGCAGCAGTGGAACTTCTTATACTGTAGCTGAAAAATTGACATTTATTATTTAATACAATGTCAGCATTCATGAATGGCAGCACATGAAATAATGCCAGGAAGATATTGGCAGGTCGAGAAAATTAATGATAAACCTCCAGATAAAAAGTTTGTCCTTCCTAACTGGAGGCAAACCATCGTTCAGGCATATCAACACTGGCAGGACGACATGAATTAATTAAAGTCAGTAATTAGGACCATTGCAGAAAGAAGATTAGCCGAGCAGTTCCTGAAGCCAGAGGCAGGGCTCACACACGCACGCATGTCTAGCATTGGCAATGTCATCATTTTCTTAGTCTCTGGTCATCATCAATTCTCTTACACAGCATCACAGTCGATGCACTCAATGTGTGTGTGTGTGTGTATGCGTGTGTGTGTATGCGTGTGTGTGTATGCGTGTGTGTGTATATGCGTGTGTGTGTGTGTGTGTGTGTGCATATACAGGATGCGGCCAAAAAAAATAATCCATTACGAAATTTGCAATTTCTCGAAAATCGCTGAATATTTTGTTACAAATCGCTGAATATTTTGTTACAAATATTTTCATTCTTATTCGTAACATATTTTTGCATATTATATGAAAATTTTACGTCAGTATCTTTATATTTGTGATCATGACAACAGGCAGAAGAAAGAACTTCATTTTTTCAATTGAACACGGCATTCACGAAGTAGGAAATCATATTTTTACATAAAGTAGCCTACAGTGTGCCATAATTACGTCATTTCTGCATTGCAGATGGTGGTTTTTTTACATTTTGAGTAAGATTGCATCAATCCACCCATTAATAATCAAACAATTGACCGCGTCTGGGCGAAGAAGAAAAAGACGATATCCATCCAAGCCGTCTGTTGGTCGAGAGAGCCAAGTTCTCTCCCCACATCATGGCTTCTGCAGGTGTCAGCTATGAGGGCAAAGGACGCTTACCGTAGGTTTCATTGATGAGAAGGCCAATGTCAATGATAAGTAGCCTACTACGTGGAGAATCTTTTGCCTAAGCTTGTCGATGACTGGGAAATCAGTTCACTTTTCAGCAAGATGGAGCTCCCGCTCACGGCGCCAAGCTGGCCCAAGATTGTTTAACAGGTCACTCTCCGGACTTCATCGATAAGGATTCGTGGCCGCCAAATTCCCCAGATATGAACCCACTCGACTATGCTGTCTGGGGTGCAATGCTTGAGACTTACAACAAAATTACTATAAAGCCGAAGAACATTTGTGAGCTGAAAAATACGCTGCAAATTATCTGGAATGACTTGACAGTTGCCACTTGAGACCATTCAGAAGTCTGTTCTGGGCTTTCGAAAACATCTGCAAACTTGCCTAAAAGCAGACGGTGGTCACTTCGAACACTCATTGCACAAAACTTAGGCCTAACACTTGGTCCAATCTTGTCAATAACAATAAGTACCCTTGAACCATGTTACATTACTGTTTGCGTCATTACTTTGTAGCTTATTGCTGTCAGTCATGTCTGTTGAAATGAAAATAGCATTGTTTCACTTCAAGGTTGCACCATTTTGGCTTTCAGGATTCGAATTTCATTAGATTTAGCCAAGTTGTAGATAAATATGTGTCAAATAGACTGGCAAAGTTTTGTAACAAAATATTCGACGGTTTTGGAGAAATCACAATTTTCGATTTTTTTTTTTTGGCCGCACCCTATATACACTGTGTCCCAATAAATCGGGCACCCTTTTTATAATGTGAATAAAACTGGTAAATATTCATCGATTGTCAAAATTTCAGAACTGTTTTTACCCTGAGATGATTATCTACAAATTGGTAATTTATGAACGGCCCTCACTAAAAAATTACGTCATAATGATGTCGTTAATTTACATATCGAAACCAAATGTCAACAAAAATCGCTGTGTTCGGTACTTAACGTTTGAATTCTCTGATGCAAATGACGTAATTGGGACGTCAATATTCATGCCAGAAACTTCATATTTGAATCAGTGTAAGATAATTATCTCAGGATAAAAACAGTTTTGAAATTTTGCAAAACGATTAAGATTTACCTGTTTTATTCATATTATAAAAGGGTGCCCGATTTATTGGGACACAGTGTATATATATATATATATATATATAGTCAGTTTCTGAGATTCAATTTTAACAAAATCACTGCAGACTGGACAAGGGCAAACTGCAAGAAATTGATGAACCATAATTTAACTACTGAATATTAAAATGTATATGGACCTTGAGATGTTATATTACGAGCTAGAGTAGAAGCTCTGAACTAAGCGTCCATTATTACAACTCCAGGTCTTGTTGTTTGTTCTGTATACAAATTGTAGTCAGTGGTTGACAGTCATAACACAAACTGATTGCACACCTAAATCTTTCTTCTATACATTTTCCATAATTCATATTCTTCTAAAAACATGGAACATGCTCAAACTCTACACTATGGTTATTTCTACCTCTACAAAACGTAGGTAAGTCACCCTTTAGCATGCCCTCATATAAACACAAATTGTTTAGCAAAAATTCCATTAAATTCACTTTTTTAAATGAAAAACTCTGATGAAACGTGAATTGAATTTCGTTTGACAAAGTTTAAAATAAAGTTTTTTAACAACGTATCTAAACTGCTCATGAATAGTTTCTTGCTAACAAATATCATTCATAGAAGATTACTATAAAAATTGTCATACTATAAAAATTGTCTCAATCGCATTGAAGAAGGACATTTACCCTCCATTACAGTTATAAATGATGTGGTCATTAACAACCAAGCATCAAAATATGGAAATGCAAAAGCAGAACCATCTACTCCTCCTCCTCTATATACAGAGCATGGTGAGCGTGGCCTTGCAACGATCCATTCAGTGAAGAATTGCCAGTGCTGTCAGTGCAATCAAACGTATAAAGCAGCCACTGCAGTCAACCTAACCAACTGCACAGTGCTGATCGTATAAACAACCAAAGACCGCTGTTGTCCATAAAACATAAGGCCTAAAAAAAAAATGTTGTGTTTCCGGTAACAGAGCCAAAAAAAATTGGGTAGGTAGGTCGGAAAATATTTTTATTTTGTAAAATATTTTTATGCAGTGACTATCCGAAAAAGTATACCCCAGTTAGTCTTTTTTGCACGCTGAAACAAAGTACGTGTTCTAAGCAAGTATAAACTGCCTATTTCCCGACTGTCTGCACCTAAAACTGCTCTAGAAACAGTCCTATTAATTTTATTTTGTTGACGTCTCTTACGTTATGTCAAAACAAATGTAAAAAAAATATTTTTTGAAAAAAAATTTAATTTAAAAAAAAAAAATTTTGGGGGGAAAAAAATATTTTTTTTATAAAAATATTTTACAAAAATATTTGGGTTGCGGCCGTAAAAATGGGTCGGTCGGGTTACCGGAAACACAACAATTTTTTTTTTACGCCTAAGACTAGCGGTGGTGGTGGCTGTACTATATCCAACTCGAAACCATCTGTCAACATCAGATTCTGTCCATTGTCCAATGTCAGCTCAGCAACGAGGACAACCATTCAGCATATAAGAGCAGATCTTAGAAGCACATAACATTATACCAGAATAATTATATATACTCCAACTGGACACAAGACAGACTTATGTAGAACATCTATCTGAATATATCAGACAATAGCTTATGAACATTGCAAATCATTTAGAGAACAAATAAAATCTGTTATAGCAAATGAAAGAAAGATGCATGGTTGACTGCACAGACGACATGTGAAAAAGTATTGCATAAACCTCTGAAAACATCAATATCCGGCGTTATCCGCGTTGAGCTCAGAGTATAGCCATATATAAACAGGTGGCCATACTCACGACGACTCATGCGACAGTTGAATCAGATGAAGAAATACTGCCTCACAATATTGACAGCTGCTGTACAACACTACAACAGTGCACATTGTACTTAGCAGATCTACAACACTGCCTTTGCCCCAATGAGTTTATGTATCATTTACAGCTTACACGTTCATGATGTTCACAATCTAATATGCATATCTTGCACAATTCTGAACTGCCTTAGTAAAAATGAATCAAACAGTCCTTCTGAACTGGCAGACAACGATGATGATGATGATTATGATGATTATGATGATGATGATGGTCATTGGCTGAATTGCTCAGCATTGGCATCAGAGCCATGGCAAGCTTGTCTTTTGAAGATTCTTGAGTGCGTTTGCAAGAAACCCATGAACCTGGTAGTTCTCATTTCAATAACAAAATCGGGTTAAGGAATAAATTCTTCGGTGGACTGCGATATCCAAAAGGTTGGACAGCACAGCTTAAAAAATATCACTGATACGAAGGTTAACAAGTCTTTGCCAGTAATCAATGGATGACGTCTGAAAAAGTAGAAGTGGAGAAGGTATCCAGAGAAGAGGCTTCCATGTGGAAAATTTCTCCTGCCACAACCGATTAGCATAGGTCCATCAATCGATAGACGACCCTAGTACTACGGTAGTCTACTGTATATAAGCTTTGTATGCAATTGTCGCAAGAACAGACGCAAGAACAGACGGTCACACAGTTTGTGGCGGTCAAGCATATTTAGCATCATGAAAAGTACTTTTTCCTCTCGATTAGAAAGCTACTCCAGCGAGCCACACTTTGTGAAGTACAGAAATACTGCTCACATATAACTCCAATATATATTGCAATTAGATTCATTCATTCATTCATTTTATTGAATTTATATAGTGCTTCTTCAAGAAACCTACTCAGAGGCGCTCCCAGTCCATATATATTATAAAAATATGTGATAGTGAAAAATCCTTGAAGTGATCCTATTCAAGTCCAGTACCAGTATATGTACCAGCATTTTAGCATTTGATACATGCTTAAATTCACCTTCAGTTATTTCAACATTCAATTAAGTCAATCAAGGAGGTTTTAAGGCACTTCAAAATCTGGAAATGCCTCATTCATCTCTTAACATCTAAATGCTTGCTGCCAAATAAATGTCATAAAAATTGCAAGAAATTCTATAATTTTGCGCAGTGTCTAATGCACAAGATATCAAAACAAATCCGTAATCGGTTCTAATCTAAAGATAAATCGTTTCAGATATTAAAAGAGGCGGATTCTTTCTACAGTGGGTAATTAATTGAAAGGAGGCATATCTTAAGTTTAGAGCAAAATCATAAAAGTCCACTCTCAGTAGAAAATCACGGAGCAGGACAGACGACAGATGCATGAAGAGAATTCCAAAGTATATCTAAGCCATCGAAAAATCTTGTTTAACAAGAACAGTTTTATGTATAGCCACTGGGATTATGTATAAACCCTGTGTCATCAACATCATCCTTTTCTTAGAATTAGAGTGTTCAGATTATGAAAAACCACCATCTTTGAGGAACTTGCAGTTCGACATTATTAAGACTTAGTGTTAACTTTAAATAAATGGTGCTTACGCAAGTTATAGGTAGAGTGGTTAGCAAACTAAGCGTGTTATTCAATATTTAGGCGGAAGATCATCTAAAGGCGATGTCTGATAGTTACGCGAAAACTTCCTTAGTTTGTGGAAATGTATGCGTAGGAATGTCTATGCTTGTATAAGCTTAGGTGTTGTGAAATGCAATATTTAGTCTTTAATTTGAGGTGCATCAGGTTTTTAGAGAGTTTTATGTTGAAGTTGTGTAGTTTAGTTGATTCTTGAGTTGTGTCTAATTACTTAGTATCTGTTAAAACAGAGTCACATTTCGACCTCAGCAAATGAATATTCTAATGCCTTTATGTTCAGTGTAAAGACAAATTTGCAAAGACTCTGTTTCCAGAGAATAAAGAAGTGTTTTATTTGTCATTGCATGTGCTTGTTGCTAGGCCTAGACTTACAATGAGAAGCGACATGAGAGGCTTTCACACCAGACAGCAAAACTCCTATACAACAAATAGTCTGTTCAACATGACTTCCAAAATTAATCGCAGCTGCCCCTTTCAGCAAAACATTTATTGACAGAAGTAAAGTTAATCAAGCGCTGAATACTAACAATCAACTGCAACAAATTACAATATATATCGATCACTATGCTACATGTATGCATGTAGATGGAGTAATGAACATATTCCATTTTATATCAATTTCTGCTTTTAAGAGTATCAGACAAGGGCAACAAAAGGCATATTGATATCAGAAAGAAAACAGAGTCAGTTGAGTAGAACTCTCAAATCTCAACTCAAGATTTATTTGTTTTCTAAGACAATGGTGGGTGTCAAAGATTTCGCCCTCTCTGGTCTGCCAACAATGTTTGCTTGGAACACACAGCCTTGCATAAAGACAACACAATTTGAGAATAAAGAGCTAGACAGGTCCAGTGGAAGAGGTCAGAGGGAAGGCTATTCCAAACAGAGGGACTCACAATCGAGTAAGCTCTATTCTGTCTCATGACTGTGGCACAAAGTCACCTCTGAAGCAAAGCAGCAAAGAGCTCACAAAGATAGATGGGCAAGACTGCCCAGGACAAAATGCCAGACAACAGAGGAGACCCCATAATAGATGGGCAGGGCTGTGAGCCAGTGGAGGATATCCCACAGGTAAGTGAAGATGTGGCCAAATCTAGGGAGCCTGTCAATTGAACAAGCCAGACACCTGCAGAACCTACTCCAAGAGTTGCAATCAGACCCCTGGCAACCCAAACTAGAGAGAACAGTAGTCTAATCAATTGATGATGAAAGCCTGAATTAAGGGGCATATGGAATCGAAGACGACCCACAAATATAATAGCAAGATCGAGTCAGTGATTGTAATACGCTCCACAAACAAAAGTTCTTGGTCGAGAATGACTCCCAAGATTGTGGAGTTGTGGACAGAGGTGGAGTAGATGAAAGTATGGAATTCAGAAGATAGGGATCCCAAGTCCAGTTTATTCAGCTGCTGGTGAGTAAAACCGAACCAAATTTAAAAAATTGGGTTAGTTGTAGTTGCTTTGATGACATGTAGGCTTGCTACTGACGATGCTATAGAAATTGTCTGAATTACATTACATGACATCCAGGCAGTAAGAATGTCAGCAGCATAAGACTGTAGTTTGGACTGCAGAAGAAGCAGTCATGCAATCATGCACAATGGCAAGAAATACTGAACGTCATTAGGGTAAGAATGACTCACGAGAGAACAAGATGCAAGTGGACACTCCATATCTACAGTAAAGAGAATGTAGAGAAGGAGCCCCAAGAACAGATCCCACGAGATACATAGTGTGATATCTCGTAACTAGAGGCCAATGTGTTAAGGTCAATCGATTTTTTTCATGATATTTTTACTTACTTACTTTCGCAAAAACATTGGCCTATAGATCGCCGTAGGTCGCTGAAATATTGAGCTATGTCAGGCCGCTCTATTCTGCACCTATCTGTGGCGCCATACTGTTTACGTTCTACCGACCCGTCAGTAACAATAACCTTCTTAAAATTATGCAGTAAATACGAGCAAATATAAAACTCGAAGCCAAGGCCGCAGAGCTCTATTTTGTTGATTTCATGGGCGGTCATGGTTATTTTCTATAATGGCTCGGTAGTATTTCTATAATGGCTCAGTAGCAAGTAAACATTATGGCCGCCGCAGATAGGTGCAGAATTAGAGCGGCCTGACATACGGCGATCGATAGATATCTCGTATCTGGCGGCCATGTGTTAAGGTGAATCGATTTTGTTGTGTTATTTAGCTTATTTAAGCGTATTAATATTTATGAAAATACACCTTTTCATGGTAGTTTTACTTACTTACTTTCGCGAAAACATTGGCCTATAGTTCGCCTTGGGTCACGGAAATAATGGGCTATCGATCGCCGTATGTCAGGCCGCTCTAATTCTGGGTAAACGTGTATTTTAGTATGGTAAATTATTCGCCATTGCATGGGTTTCAGCATTAGTCGAGTACAAGTCAGATTGACGAAAAGAGTTCTTTCTAAATAGAAGTTGGATTGATGAAAGTAATTTCTATTGAGATAGAAGAGGAATTAGTTAAAACAATCTTGCTGAAATTGAAGCTGGATTGATTAACAATAATTTTACATTAAATAAAAGTTATATTGATGAAAAATATTTGCTGACGAATTAGAAGCGGGACTTATCAAACTAATTCTTGCCTAAACAGAAGCTGGATCGATGAAAAGGATTCTCGCCAAACTAGAAGTTGGATTGATTGAAAATAACAATGCTGCAGCGAGCGAATAATTGGCATACCTGGGAACGGCGGTCCCAAATTATAACATTAAGTGAATCAACATGACGTGTCGTAATAGTGCGGTCTAATGGATGGGCACATAGAAACGGTTTCTTTTGCACTCCACACTTATAAAACCACCAGCTGGTCCACCGAAATAGAAGCCGGAATAATCGAGAAAGCACTTGAGAAATGGAAGCTGGATGAAGACCGTTTACAGGTGAAACGAAGGTGGATTGTTGAAAAACGCAAGTGAAATATAAGCTGGATGAAGGTATTTTTAGATCTGAAATGGAAGCTGGATGGATGAATTGAATGGTTGAGAAATAGAACCTGGATGGTAGATTGATGAAAAAACGCTAGTGAAATATAAGCTGGATTGATGAAAATTAAACTTGAGAAATGGAAACTGCATTGTTGATTTCAGTTATGTATTTCAGCATGCATCCAACTTCCATTTCAGCTGGAATGCCATTTAGCCTATCCAGCTTTTTTTTTATCAAACGTCCATCAATCAAACGGCTTTCATCAATCCAGCTTCCATTTCAGCTGGAGTGCCGTTTATCCAGCTTTTTGTATCAAATGTTCATCACGAAACATCATGTTTAAAGCCTCCTTTGTCGATTTCTTTAATATTATAATTTGGGACCGCCGTTCCCAGGTATGCCGAATAATTTACCATACTAAAATACACGTTTACCTAATTCTGTATCTATCTGCGGCGGCCATAATGTTTACTTACTACCGAGCCATTATAGAAATACTACCGAGTCATTATAGAAAATAACCGCGGTCATACTGTTTACATGGACGGGCACGCAGTCTTCGAGATTACCGGCGTTGAAGTGCAGACTAAGGTACTGTGGTAAGCACCTTGATTTTGACGGAGAAATCCGTAACCAACAGAATATGGAAGATAAGCAAAGAGCGATGCAATCCAATGGTCTCACCAAATCGAAATCATGCGCCGACAGCTGCGTCCAGCAGACATCAGTCGTGGCTCTCGGTTCTGTCAAACAACGCCGATAGCGACAGTCCTTTCAGAGTAAAACACATGAACCGATCGCCCAAATCGGCATCACCTGTGCAAAAGCCGAGAAACATCCAGCACAGACGATGACTCGAGCAATGTTTTAATCGTTTCTCATGTAATGAACTGCTGCACCGGAACCACTGACCAGCCTCCGATCAGATCAGATATCTTGACGGGAGTCAGTCTCCCATCAACTGCAGCTGCGGTTAACCTTGCCACCTAGCGAATAACCTCGTTCAGTTGAGAAATTTCATCTAACGAACTCTCAATTCTCATAATATGGGCATTTCTTTTTGCAATACAAGATTTATGTCGAATTCTAAGTTTAAAAAAATTCAAGCCGAACAATAATTGCTCTAAAATAATTAACAATAGGTTTGTAAGTTTCAATTAATTATTAAATAAATAAAAATGTGTCGCACCGATGATATTAACGAACACTATGGTGATGACAGGAAGTTTGTATCACGTGATGAAACCGTGAAGATGGCTACCAGCGTGAGAAGGAGCGTTAACAATTTTATAACAGACTACGTGTATCCTTCTGTGACAAATGATGTCCAGCGTCAATACTTAATTAAACCGGGTAAAATGCAATTTACTTTTTTTAACTGCTAGTCTTGCAGTTTAATGTTTCGCGTCTGTTGCTTAAATCACCCACATAACATGTGTCGTCTTCATATCAAGCTTCCAATCTCTTGCTTTCTATTCTTGCAGCATGCATATTTGTGACCTTTCCGTTTTTCAGCTATGTTCTATGTTAAAACTGCTTTTGCAGTCGCTACTTTCATTGTCTGCTCCAAGCTTCGCGAGTGTAATTGTCAGAACTAATTGTCTTTCTATGTAAACAATCTGGCCGTCCTGATCTTCGATTGAATAGAGCGCTCAGCGAATTATGTAATTCGCTAACACGTTACTAGAGATCATGCAAGTCAAGTGATGTGAGCATAATGGATGAAGAAAGGTGGCTAAGTTGGCAGGCAGATTAGTTGACAAAGATATTTGGGTGCTAATTAACACTGCTAAGCCAGAGTAGGACTAGTAAATTGGAGTATTATCATAAACTGAATTCGAACAATAAGAGTGAGCCAGTGATGGTAGTTGAATGTGAAAAATGTTCACAACCCAGAAGATGCTAATTGGGCTCATGCTGCTTATAAATCTATGTTCTATCCTACACTGTGTTAGCAGTGTGTTCCCATCATCATTGCTGGAGATGTCTGAAATGAGGCATTGTTATTGTTTTAGGTAGTGAATATATATCCAGCTTACCACTACAGATGATTTTATACTTCAACATATTTTATTTTCCTTTTTGGCTCATCATAGAAGCAGTTATGCTAGCAGAAAAGGTAGGCAACAATTTTGTTAAAAGCCTTCCCTTTTATGATGTGGTATGAACTTGTTGGTTATTCTCTATCAGTGAATTTAGCTGTTCTAGAAAAACTTGCACTTTAGGGATTGACTCATTAGCAGTTTTGGTAGGAAGGCAAAAGCTATTCCTTATGCCACAGTTGAAATCCATGCACTATCTTTGGGAAGACAAGTTTATGAACATGTTTGAATGAACAGTATAAGTAAGTAAGTAAGTAAATATGTTAGTGTGGTCCTCAAATCTATGGTAAAAAATTAAGTTTGAGAAATGCGTGACGGTACCATTTTATTCTGTTATGTATCATGTGTCAATGATTCCTACCAAATTTTATATTGCAAGGTCTACAATAATAATTATTGGTCATCAGATTGGTGCTTTCTATTATTTTGAAACCTTTGTGTATGAACTTGCAAATTGCAAGCTGCAAAGCAGATGAAATTTTTCACCAATTTTCTTATAATTCTCATACAAACTTTTGCATCTGTAATGTAGGTAGGTATTACATTGTGTCATTACAAAAATAATTAGTGTGACCTTCATCCTTTATCCAAGGATATTTACGAGCTCAGCTCAAAGGCTGGGCTGCCACTTGAGGCTAGCTAGCAACATGATGTTGTGTTACAATTTTGTGGGCCTGAAAATCCTGTTTGACCATGCTTTCATAATTTGCAAAATGTTTAATCTCAACCAATTTCTAAGATAAGGAGACAACCTCTGAAGCTTCACCATGAGCATCATCAGCATGCTGGTGAGCAGCAACTCCCCGGAGTGTTGTTGTACCTGGTGCATTATACCTGGTAGAAAGAGTTATAGCACTGGCAATGCAAGTGGAATGTGAATTGAACTTTGTTTCTCTTGTTTCAGTTTACAACACTCTCAGTTTTGTACAGGATAGTAGTCGTTGCCATTCTGGTTTTCATGACAATCATTGAAGCAATTCGACTCTTCACGGGATATGTGGGAAATTTAGCAGAAAAGGTTTGTATGTAAAGTCGAAGCTAATCTATCCATTGATTTCTGTATTGCTGTTATCGTGATGCACTTGCCTTAACTGATGTGTTGAAAAGTTTTGTATGAACAAGAGATCAGCACCACGTATATTTCTGATCGCTACTAGGGTCTTCAATGATCATTGTCTTTGAGGAAAAGGGGTTGTCCATATATTACGGAGGGAGATGGCCACTGGATTTAGGTGATTTGTGTATGGGTGCATAGTGCGTACAGAGGAATGGGTTCACGACAAAATGTACGTGCACAGAATGGATATCTAATTATGACGCACACATTAGCTTATTTAGAAGTTCTGTATGCTATCCTATAGTCGTCCAATGGCATTTGATTACATTACAATTAAATTCTGTTTGGATCTAAACATCATATTCTATAGTTGTGATCTGTATATTTCTGCATTCTGATGGATACTGTTGTTATTGTAGGCTCCAGAGATGAGTGCGTTCTGATGGGTGATACTGTTGTTATTGTAGGCTCCAGAGATGAGTGCGTTCTGATGGATAATGCTGTTGTTATTGTAGGCTCCAGAGATGAGTGCGTTCTGATGGATAATGCTGTTGTTATTGTAGGCTCCAGAGATGAGTGCGTTCTGATGGGTGATGCTGTTGTTATTGTAGGCTCCAGAGATGAGTGCGTTCTGATGGATAATGCTGTTGTTATTGTAGGCTCCAGAGATGAGTGCATTCTGATGGATAATGCTGTTGTTATTGTAGGCTCCAGAGATGAGTGTGTTCTGATGGATAGTGTTGTTATTGTAGGCTCCAGAGATGAGTGTGTTCTGATGGATAGTGATGTTATTGTAGGCTCCAGAGATGAGTGCGTTCTGATGGGTAATGCTGTTGTTATTGTAGGCTCCAGAGATGAGTGCGTTCTGGTTGCTGACACTTTTCCTTCAGCTTCCGTTGATTCTCTTCTTATTGTTGAACGAAGATACGATCATCACTCCTATCGAACGATCCGTTTCGATCATTCTCACGATCTTCGTCATGCTCGAAATCATCATCGGATTCTTTGCGATGCGCTATCTCTTCAAGTATGAAGCGACCAAGTTCCACATGCAGCAGTTCACTAATCTTGAACAGATAGACAATCCGTATGACGAACGTGAACATACGTATGCGAATCGAGCGTTTGAAAATCGCTTTGATCAGTAACTGTTGCTATGGTTACTAAGCTTTGCGAAGGAGGAGGAGGAGGGAATGAGATTAGCTCGGGGTCAAGTTCTTCTGAGGTGCTAGTTTACGAAACATCGACATTCGTCTGAATCTGTGTAAAACTTCCAACTGATCTTGTTCTACTGATACAGCGGACATATTTCAGTGACGTTGAGAAAAGAGACAACATACATGAATTCCAAGACAGCCATATGATAATATGAAGGAAACTTCACTTTATTTCTTCTTTGAGATGATTTCTTACAACAGTCTGGTTCTGGTTTGTAATCGAGTGCATGCATTGAACTGTTGAGCTTTGAGAATCTGTGTGACTGGTGTTGTTTTCTGAGAAACACAAAAATGATGACTGAACTGTAAACTAATTTCACTTAGTCATCGCTGTTGTTATCTCAGTGTGTGTGTGTGTGTGTGTGTGTGTGTGTGTGTGTTGCATCGTCTTCAGTGCAGAATTATAATGACTTTCAACACCTTTCTATTCCCAAGTTACTATTATCTCTCTTTCTCTCTGTCTCTTGCTTCTTTTTGTCTCTGCATTGCTGTCGACCACATATATTTTTGCAGGAGGGGCAAAACACAATGATCACTGTTAAATGTTTTAGCAAGAGCTTGAATAATGCAAAGCAGGAAATTAAGAACATCTGTTGTTTTCATGGAGGTTTTTATTGTAAATTTCTCAGTTCCACATTGTGTATTATTGGTATCATTATTGCTTTAGTGCAGAGAATTGGTTAAAAACCAAACAATTGCAGTTAAAAAGTTGGTGCCAATTTTTCAGAGGATGGCAAGTGCCTCCTCTTGTCCCTAGGTGCCTCCTCTTGTCCCTACGTGCAGTCTCCCATGTTACACTCTATGTGTGCCTTCTGTCTCTTGCTGTCTTACTGTTTCTCCTCCTCTCTGAAGGTGTCTGCCTCCATCGTCAGACTCACTTCTTGGCTTTCTCTTTCCAGTCTGCATGCCTGTCTGTCTGTCCGTTGTCTGTCTGTTGTCTGTATGTCTCTTTGTCAGCCACTGATAAGGCCAACCCAAGGCCATCTCAAGTAAAGACAGACCTGGAAGTGACTAGAACCTCATGGATAGCATTAAATATCTAATATCGTCTTGTATACATGTACATAGTGTCTCAGAATTCAGATCGGCATCTCTTGATGAGTTCTATTCAATTGCAAATTTTCATCATTAGATCCCATTTCCAAGACCTGCACAGTGCATCGCCTAATCAGAGTCGGCCTCAATTAAAACCAATTAATATACGTCGTGTAGTAGTCGTTAGTTAATTTCACTGCACGTGCATTCTTCGTATTCAACAGATTACTGGCGGCTACATTTAATTTTGTTTTGTGCTGTTCTAAGAATTATATGTAGCATTTAAACCTACTGTCATGAAACTACACGTTGAAACATAATAATATTATGTGCATCTATTTTCTTGGCATTGGTTGAGCACATTTTAGGAGACTCTCAACTAGTATATATTTTAGTTAATATTAGTTTCAAATGCTCCGTGTTTTGGTTATTATCAGTTTTTTTTATTTTGTCAAGTTTTAGTCAATAGAAACTGACACTTTTTAGTTTCAGTTTCTTCAATTTTAGCTTTAGTTATTCGTCATTGATTTGTGCTTAGCCATCAACAGTGTACACGCTGTTGCAGGCAGACAATAGCAACCATTATTCTTACGGTCTATGGATGATTTTTTACCCTCCCCTCATTACGTGCCAACACAAAATTCATATGATATCTAGTACGGGGCCATCACACATCGTAACACATGTCTGGCCCCTTCCCCCCAGTTGCATGACGTCATGTATGGACGATCGCTGTGGAAATATGACATGTATAATACATGATATAATTTATTTGTCCTTACATTGATTAAAGTGGCAAAAGGTCTTGTTTGAGTTTTATTAAAGCTCTGCTAGTCTGCTTACAGATGATATTTCGGAGTTTGTTAGTTCTGTTCCCTTCGGTCAAACCACAAGGAGACTAGGCCTTTCAACAAAAGCTTCTCCACTTCAGCTTCTGATGCAGACATGGGCGTCCGCAGGGGGGCGCAAGTGCGCCTCCTGGATTTTTCACATAGTTGCATATAAATTTAGATTATTTGGTTGTGATTGTTACAACACGATTTTCAATGTGATTATCGATTCGTTCTACAAGGTGAACCTATTTATTTTTCTTTAGGTGCATAAGGTATTATGTAGGATATACACTGTGTCCGGAAAAAAGCGACCAATTTTGTAAATATGAAAATAAATAGTAAATATTAATCGATTTTCACAATTCAAAGACCATTTTAATCCTGACATATTTGTCTAACATTGGTGAAAATATAAAAGTTCCCGTCCAAATATTTATGTCATAATGACGTCATTGGCACAAAAAGTCAAATTTAAGAGATAAATGGGCAAAATCGTCCAAAATTTCAATATTTTTATGATTTAATTTATCAATATTAAATGTAAGCTCAATTTAATTTTTATATCTGAATTATGTCAGACTGCAATTTGGCCTCAACGTAAGCTTCAAAACTGTCGCGCTAATAGCCAACAGCAGCATCGATAACCAGCTGATCAAAATCCTCCCAGGCGTTAACAATGTCTCTTATCCTTGTCTTGTAGCCTGCACCTTCTCTTCCATCAGTCTCCAACTCTTATTATCAGCGAGATTTAATCGGGCGACCGTTTAGCGGCCAAAGATTAAGAGGAATGAAATCCGAGTCTTCTTAGTCAACAGTTCAACAGATTGACGAACTCAATGATCTGAAGCGCTATTTTGTTGAAATGTGTAGGCTATTGCTCTGAATATTCCCGGATATCAGGCACCACCTTTTTATAGAGCAGACAATCCCTCTAATAAGCTGCATTTATTTTCACTTCTGGTTCTATTAAATGGATTTCCGTGTTACCAAAAGCCAATAATACCAACTGAACCATGCATGAATGACCGGCTATATGCATTTTGATGCAACTGACGTCATCATGACGTCATTATTGTGACTGGAACTTTTATATTTTCACCGTTGTTAGACAAATATGTCAGGATTAAAACGGTGTTTGAATTGTAAAAATCGGTGAATATTTACTATTTATTTTCATATTTACAAAATGGGTCGCTTTTTTTCCGGACACAGTGTAGTATTCTCTCGTGGTAATATGGAAATTCAAACTGTCACCCATTAAATTTAAACTGTGTGACAATTATTTAAAAGTCTGCGCCCCCCTAGAAAAATTCCTGCGGACGCCCATGGATGCAGAATTGCAGATCAAGTCAGGGCATTTTAGTGTGTGGTTTTTAATGGGCAGTACTATATGAATTTGTGCAATGTAAGAGCTTTTTTTAATCCAGTTAAAAATAGCTTTTAATGTTCATTGTCATCCGATTTGAAATATTCACCACGGAGGTTGTGCAGTTCTAACAATTCGTTAAAAAAGCCTTTGAACATTATATCTAAACCCAACAACGATACACTCGCTCCAGTGTGTCTATAATTTATACTTAAATAATTCTATACTCTGCTAATCTTAGGTCTACCACATAAATTTAGTTTCTACATCTTATAAATCCAAAATATTGGAAAATTACCAAACGAATTGCTGAATAATGCTCAATATAAAAACTGGGATCCCACTTCTATGTACAAAAAAATGCATCAAATATCCTAGGATGCTAGAATTTCATTGTGTATTTTTGCTAAGGTTTTCATTACATTTTGTTATTATTAGTTTCGACTGTACATTTATGGTTTCAGTTATCATTTTTGGCCGGTTCTACGAGTTTTAGTTTTTATATCTTTATCGTTTTTTCTTTGGTTTTAGTTTTAGTTAGGTTAGTTCTTAACTCCAGCTTAAGTCGTCATTACCGAAGGTTTTCGTTTTAGATTTCGTTAACGAGAACACCCTACTCTCTACAGCTGCGTTGTAAATATATGACTGTGAAGGGAATGCAGCTTTAGATCAGATCTTCGATCTCGTCCTCTTCTCGTTCTCTCTCTATCCTCTATCCTCTTCTTCATCTCTGCATACCCTGTTTTCTCTTCCAATGCCTCCCCTTCCTGTTCCTCCCTCTGCCCTATTTTCTGTTCCTGTTACTCTCCTCACTCTTTCCTCTCTGCCCTTCCTCTTCCCCTCCTTACTCTCGTCCTCGGGCACGTATTTCAGCCGCCAGTGGCCGGGTGCCCTGCGTTGCGAACGGAGGCTTTGGATGCTGCGTCTGATCGTTGTTGTACGAAGCCGCCATCCAACGTACCTCAGCAGCAGCAGCAGCAGCAGCAGCAGCCTTCTGCTCCTGCAGTCGTTGCCACAAGCATTGCCTCCCGCGTCTCTCGTTAGCGCTTCTAGCTCCGCCTCTCAACTTCATGGCTCGGTCACCAACGCCGCAGCAGCAGCAGCAGCAGCAGCAGCCGCCGCTCTTCACACGCCGCTGACTGGCATTTGAAAAGTGCAGTTTAGCCTATAGCTATATTATTATTATTGCCTGAATGCGGATGGTGATTACGAGGATGATACAAACGCGTTGCTCATGTCGTTGCCAGAAGCGGCTGTAGGCTACCGTCCATCCGTATACTGTCCTTCCTCCCTCTTCCTTTGTCAGTGTGTGTGTGTGTGTGTGTGTGTGTGTGTGTGTGTGTGTGACTGTGTGTGCCTCTGTCTCTCTCTCTCTGTCTCTCTCTTTGAGTACTTGAACCAGGCTGGCATAACCTCTGCGGTCGTTTAAATGCTGCTGCTGGTTTTTACCGACAACTGCTTCATATTAATATCAGCTGGCTAGCAGTTATTTGTAGCCTCAGGCCGCCACCGACACCACCGCCGCCACTGCAGCCGACATCACTATATTGGCAGATGATTCTTCAACCGATGAGGCAGTTTGAACGGAACAGGAAAGTTTTCCATCAGATACTTTGTTAACTGTCGTTCTGCTGTTATATTCATCGCAACTGAAATTAATTTGTCATATTTCGAAGGCCGACGATATTCTGGCTTTATTCAGAGATAGCCTAAAGGGCATGTGCCACTTGATCGCGATTGTACAATCTGAGAAAAGACGCTTCAAGACTTTGTAATAACAGTTGCCGAGTAGTTTGGCGACTAGAACACATGGCGTTCATTTTATCGGTCTATGGATGATCTATCTGCAGCAAAAGGCCAATAGGCCTCGTCACTCTCTGTCTGAAACCCCATTCAGCAAACAGGACTTGGTTAATTTGCTTTCAAAAGTTACCACGGAATTAATATGCGTTCATTGTTCACCGAGTTTTAGCATAAATATGAATACGTCGGTGGCAAAAGAATTTTTTTAGCATTAATAAATGGAGCCTGTGTTTAGCCATTTAGGCATATGGGTGAATATTTGATAATAGGTAATTTTAAGTTTCAGCATGCTAAATAAAAATCGGGTTATCATATTTTAAAAAGCGAAACACCATTAAATAGATATTAACTGAGCAGATCTATTTGGTCAAAAACCAAATTTTAATATTTATATATTTTATTGATTTATTGAAAGAAAAGCCAAAAATGTCACGACCGCAACCTGTATCCAAGGTAGGTTACTTATTTTGAATTCCAAGTAGTAGCTAATGCATTTTAACAATTTTACAAACTTTTGTGAGCATTTAATAGAGATTATAATTTTTCATCACAGTGGGTACAGAATTAATCTTCAGGGATAGGTTTTCAGTGTTAAATATTTTTTCAAAAGTCTGTAACATATTTTCAAATTTCCTATGTCAACACCGCAACCGCAGCTTGTGCACACCTTTTAGTATTGCTTCGCGTGTGTTAATTACGCCTGCGCACTGCTACATTGCATCTCCTGCGTCTTCACTAGCCGATTGCGTATTGTAAAAGTAATTTATGATAATTTAAACCAGTTTATTAGGAATAAATGTCGGATAACCATCACGCGTATGTTTATTGAAGGTCACCACCGCAACCAATAATGCAGGCATACCATTAATAAGTAAGCAATTTTAATTGTCATGTATCAAATCGCAAGCAAGTACAGATGAGACGGGACCTATCATTGTATACGCGAGTGAAGCGGGGTTGGCCTAATATTTAAACTTTAAACAATTTTGTCACCACCGCAACCGTCACCACCGCAACCATGCAAGCAGTCGCGGCGGTGACTTCATGGTCGCGGCTTTGACACTTACTCAGTTGCTAGGGTTTCAGTGACTCTTAACTGGCAACCATTGTGTTTTAACATTGTTCCAGTAGTAGAGTCCATGGCTACCAGTTAACTCTAAGTCAAATTTTATCCAATTCAGTAACCATACCCTGCTATTTTATTGAAATTCGGTGTGTAATATTTAAGGCAGTTATGCTGTGCATGTTCAGTTTTTTATTCACTTGTTGTTTCAGTTCTTATGATGTGAAATAACTGGCTTATACACTGCATTTCAGCAGCATGAAACAAAGTAGTCTTTGGTGCTGTGGTCTGATATGTTCTTTATTAAAATTTTTAATGTCTTGTAGTTTGCTGACATTGGCTGACGGAACCGTTGTGGTCGTGACATTTAATTAAGACTGTTGCTTTCTGTTACCTAAACTTTTATTCAGAATAAATATTTCGAAGCTTTTGTTAATAACGGCTGGCTTACTTAGGCCTATATATGTATTAAAAAATTTTATGCAACAATTTAATGTGCATTGTTATTACATGATCATTATTTAAATGACAGTTTAGAATTGATACCATTCGGTTGCGGTGTTGACATTTTGCGCCTAAACTTATGTTCTTCCTATAATTTTTCTTATAATCTGATGGTATTCATTTTCATTTCACATTATATTACGTTTTTCCATGTCATGCAGTTTTTATTGGACTATTAAATTGCAAAGAAATGTTTGTTATTCAGCTTGTTCACTGACATTTTAATTGGTTGCGGTGGTGACATTATGCGGTTGCGGTGGTGACATTGTGTGCTACACCTACCATTTTCAAAACGATATATTCATGGGGGTTCTAGGAAATATCCGTTATGAATCATATTTTTAATATCTTGGGACTATATTTGCACTTCGATTTATGTAACTTTTAACAATAAATATCACAACTTTTTTGGTCTTGTATGGAGCACCTAAAATTACCGGTTTTCAAATATTCACCCATATAGCACACCAGCTGCGTTGGTTCCATTTTAGTTGTGTTGTAGGCCTATAATAGGCCTAGTCAAAACTTCAGTCTGACAAGGTTTTTTCATACTTTCAATCTTCAAGACTTGGACAAAGTATTGAAGGTTGTTGAAACCAAGTACAACGGAAACTGTGAACTAATTGCCAGCTTTTGGAAAATGGCTGAAGTGGAGAAGCTTGTCAACTGTGTTGCCCTATTTGTGTTTGTCATGGTGTCGACTACGTGGTCCATGGAATTAGCAATCACCTATAAATACCTGGACAGTAAGTATAGCAGATGCATAGAAAGATTTACTGCAGATCATGTAAAAAGATTTTACTAAGTGAACATGTCGTTCTCTCATCTATACACAAGAGGACCACCACTTTGTATATAATCGACCTGATTATTGCATATAATTGAGTAAATTGACCATGTATTGTAGTCAAATTATTTGATTTCATGTTTCATATTTAGTAGTAAATTATTGCTAGTGACTAATAATTTATTTAACGGATTGAAAAATATTACTGCAGCCTACACAGCAATCCTAAAGACTTAACTTTGTGATGTTTGCCTAAAAGTATAGCCATCTCGCTTTGCAACAATCTAACTTTCAGCTGGTGCGGGTGTGTATCTGAGGATTGAATTGGTCTGTTTCAATTAATTTTAGATACCATGTACAGTGTTCCTCTGTTTGGCAAATTCGAAGACATCAATTCTACGATGGGCAGCAATCTGCACGAGGATTTTAAGATCCGCTTTCCGCCTCCACCGCTCTTCCCACCACCTCCTCCATCCTACGACGGTGACACAAATGCCATTCTACGAGAAGCCATCTTCAACAACATGAATGCCAGACTAAAAGTACAACTTCCACTGATCTAATGTGATCTCGTTAAAAGTACAACTTCCACTGATCTAATGTGATCTCGTTAAAAGTACAACTTCCACTGATCTAATATGATCTCGTTGATTCTCATTGTTTTGGTACATAATTATGTGTAGCTGTGTACTGAATTCAGAAATTGGGAAATTTCTGTAATAATGTTAGGAAAAATCTGATGAATATAATTTTTGCATCCTGATTTTAAAAATTGTATATTTTCTTCAAACGAATTCAGTTGCAAGCTGAATAGATTTAATTTTCAAGCCATTGAGTTGCTGTCATCACAATGGTCAGAAGCTTATAAAAGAGTTGAATGATTTGTAAGGTTGATAACAATTCAGTGATTCCAAATGTTACTTGGAAATTTGAATTTACGTAATGGTGTAAAGACAATTCTAAGCATGTAGTGCGCTAGCGGAGCTACCTGCTGAAATGAAATGAGTCAACATGTGCAGACTGCATGTTGGAATTTAGCAATTTAGTATGATAGCATCGTCACTTATCAAAATGAATGTAGTTCATAGCGTAAGATTACTGCAGCAATCAGTCAATCAATCAATCAAAACTCGTTTATTTAATCATAATAAGCTGACAGCGATGCATCTTATAAAAGAAAAAGAAATGATCGAGGAGGCATTTTCACGTCAACTTTTGCTCTTCAACAGTGTTAATAATGTCGGCAGCACCTATCTAAACGTAATGAATTGAATTAACATAAAAGAAAACGTTTTGCTAAGGAAAAGGTACATGACTTCTTCTATTATATTATTGATATAATTATATATGATAATACGACTGTATTATCCACAGGCTAGACACTGACACTCCACTGAGTTGTTCAGATAAGAATATGGCCATTTGTGTAATACAGATCATGCTGATTGTACTTCTCTGACTGACCAGGCATAAGCCATAGTGATGGCTCTTGATGAGATGTATGTATCTTCAGCTTTCTATATGGCAATGAGTTGTATATAAGCACTGGAAGAGCTGTTGAGAACTGGTCTAGGTGACTTAAGTTAATGTCAGAAGGTGATGTATACAAGTTTGATTGCAGTCTGCAGAAACTCCCTGGTATGGCATGTTGAAGGATGTTTAGACTGAGGTCCTGAGGAGCAGATATGATGGGGGTGCAATTCAACAAAGAGAGGACATGTTTTTAAATCAACAAACTTGCATTTATTGAACCTGTAGGCCTATATCTGGAAGAATGAGTTTGCTCCTGATAATTACTTGGCATTACTTGGCATTTGTAAATGATATTCACATATCCAGGATTCCAGGCACTAGCGTATATTTACATATTATTTGCATGTCTCATATGCCAGCTTAACAGTCATCTACTCTGCCTACTTACTACATGTTGTTTTGGTGTATGCACATGGACATTTTCATTGCAGCTTACTTTTCAGAAGCACCTTGTCCACACTGTCCAGGCAGTTACTTAAACGATCTTACTGATAGAGTTTAGAGATAAGTGAAAAGCTATTTAGTCAGAGGATGTTGGAGGAGAAGATCTTTACATCGACATTTGAAGAAATCTCATTGACAATGTCTGTTATCAGCTCTGTTTTTAAAGTTCTTGAAAGTCCATGTTGTCTGGAGTACGGAGAATGATGGGCTAAATGATGAGTTGACAGCACAAGACTGGTGCACCACTGCCACCCAGTAAAGTCACGCCCTATTTTGTGGCAGTGAAAATTAATTGGCAATATGCATTACATGTATGGACTTGTGGATGGAAACTGACAATGAGCTAATCAAGTGTTGCACATCATACTCTTCTGATGCACTCTACCCACTTTCATAATGGCTGCACCTCAGTCGGTTCTGACCAAAACCATATACAATGCACGAAGTACTTTCTTGGCATTCTTGTTTTGCTATATGAATTTGGCATGGTCAGCTGATCATTCTTGAATAAGCAGTGGTGTAGTGGGGGGGAACACGGGGGAATGCCGTTCCCCACTTTTTTCCAGGAATAATGGAATATTAATAATAATACTACTAATAATAATATTATTATAAAGAGCGTTCCCCACTTCATTTTTTAGGACTACACCACTGTGAATAAGCTTCCTATCTGTGTATCTTTGACTTAATCTTCCTTGTCTGTCTTTGTCTCTGCCCCATCAGTGATCTGCGGTCAGATATCATTCTGTTCAATTGTAGGCTACTTTTGTTTGGCCAGGCAAACAGCATGGAAATAAAAGGACCAGGCATGGATATAAGGGGGAAATAATGTACTGCTGAACTAGAGCCTCCATATTCATTTTCCTATCACTGATTGTAAAATTTAATTTTAATTTTTTTATCTTGACATGAACTGTTTCAGGGAGAAAAATCAGCTCGTGAAACCAATCCAAGTATGAAAGGAAACAATAAGAACAAAGGTCACAAAGGACCAAGTAAGGAAAAGTTCAGTTTTTGCTGATCAATTTAATTTTTTATCGATAGTGTTCATGCGCATTATCATATCCTATATGTCTTTCAAAACAATTTTCTTTTTGTAATGATTATTGTGATTGTAGTCTGACATTTAGAAAGCACCACTTCAGAAATAAACTCATTCGTGAGGCACTTCCATATACTGCACAGCTTATCAAGAAGATGTAAGCATGAAAAATTTGCATACAGTTGAAGCTTCTGCCTGAAATATGACTGAATGCATGGCTTAATGAGGACAGGATGGGGAGGGATAATACTTATATGCAAGCAATTGTAGGCTTAACTCCTTGGAGGCTTAGTAAATTTTTTATAATTTGGGCTGTAGGCTAAATATTTTTCTAATATTTCTCGTATATTCTTATGTTTATGTATTTGTATTATGCAAACTTTTTATTTGTGACTTGTGGGACTATACTTCTTGTTTTTATAAACTCATGGTTAATTCCTTTTCTCTAAAGACTGTTTTCAGTAGCGGCATAGATACAATGCTGAGACTGTGAAAGTCACTGATGATAGGCCACAGTTAGAATACAGACTTGCCCAGATATGGAATGTCAATCTTCAAATTACCATGCTTCCTAGTTTAGATAATTTCCATATAATGATGATTACCTTGCTTTGGTATTTACGAATAAACATGATATGACATTGCCCAACTGTGCAGTAAGCTTAAAGGCATGCACAGCTGTTTTGCTGTAGACCCTACTTGACTCTCTTTTCTCTGTTTTTATATTGATTCTGGCTTTTGTTTCTGCTTCTTTTCCTATTAAAAGTGTTTGAATTCTGATGCAAATGTATAGAGACATTGGTGAGGGAAGCAGATTTGCATGTGACACACAATAGCATAGATTACATATAGAAATAATGTAACGATTCAAGGGGAGAGACATCTAAAGAGATGAAGTGGTCTATGAATATACTTTGAGATTCTTGACTTCTATCTTCAGCATTTCACTGCTTTCTTCAACTCTAAAATCTTAGAACTGTCTGGTGCATAGGCGTAGGGGACATTTCAGTGCTGGGGGGGCAAAAATGAGACTTTTGCTCTAAATTTTTTTTCCGTCCAGCCGAAATCTTAAGAAAAATTTCCGTAACGTTTGCCCGAAAATTCTGACGACCTTTTTCTAGTCATCCGGCCAAAATCTTCTGAAATTTCCCGTTACTTTTTGCTCGAAAGGTTTTTTGTTCGGGCAAGTCCGATTTTTCGGGCAAGAAGACCCGGAAAAATAAAAAAGGTAAAAAATTTTAATAACTTTTTTTATTTTTCCGGGTCTGCTTGCCCGAAAAATCAGACTTGCCCGAAATTTGGGGGGGCATTTGCCCCCTCTGGACCCCCGCCTCCTACGCCTATGGTCTGGTGGTTCTTGACTTTCTTCTCTCAGACGAAATCTCAGGAAATCTCAAAAATTTCTGACATCTCTCCTAGGCTGAAGCAATCCCTGAAACTATTGCTATTCTTTACACATCTCTTCCTTGTCATCAAATATTTCTTTAGTAGAAAGAATTGAAATTTCACACAGCTGCAACTTAAACAGATAATAGTTCAGTGTGTGGTGGATTCGGTGGTGCAGACCAGCGAGGCCAAATAGTCAAACCCATATGAAGGCTCCCCAATATTGTCAATACATGTTCTGGTAAAGGGACAGTGATATCAAGATTTTGTCATCCCTTGGTGTCAGAGTCACTAGAGGTCGAGTCCAAGTCCATGAAACATCAAGATACATTGAAGCTCTCAGTTTAATCGCATAGAAAAAATATCTGTACTCTTTTACTATTTATGCATAAAGAATTATTAACATAATTTAACCAAATTAAGCACACTAAATTAGATAATTTTTGCTCGATAATCTGACACTACTAACACAGATTCAACTTCTTTTAAGGAATCTTTAGAACTGCACAAACCTTTCTCTCCCTTTCACTCTCCATGGTAAATTATTCCAAATCCAATGACACTGAAATTTTTATCTATGTTTAACTGCACAAAAATGTTTCTATGCAGTTGCAAAAAATTCATTTATAACTACCATTTTGCGTATAACTGCACTCTAAGAAAGTCCTGATTCAACGGATTCACCTTGTAAAGTCTGCTTTGTTGAGACTTGAGACCAGAATTGCTGCCCATCAGTAATGCCTCTAGTTTAAAGTAAATGTTTGGAGTATGTGGTTTGGGGAATGTCCTACCCTGTGTTAACATCATCTGACCTTCATATACCCCAGCACAGGCCAACCACTGATGGAGGTTCCTGAACCATGCAATCAGCCAATTGTGTAGTCTCTGATCCATTAATGGAGATGCAAATAAAACTCTGATCCCCTTTCCAAGGTCAGAGAAGTTCCAATAGCCAACAGCCACAAATAACCAGTAGACACATCTATTGTCCCCTCCCCTGTCCTCATTTGTCCTACCAATAAACATCAAGATAGATTAGATGTTTAATGTATCTAGAAGCCTATTATTCTATCCTGTCGGCATATTAATGCCAAGTCCATTGAGGTTTCAAAATATCAAACTCAACCATATAATCATGTGTGCCACTGATGGAGGTCATAGGTATGTATATAATAGACATGTACATGTGTTCATATGTATCTATAATTATAGGCTCACATACAAATATTCACTCCCTCTCTTATGACCTATGGACTACAAGGACCATACATCAAAAATACACCTAAGATTCTTGGTGGAACATCTTGAAATACACCGGTAATTAACTTCCCTCACCTTGTGGTCAGCTGTGCCCAGCCATCCATGGCTATGATAAATCAATGTCAGACTGTTTAACTGACCATCCTCTACAAGGACTTCTTTATTTGAGTGGTCAAGAGAGCAGATTAAATATCTGAATGTTGCAATAATGGTCTGTTTCACTGAGAAATCCTGACTTGGAGGTCGAGTCAGCAAGTCAAATTTTGAGTTCATGTCTTCGAGTCCGAGTCTCAAGTTCCAGTCCGACAGTCCAAGTCCGCAGAAAATCGATCTCGAATCAGACTAGAGTAGTTTTTTTTGCCAGACTCGAGTACTACAGCACTGCCTCTGTTTTCAGCTGCTGTCTGTTAAACTTTTCTTGAGATTCTTCATTTTTCTCATGCTGTTATAACTGAAACTTTAAGGTTCGAAGAACCCAAATTGTTCCATGCTGTAAAATTTAAAATGTATCTAATTGTGTTGCATTTCTAACTGCCAGCGTGATTTTTTTCTTTAGCATGGAATGCTTGTAAGCAGTTTCTGGCTGAGGAGAATTGGCCAAATAATATTCCAAGTGGAAATACTGAGAATCAGACAACGAACAAAAAAGTTAAGAAGGTTAGAGTTTTTATTTTAGAACAATTAAAGCGGCAACTATTGACTGAATTTTAAATAGTACTATTTTACTAATTCCTTTATTATGAAACCGTTAAGTGATCACTTAAATTTCTTTTGAAGAATTGGGTAAACCATTTACTGGTCTGATATTTTCAGAGAAAATGGTTTCCATTGCAATAGCGCTTATTGAGCAGACCAAGTAGTTGCCATAAAGTTTAGTGTTCATTCATAAGATCCAACAGTTCCCTATAATTTCCAAAAACTTTAGATGAACTTCATGATTTGTATGATAGTTTTTGATAGAACTAGTGATAGCTTTCAAAATTTCCTGTTGAGCTACGAGATTAACACATGAGTTGACTTTGAACAATGCATTAGGTGACTGAATTTAAGATTGCTAATCAGATAAGATTCCATAACCAATAAGATTTACTGTTGTAACTAAATAAAGTATATATGGTTGCCAATTTCTTTATTTCATAACGGATGTGTTTATAATTCTTGGCACTGTCAATGCAGGGCCAAAAGGGGGATCGTGGGCCACCTGGACCGCCTGGACGAGAGGGCCAGATGGGTCGATCCGGACCCCGCGGTGAAGGTAGTCAATCTGATCTCAGCATGCATTTATTAGATTTAGTGGGTTCATAAGTATGACTGAAACAAATTAGGCCAAACATTATAAAATGAATAAGCATTTGCATAAGTGAATGTGTATTTTTTATGCCTCATGGTAAAAAGATATCTCGTTGTCTTCAAGATTATCTCGAATGAACCCTGTTTGTCTATGCCTAAGTTGGTGAAGTATCTGGCAGCAGAAGATTGTTGCAGGATTGAGATGTTTCAGTGGAAAATGCAGATAATTGGATACCTACCATCAGTAACCAAGGCAAGTTTGGCAAGGCAGAGAGGAAAGTTTGTAAGGGGTGATCAAAAACGAGAACCATGTTTACTCTGGGGTTTAATTCCGGCAGAAGTTCAAAATCATTACAATTTTTGCCCTAGGCTACATAATTGTAAGCTTCCAACGAAAGATGATAGGAACTACATAGCTAGAGTTTTTATATAGAAAATAGCAAGCTAACCTTTCTTGTGAGAAGATTTGAGACCAACTACCTATGCTTCTTAGAAATGCTTACCAAAGAACTATGTAGATTTTGTCATTTGCTTTCAAACATTTTCATAACTAACAGCTCTTCACAGGACAACTCTGCACAACTAAAGCACCTTTCACAGTACACTCTAACCAGAGGCGCTCCCAATGTGAAGAATGCTAACGAAATAATTTCTTAAGTGAAGGGGCAGAAACAGTAGTGCTCCCAAATAAGATCTCAGCACGAGTTATGGCAGGAAGGTCATTCCGCAGTAAAGGGTCAACAGAGGCATAGGCACAACGCTGGGCTGTAAGGCAATGGCGGGAAAAAAGGTCATCAACTTTTGCGGACAAGATGGTATGCTTTTCCAGAAATTTTGACCAGATGACTAAAAGCCAAGAATTTTTGGCCCCCCTGTTCAAAGTTTCTGTATCCGCCCCTGCAAGAAGGAGTAATGAAGGCTCCAGAGGCAGCTGAGATAGGCCCGTCTGATAAGATCACAGAGGCAGTAAGGAGCTTGACCCAAACACGTTTTACATGTAGGAAGGAGAAAGCTGCTACTTGCTACAGAAATTTGTTTCTTTCAGTGACTGCTAATCAGATGCTATAGTGTTTCTGTGTTTACAATGACAGATGGTGCAAAAGGTGATCAGGGAGAGCCTGGTCCTCAAGGTCCAAGTGGTGTCAATGGCCTGCCAGGTCCACCTGGATCTCAAGGTCCTCCTGGGTTACGTGGCATGGATGGTCTTCCTGGGGTTTGTATAGATTTAAATAATTATTTGCATTTGCCCATACGCATTCTTACATACTTACTTACATGATGATCAGGAAACCAATGGTGATGTCGGGTTGAACTTTTTACTTCGCTGACTTTAGGTTAATTGATTCTCATTATGCGATCTGTGGACGAATTGCTTTGCGCATTTCTTATAATTATCAGTTTAATATTTGTAGCCAAATCTATTATTGACGAATGGTTGTTTGTCTTGTGCAGCTGGTTATATTTCCAAATGCTGCAGCAATGTATGGAGTCCAATTGGAAGGATTGGTTGCGTATCGAGCAGATGTGAAACAGCTTTACTTTCGCGATAACCTGGCGTGGAGAGCCATTAAGGTAATTTCATCTTTTCTAGTTTATTTTGATAGAATTTAACTACATATAATTTAGATTCTACAATTTAGGGCTCATGTTTTGCTGTTTGAGTCATGTTACATTATGGTCCTGTAAATTTATGCTCATGGACGGAGTCTGGTTTCCATTCCTGGGGGGGGGGGTAAAAAAACTTGCTCTTTGGTTGGGGTGGAGACTTCACCGAAAAAATTTTGATGACCTTTTTTAGTCATCGGGTTGAAATCTAAAAAAAAACACTTTTTTCCGTACAAAAAGTTGACCTTTTTTTGTTTTTCGATTGAAGTTTCATTCATGTAAGCCATTTTCCCCGAATAAATTTTCGAGTCTAGACCTTCTTGGGGGGTTGGGGGGGCTAACTCCAAAAAGGGATACCATTTTCATGGCAAAAAAGTTGAATCTGGGTCTTCTTGGGGGGGGGGGACTTATCCCCCATAGCCCTGATAAACTCTGCCCATGTTTATGCTCATTTGTGACAAATGATAGGCTCTTATGACAGAACACAAAACTGTAGAACAGTATTCAGCAATGAGTTAAGACAGCGATTACGGTCTAAACAATAGCAACAGAGATGGTCTTGTAACACAGAGAGAAGAGAGGATCCCACATGCGTGTAATACTTGTAGACTGGCTTTCAGTGGACCAACTCTTCTGAGTATGACCCCCATGTGAAGCAGTAATCATTAAAAAGACCAAACTGAGATCTCATTTGAGTTCATTTGTACCTCGTCCTTTCAAACGGAAAAACAAAAGGGAGCAATCTACTAATTATCAGGCCACATAATTATAACCATGTGGATATGCAGATTGGAATTAAAATCCAGGTTAATCCGAATCAGCAGCCATCAGGGCTATACAGCCAACTGGGTTCCCTGCTTGGTCTTTTCTAATTGTCTCAGTTTGCTTTATCAGCTACTTTTACCTTTGCGTCCTGAAGTGAGTATTTGAAGCTTATAGACTACAGTACTTCACATAGCTAAGATAGTGTTCTCTGCATCATCAGTGCACCGTTCATTGACTTTGGCATGTGGACGTCCGCAAAGAGGTCGGGAGGCAAAGTTTAATGCGGACAACGAGAGAGATGGGTCCAAAGCTGCTCATTTTCTATGGACGTCATTTATGGATAACCCCTTGATAAATGTCATGTTTAACCCTTGCTTTAACAGTGAGCTGCATTGGTTTCCCAGTAGCTTTTGCATTCTTTTCATTAAAGTTTTAACGGTCATCATAAATAATTAATTGTTACCTAGGACATTCAGTGATTGATTTCATAAAGTTACAACTTGCATAGTGTGATGTCATCATTTTAAGTGTTTTCTGGTTGCAATAAAAAGTGAATTGTATTGTAAGTGCCAATTGGGACAAAATACCTAGAAGTGAATGCTTTTCAAACTTAGTTCACGTTGGGCTTGTTGTATGTTTTGGCTTGTTGTATGTTTTGGCTTGTTGTATGTTTTCACAGTCCACTCGCTGTGGAGATGGGAATGTCGACAAGGATTCAGGAGAGCAGTGTGATGATGGTAATGACGACATTCACGACAACTGTGTGTGTATGTATTTCAAATTATCACTTGACTTGCTCAACAAAATTTGCTTTGTTGTGAAACCTCTGTTATAATGCCAAGTCATTGCTATTTGTGGTTTTATTTAAGTTGTAATCAATTTACGTGTCGCTTATAAATCTCTACTGTATTACAATCATGTTAACCTAGATCAAAATTTGGCACAAATACCAACATGGAAGATATACTGTCATTATTCCCTTTACAGCAATTTTTCATATCTATGATTTGTTGTTCTAGGAACTATCACAAGCATGCACACACACACAGAGTCACACACACACACACACACACACACACACACACAAGCACAGACACACACACTTTGCAGTCTAAATATCCTGATGGTGGTATTTAAGTTAACTAAAACTGTAAGTAACTTTATTGTTAACCTAAAAGTTTCATTTTAGTTAACTGAAACTAAACCTGAAACTGAGAGTTTTGAAAACTGTAACTAAAACTTACTGAGCAGTTAAAAACTAGAATCGAAACTATCCACGAAAGTTGACAGATGATTTTTTCCTGTGTGGGGCGCAAAACCGATTGGCACAATTTGGCAGACATGTCTGCAACAGTACTGTTATCAGCAAGTGTTTCAAACTGCTGCTGAGTAGCATCAGTGTCTAATGCATGAGACATCGTCCAATGGCACAATAGAAACAGTCCATAATTATCAATTAATCAGGTCAACATACAAAGGATAAATCCACATAAGTGACTGAGCAGAACAGTTATTAGAATTGGGTTCCAAACTCTACGTCCGGCAACTGAAGAAGCCCTGTGTTAATAAAGCTTGCAATTTAATTGTCATCACTGGTTTTTCTCTGTTAAATTTTAATTATTTAAGTTTATCCTGTAGAGTAGACCTAATGGTGAAATCAATAACTGGGGTTAAAATATGTGTGAAGTAAATCACCAAAATTAATGTTACTGCTTCAGCTGCGCAAACATCTGGTCATTTGACCTTTTAATGAAGTCTAATAGCATTTAATCTACTGAGGGTCTAATGAATGTTGCTGCTGATTTAATAAAGATGATGTAGATGATGATAAACAAAAATTAAATAATGTTTAGCTTGTCGTGACTCTTACTGTGGAGATGGAACGCTGAATGTTATGAAAGAAGAATGTGATGGAAGAGATTTTGGAAGAAAGTCTTGTGCCACTTATCGTCCAGGGTAAGAATAAAACTTTATGGTTATTTTATGACTATGTTCTTGATTTTTGCATTTACTGGAATGACCTTGAAGACAAATCTATGACTCCAATAAGTGGAATCGATATATATATATAAATATATATATATATATATATATATATACCGGTATATCACAGGGGCGGATCCAGGATTTCTGGTTAGGGGGGCGTAAATACTACATACATACATACATACATACATACATACATACATACATACATACATGCATACATACATACATACATACATACATACATACATACATGCATGCATGCATGCATGCATACATACATACATACAAACATGCATGCATGCATGTATGCATACATCATGGAATGAGCCGTCGATTCGACGGATCTCGTCATCTTCTGTGAGTCCTTCTGTGTGAGAACAGACCAATCCGTGAAGCGCACACACGGCCACAGATGTCACACAGGAACTGTTCTCCCGCCGTTTGTTGTGGCTGCACCGCGTTACCTGCGCCAGCCTTGCGCCTACGTCGCTTCTCCATCGCATCCTCCATCCTCCGCTGTTCAAAATCCTCCACTCCAGTTCGACAAAGTCCACGCCATCCGATCCTATCCAGCACATCGGCCTCAAACTGCGCACAATTAAGACCACAAGCTGTGAGATGCATCTTGAGGTCGTCCTTGTACCTTTTGAAAGGCGCACCCTGGGCCCGCAATCCATCCACTAGCTGGCCGTAGAAAACTTGTTTTGGTATTCGAGAGTCCTCCATACGAGCGACATGTCCGGACCATCGCAGTTGTGCAGAGATCAGCATAGCCTCAATTCCGGTGATTCCACACCTTTCCAAAACAGATGTGTTTGGAATCATGTCTTGCCATTTGATACCAGCAATTTTTCGCAAACAGCGAAGATGGAACTGGTCTAGCTTTGCTATATGTCTGCGGTATACAGTCCACGTTTCGCTTCCATAAAGTAGCGTGGAAATGACAACTGCTCGGTATACAGCTAGCTTCGTATCGAGTCGTATACCATGATTGTTCCATAGCCGGCTGTGCAGCAGACCAAAGGACGCCCCTGCTTTTGCCAGCCGTGCGCCAATCTCCCTGTCAACATTTGCTTCCCTTGATAGGATGCTGCCTAGGTAGCAGAAGTGGTCAACAACCTTCAGTGGTTTTCCTTCGCAGGTGAGTAATGCATTCGCTGCATCGTTCGTTGGGAAAGTCTGGTGCATGACCTCGGTCTTCTTCAGGCTGATGGTTAGCCCAAAACGCTGCGCTGCTGAGCTAAAGCGATCAATTAGCTCCTGTGTATCCCTCAATGTGTGGCTCATCAACGCACAGTCATGTATGTATGTATGTATGCATGTATGCATACATACATACATACATACATACATACATACATACATACATACATACATACATAAGTACATTATACATAAATACATAGGCATATAAGCCCACACACATACATGCATTTGTTTGGCGCAGTGGTGAAGGGGTATAGGCCTAATTATTTGTCTGTACATGAACTTTGTGAATGACGTAACGACAAAAGTCATTGGTCACGTGGGCAACGTCTGCTAGCAATTCAGGTAAGTAGGTAAGAGTGCTCCGGTAAGTTACCGGAGCCGGCGGTAAGAGAGCTCCATTCTGCCGGTCCAGCTACTTCAAACATCCTATTCCCAAATTGCAGTTATATTAGTTTTAGGTCAGTTTAGTTTGAGAACATTTGTTGAAGTTTAGGGGGGGCGTACGCCGGCTCCGCCCCCCTCTAAATCCGCGCCTGTATCATGTGCACATGCACCACAGCTCCCATAGATATCTTACATTTACTGAGTCCACCAGAATTATAAACACAAAACACGCATGGCTTAAGTTTACGAAGTTTTAAGCCACTTAATAATTCTTACTTTTTTTACTGAAAAACTTAAAAACGACTTCTAATAATAAACAAATAACCTAAAGTAACTATAACCATCTACTGTGGTACTAAATATTAATACTACTATTAAAAGATAAACAATAAATAATGTAAATTTTATATTTGTCATTACTTATTGAAGAATACATTTAGTCAAAGTTAGCTGCTTTCAATCAATCAATCAAATCGGTTTATTCTGAGAATGAATGAACAAGAGACAAACAAACAAAACCAAGGTATTCTGCAAAGAAAAATACTAGGCTACACAGGAATAAAATTAATGTTCGCAGGACACCTTGATTGTAAGAACGGTGAACACTCAGAAAGGGTCATCCAGAAAGGGACAGGTCCCGCTAACCTGGATAACCCCTGAACGTAAAATGTAAGTCAAGATGGTGAGGTTAGAGTTATAAACAGACAATGGAAATTTTTTTTAAAAAGAAAATACCAGAAAAGAAATCAATGTGGCATAAGATCACACGATCAAAAAAAACCTTTGGCAACAAGCCACAAAACAACAACATAAAAAATATAAAAAAGTAATAAAAAAATCCAAAGCAAAACCAAAAACAAATAAGCAACAAACATAAGTCAGTAATGGCAACCTGAATCATTAAGCACATGTAAGATAGTAGTAATCAAGTAATCAATTGATAGTAGTAATGTAAGCGCCCTTGTAACAGCATGGCTGTGTTACTGCACTGCGTCATATAAATTGTCGTAATTATTATTATTATTAACTGTAAATTAATCTTTAATTCTTACATAACTATTAAGAAATGTTTAATCATCAACAACCCTACACTGTTTTGGCACATTACTGAGTTATATTGAATATTAAATGTTTAAATACAATACAATACAATACAATAAAATACAATGGCTTTGACTGATTTTTATTGATTTGTTTTACCAGAATGACGGGTCCTCTGTCGTGTACCCCTCGTTGTACCATATCCACTCAGAAATGTCGCTTTCTGACTCGCAGCAAAAGTCCAGACGGTCTATAGTCATCGAGAATTCTAAATTTCCTGTTACTTGTTATGAAAATTAATGTACATTTTACATGTAATTATATGTCCACCTGATGTAGAATACTGTTGTTACATGGTGTTTTAGACTTGCCATTATGTAAAGTGCATTGGATGTAACTTTTATAGAATTTATATAGTAGCAGCTAAATTATCATGGTCTTTATCTTTGATGCAGAAAATAATACAAACTACATAAATGCCATTTAAATTCTAGGCAATTGAAATAGTAAACTCAATGGACAATGGACATACTGATATAGAACAGCATATCAACTAGACATGTGAGTAGATAAAGTTTATAACTGCAAGAATAATTTATATGGGTGAAAGAAGTGAGCCTGTAGTGGTGTGAATGATATTAATAATACCAGGATGAGCTCAAATTTAAAGAATTTTGCGTTTGTTCATAAATAATATAAAAAATCCACTTACATGTAAGTATGGTTTATCATTGAATTCGTTAAGAAGAGATTAATTAGAGTTCCACAAGGGGACACAATTTTCTCTCAGTGCAATTAGCCAACAGTAACACATTAGATACAAATCATTGAGAATAGGTTAATGTACATGAAGTTCGTTATAGAAGATACCACTTTCCAGTCAGGGCAAAAGTTAACTAAAAAGTTACAGACTTTTAGTTAAACTAATTTTGTTAGTTATGACAGAAGTTTAACTGAAAAAATAGTTTAGTTAAAAGGAAAGTTTAACTAATATTTTTTAATTAATAACTAAATAGTTCAACTAATATGTTTTTAGTTATTAGCTAAGTAAGTGAGAGTAACAAAATCATCGAATAGCTATGCACCATCTTCCAGAATGAATTGTGTAACAGTAACACTGTCAGCAGCTCAAAGTGAATTTACTTGCCTATTTTGCAAGGCACAGAATATGTTTTAAGGTGCAGAGATTGTAAATAAGAACATTGCTTTCTATGAGTTAAGTTGATGATAGACTTTAAAAATGAATAATTGAATAGTCTTTTGTCGCTATTTGCTTCACTGATGTTCGACTGAAATGCCGATGTCAAATGTCTGACGTTACCGTTGTTCAATTTTTTCTTACAATCCAGATAGAAATTTTGAAAGTAGTCTTGCTGATAATTATTGTCGTGACTAATGATCGAGTAATCAGAGTAACTGGTTCTACTAATAAGTCAAATGAACTGCATTGCATGATGCATCATTGTTTGCATTAATAGCAAATGTCTTCATATTTCTGGATATTAATTACTATTATTACTACTACTATTAGAAATTACTATTATTACTCTGGTACACTCTGAGCTTGACAGTGAAACTGTCATTGACCCTCTCTGCATAGTTGTAATCTGCAAACTTATTAAGTGCTACTTGAAAGCCAAGTGCAGGGCACAAGCTTATTCACAAGTGCTGCGCTTTTAGTCAAAAAGGGTTGTCAGTAAGAGTAGTCCAAAGGAGATCTTGTTGCCATAGGATCAAAGGGGCGGAACCTATAAAGATCCTAACCCAGATGAGATGTTGCTGAACACAGGATACAGTTGCAGTGTTTTGTATACAACACGAATGTAGCACCACTTCAAGAGCAAACTGTAGAATCAGGGTGATCACTGTTCAATCTACAGAATGTCTGTCAAAGGACCCAGAATATATATAATACACTGTGTTCCAATAAATATATATATTTCCGGATTATTTCGTTTATTCAAGAAAATTAAGTTGTGTAAACCAAGGTTTTTAATTTTAAGATGCATTTCAAATTAAGATAATGCAAAGTAAAATTATTTTCGTTTTTTGTCGTTTGGTCGTTTTTTAAATATTTTTTTAGAAAACGACGCTTTATTTTGCTTTTTATTCCGTATTTAACATTTGTAACATACATAATTATTATGGTCCTCTTCCTCATCGATCAGACATAGGAAACGGTCGTGCAGTGGCGTCCGGAGTTTGGCGTTGGACATCATATTAAAGACTTCGACTGCATAATGCATAATAAACTTTTAGCCTAACCTAACACTGTCTTAAAGCCATATGGTGCAGATCTCGAGTCTTCAGAAATCCATCCCACCCAGTGTTTAATCTAGTCCCCTTCCTCTGCGGGACCCAGACTTCTGGGGGGGAGACAATCGAACGTTCGGAGGGACGATCATCGATGGGCGTAGTGCCGAGAGGGAAGGGGTATAGGGAGGAATGTGCCTCTCCTCACCAGAAACTTTTTGAATTTCCACATTGCAGTGGTAGCATTTTAAGCTGTTCCTAACAAAATAGCTCTACTTTTTCAGTGCTGATAAGAGTGGCCTAGCTAAGACTTCAGTAAATAGGCCTATAGGCTATGTAGCTTACATAACTTACAGTAATAAATTTGTAGGGTTTCCACATTGTAGGCCTACATGGTATCGTAATTATAATCTTGAGACTTCTACAGCGCCCACAAAAGCGGAGTCGCGGTAACCAGCTTATACACAGGCGCTAAATCAACAAGTTCTAGGCATGCAGCCTAGGCATGCAGCGGGTCAAGTCCGAAGAGTCAGGCAAGCAGGCAGATGGACGTTTTTGTAGGCGCTGTTAAAGTCTTGAGATTATGATTGCGATACCATGTAGGCCTACAATGCATTTCAATGCATAATATAATTACAATTTTCTTTATGTTTCGGGTTCAGCAGTTTTGCTGTTGCTAGGTAATGGTAAGCTATTACATGTAGCCTACAATGAAACTTCAGCCAATAGCAGGCTCATTATCGCTCCTGCTATTGGCTAATTTCCTTTAGGCTAATGAACAACCCGGTTGACGGTAGTTAGGCTAGTGTACGCGTATGCAGTTGAAACAACTCACAAGAACACAAATCACACATCTTAACCAAAGACTTTATATTAACTAGGCTACTAACAGAACAGACGGCCTAATAGCAGCCTACAAAGCACGTTTGTCCAAGAGAGGCTTCGAGAATCGCACTCGAGTCCGCTTATCTTCATCTGCCGGTGTGTTATTGAATGCGCCGTCAAATATATATATATATATATAATATATATATATATTAGGCCTATATAGCATAGATGATTCTCAGTTCTAGCGCAAATTCGCTTTTGCTAAAATCACTTCACCAACATTCAACAAGATACCTGAAAGGTGAGATTGCTATCATGTTGACTGTGTAATTTTGAGGGTCACGTCTGACCCCTTTCGATGTTGATCTGGAACCGATTGACTGGTTGCCCACCAATCTTCTTTTGACTAATAATTATTATATGATTATATGATTATATCAAAGATCTTTAATTATAGCGACTGCGAAAGAGCAGGTTTCCGTGACTCCGCTTTTTGGGCGCTGTAGAAGTCAAGAATTACGATTGTAGACGTTACGCCCTCGGTAACTATTTTCCATAGTCCATAGTTGACAATAATCTGAGTGTAGCCTACCTGTTATTCTATTGGGTGAATTTTCTTTTATTGTTTGTGTTTTCATTTATTAACGCTAATAATATATACGCTTAAAAATTGCACAAGACCAGAGGCTGGGAAACAGACGATGCAAGATGGCGGATGCGGTTTAGTGTGCGATGAAGTCGTTATTTCAGTGCTTGTTTTTGGATTTTTAGCTATCGTATGGCAGTTATTTCTGCCTATAAAATATGCCTATGTCGTAAAACCACTGTCGTAATAACCGACGCAGTATTTAGACTTTCATTAATTTGTGAAAGTCAATTTTAACGGTTTGTAGAGCCGTCGTCTGGAAATGGGCAGTCTTTGTTTTACAGACTTACACGGTAATAATTTACCCTCTTAACCATTTGAGGTGTTAGATGGTATACCCTAGTTCGAGTGATGTCACAGACATAATGTTTCAAATTAACTAGGAAAACATCTAGTTGATTTGGCGTAGAAATTCAGGAACCCAGACTATGTCTGGAGATTCACGAGCTAGAACCCGAGGAATTACCACAAGTATAAACAGTGAACGGTCGGTTCCCTCTAACGGCTCCGCTTCAGCAGAGGAGCAGCGTACGTCAATGAATATGGATTCAGCAAAGTCCTCGGATCATGCAAAGGCATCAGATCAAGCAGAGAATAACACTGCTTTGGCCAGCAGTGTGAGCAACCAACAAAAGCAAAAAAAGAGTTCATTTCAAATTACCAAAGTTATTACTAAAAATAAAGATGATGTTGATGTTGTTGATGATCTTGATGAAACCAACACAGAGGACATAAGTTCAGGACTTCTCGACTCGTCAAAGATGACAGATGCCGATCAGGAGCCATCATCTGCCGACACCTTGCACAGTCCAGGCGCTGATGATTTATGGCCATTACCTTCAGCCGTGAGCAAACTTCCTTCTGCAGTTACAGAACCTAAAGAAAAAGTTGTGGATACCCATTCGAGGTTTAAAATAGTGAAAATTGAAAGCAAAGATCGTACAAAAAAGGGGCGATGGACATGCATGGATTTTAACGACCCAGAGCACACGGGAAAATCAGATGAGCAGGGAACGGGAAATAGCAGTGCAACTAACTCTATTTATTACATCCCCGGTACAGATGACCAGTCAAAAAGCCCATTTGCTGCTGCAATTGTGTACAATCAAGGACATCCTGTTTTGGAGCCGAACCTACTGAAGTCGCCTCTTTATGTAAGTGATAATTCATTTCAGCAACTTCAGTTTTTCCCGCGCCCATATTTGGGAGCAATGCAGTCGATTAGAATTTCTGATCAAGAAATTCTTTCGAGACTTAGAGATCAACAGTTACCATCATCTGGTAACCTGCCAACGAACGTGATGCCAATTGGGTCAGTACCAGCTGGTTCACTGCCAGGCGGAACGCTGGCAACTGGTTCGATACCAAGTTCCTTGCCAGCTGGCTCTCTGGCATCTGGTAAACTACCAGCTGGAACTATTTCAGCCAGCACGTTACCTTCTGGTACCCAGCAGACTGGTGGCCTGCCAGCTACTGGTTCCCTGCCAGCAGGTACCTTACCTGTGGCAACTGGTGCATCTGTGCAGGGTATGCCATATGCTCATGGAGGCCTTTTGCCAACGAATGAAATCCTGAACGCTGCACAAGTGGCTGGCTCAAAGCCTTTCAGCCAGCTATATACTTCCGATGTTGGTGTCACAAATAGTGGTATTGTGCCCGATGACCGAGGCCAAGTGGCGGACAGTCACTCTGCCTTTTCAGATGCCGCTGATCAGAGAGGTTTGGCAATGTCTTTGATCAGCAAAGAGCCGACAGAACATATGCTGGTTGCTTCCAAACGTACGAGTCAGACGTCACCGCTGTTAGCCATGGTCTCAGCCACGATGAATTCATCGGGATTTTCTGTTATAGACAATGACGAAAGGTAAATTATGTCATTTATCTTGTTAATTATTATTATATTCTTTTGCCATATTTGTTTTTGTTTCTGTTGATGTTCGAACTTAATTTCAATAAAATGCACCACTTCTAAGATGTATAGCAGTTGTTGTATGTTCCTTAATATCAGTTTATGGTATTATTTTGTTTTTTACCCATGGTAGTTTGCTGATATCTTGGTGTTCGTATATATGACCTTCTACTTAAGGACATGTTGAAGGTGCTCTTGCTAAAGGTTGTTGGAGTTAGTTCAAACAACTGCTACTTTGTCTTTTTGTCAACTGGTAACTTGCCAATAGAGTGTCTCATGTAGCGTAGGATGAATTCCTTAACCCTGGTCAGTCAGCTGAATGAAGTTTCATTATTAAATTTCACTGGCTTGTCTGACCTATAACTATCTACTTATATTTTTAAGCACTACTTGTTTATCGCCTTACATCCCTCGCCCACAGTCTCAAATCTTTGGTTACTGGTCTTGAGGTTCAGCGGTGATGTGACGCCATGTGCATTCTGTGTTGCTGCTCTAAAGATTGGAGCGGATAATTCACCAAAACTTGTTTTCTGTCGTTAAGAGAGCCTGACACCTTACCATGTCTCATTGGCTTTCAGACATGATCTGGAAACATAAATTCCTTTGACTTGATGACTGACTAACGCATAACGAAAATGAAACTAATTTTTTTAGATCTTTGCCAGTGTAGTAAGGGTTGGTAGAAAATGTCTTTCACTACCACTTACATGTTTGGATCCTCTTGATGATGTTTGCCCCGGAACCAGAATGAATGATCCTGAATTTCACAGGCATTATTAAGTTCATTCACAGTGCTTATTACATCTAAATAGATCTACAAGACCACATGCAGAACGTCTTGTGCAGTGGCATGGCTATGATTTTGTCAGAGTGGTGCATGCTGCTTAACAGTTTCTTGCGGATGACGTTTACTATAGGTCTGGGCTTTTGGGACGATCTCCAGAGGCATCTAGACAGGGCCGGATTAAGCAATGTGAGGGCCCTGTTCAGGATAATTTTGTGGGGTCCCAATTTTCCAATTTTTTTTAGTCAACTGGCGAAATTTTTGGAAAAGTTGATGACCTTTTTTTTAGTCAACTGGCGAAATTTTCGGGAAAATCATACCATTTCATCCGCCAAAAAAGTTGATGACCTTTTTTTTAAAAATAGTCGTTTGGTCAAAAAAATTTGACATTTTGTGGGGCCCCCTAAAGTGTGGGGGCCCCTGTTCGGCCGAACATGTTGAACATGCTTTAATCCGGCCCTGCATCTAGAATTTGTGTTAAATCATGAAATTCTTTTCTTGATGTTAATTTCTTTTTTAATGGATACAGAACAATTGTTCTTCTAAATCTAGATTCTCTTTTTCCCAAGTTGGGTCTTAGTTTAACATAGTTCATGACAGATTTGGCCATCAATATTTGTTCTGAATAGATCAATAGCCAGACTGATTTAATAACCTTTGTGAATGTTATTCATAAGCAATCCCAGCATATTGTTGTTGGTCAATCTGAAGTGTGAATTTAGTTTAAGAGTTTTCGTGGCTGAAAAGGTATGCTCTTGACTTGTTGTAATCAGTAATGTAGTGCTTAAACATGGTAAAAGAGTTTTCGTAGCTGAAAAGGTACGCTCTGGAGTTGTTGTTGTTATCGGTAATGTAATGCTCAAACATGGTAAAGAGATATATATCTAATGTGCAGATGAAATGTAAATTCCATGCTGCTAACGCCTTCAAACAATCAACACTTTTCTGCCTCTGGCACATTATCCCAGCGAGATATACACATCTCAAAGTTGGCATTTACATTCTTTTCCGCTTCAGTGGTTACTATTAAACTGTTTGTTGTTTATTAATGCAAGAGTAAATGGGTCAGTTTATAACACTTCATCACTTAGCTGTTAATGCAGTTTCACTTTTAAATGAAAATAAATCTGTTGACTCTTATACATGTTAGAGTTAGATATGTGATGTTTCTACAGTTGAAGATTTAAGAATTTGCACGAGAAAGTTGATATTGGGCTGTTTAAGGTTATGTGAAAAATATGTCGTTCATAATTAGCATTCCAACAAAGAACATTCTAAAAAAAAGTTTTATAGATCTGTCTGTCTTCCCGGTTCAGTCTCTGTACATATACTAGCGCCTTGACATAATGTCTGAGTCAGTTGATTTTTTTGGTCATTCACCAGGTGGCACACATTGCACATTGCTTTAACTGAAGAACTCTACAGTGTATAATATGAGACTGCATTGTAATTAGGTCATGTTTTACTTAACTTTGTCTTACTTAACTTTGGTTTCATGTTCAGCCTATGTTATATCATAATTTTTTATGAATTGTGTTTAATTCTTGACTACTCAATGGGGATATATCTTTTTTTTAGTAACTTGTCACCTAGCAGCCCGGTCATGCTAATGCTGCCAACAAGTTTTGCTGTAGAGTTTTTTCGACAGAATTATTCATTTGACAGACAGGGGTCCACTTTGTGGTCTGCTATTGGTTCTTGGTAACCTTGGCCAAAGAAAAATAGAGGTGTGTTTGTGGTAGCAGAGGTTAAAAAACTGGTGGTTAGGTAGGAACATTTTTTGCCTAGTATTTTGTAATAAAAATTACACTATTACCCATTTGTGCACAGACTTACAAAGATACATGCTGTAACAAAGTGCTTGTTCTATAAATGCAAGCATTAACTGCCTATTTGTGGAATGTCTGTTCCTACAAACTGTTGTACAAAACAATTTTATAAATTTATTTAAATTTTATAGACGCTGTTTTCCTGGCAGGCAGGATGGAGGGAAGTGGATGTGAGAGTGGAGTGCAAGGTGGAACTAATTCCGAATGTGTCTACTTTAAATAGTGAATACACATATAAATAAATGTCTCAATTCTGTACCTCCAACACACAAAGGGTTTAAAGTCTGTGTAAATACAAATAGAAATATTTTCACAAAATTATCTGAGTCACACTCACACCAAAACAGTGGCTTTGATTGCTTTACTAGAAGCACACCATTTTTTGGCCTTAACATTCTTAAAGACTTTATATCGAAATGATGTGTTGCCAGTCTCAATGGCTGTGTAATTCAGGGCAATGGGATTTTTACTTAAGGCCTAAAAAAAAAAATGCTGTGTTTCCGGTAACAGAGCTAAAAAAAATTGGGTAGGTAGGTCGGAAAATATTTTTATTTTGTAAAATATTTTTATGCAGTGACTATCCGAAAAAGTATACCCCACTAGTCTTTTTTTGCACGCTGAAACAAAGTACGTGTTCTAAGCAAGTATAAACTGCCTATTTCCTGACTGTCTGCACCTAAAACAGCTCTAGAAACAGTCCTATTAATTTCATTTTGTTGACGTCTCTTATGTTATGTCAATACAAATGTTAAAAAAAGATTTTTTGAAAAAAAATTTAAATTTTTTTGGGGAAAAAAAATTTTTTTGGAAAAAAAATTTTTTTTTAATAAATTTTTTTTACAAAAATATTTGGGTCGCGGCCGTAAAAATGGGTCGGTCGCGTTACCGGAAACACAACACTTTTTTTTTTACGCCTTAAATGTATTTTCATTTCTACAGATGTGTGGATTGTGAACTGTAATTAGTTTAGATGTCAAATAGTACAGCAGCTGACTGGAATCACTGGATGAGCTTGTTATTGCCTGTAAGGAGACCTGATTACATGAGTTGTTTACAGACTTTGCTCTGAGTTGGGCAGAAGGTACTTGTTTGTCTGTGCTTCCCAAGAACTATTCTGAACATTGTTGTTTAGTTGGTTCCTTCCACTTAAGGTGTGGGAGATACATAATTTTTTTATTCTGCAGAAGTTTCTGCAGAGCTGCTAGTTAAGTTACAGAACTGTATACATAGATATCGTACAGGGCAGGTCCAATCCTGTAGATACACCTTACTATGTAACTTAATTTTTTATGGGGTCATGTGCTGTGCTATGTTTTAGAACACAGGCACCAAAGTGGGAAATCAATAGCACAGTTGATGATCTCAATCTATTAGAGAGAACAGATACTTGAGCAGCCGTGGTAAACACGGCCTTGAACCTAAAGACAAGAAAGCAATGCAGAGGAAGAAGATTGCTGAGGCAATCACTTCTTGTTGTTATTATTTGATAGAAGTTGCCAGTGAATTGGTTCATCTGTGGATCATTTTGAGTTCTGGCAGAAAAGGCTGCACTGTCAATTAAGAGAAAGCTGGGGTATTATATGCTGGCGAGGTATCAACTTGTTTTTGAGATCCAGAGAAAAAGTCTGTCTGGTTTGGTTAGCTTTTTTCAAGCAAGGCCAAACAACATCGCAGCTTACACAGCTGGATTCTGTCAAGTGTGTATCTCGGCCTCCTTTAGTCCAGGGGATCTTGAATAGACTTAGTTTAATACTGCATTCCTGTGCTTCCTTCATTGTCAAGCAATAACCATGTGAAGCTGTGATGCATTTTTTAATGTGATGGAAAAACCATTTTCCAGTTTTCAGGAATCAACTCCTTGACAGGTTATTTAAGCTCTACAATGTACAATGTGTATTAGTTTGTAGCAGTTTCTGTTGTTAGCTTTGTGCTGATGTGTTGTGACTAGTCATGAAATGTGTGTGAATGCAAACTACACTGCACTGCACCGTAGAGCTTTCATTGCATAGGGTTCATTTCATGTGAAATAATCAAATATGTTAGGTGCATTGTAACTGACCTATCTCAGAGTTGACTGTAATTTTGCTATTTTGTAGCTGGATATATTTGTCTTGTATCTGCATTTTATGCCTGACGGATATAGTGCAACATATTTAAACGTGGTGACTGGTTTAGAGGCCAGTATCTCAGGAATGAATGCACATAGGGTTAACAAAAATTGTGCTTTTGTACAGCCTTTGGTGTACTTTTTGATTCTGTTAATCATTTTGGAGCAAAATTACAACCAAATCTGAGATAGGTCAGTTACAGGTCCTTGGTGATTCACATAAACAATTAAACATGCTTACTTTGCCCACATTCCTTTTGCTTATTCGCATGTTGCAGTTTTGAATATTATATAAAGATACATATCATAATCTTCAAATTTCTAAAGCTCCACTCGAAAGCCAAATCAGCTTAATACGTTGACCGCTGCTTTGCTGTGTTAAATGACTCAATTTGGGACGTGTTAACACGTCCCTCGCGGCCAACGTGTTAAAGTTAGGATTTAAATTGTTAAAACTAGACCTGGACTGGAGGTTGGCCATGTGGTGTTTTTCCTGTTTAGTGGAATCATAAAAGTTCTAGGAACTGACCTGCGTAGATTTGTTTTGGGGGAAATTTGACTGCTGCTAATGTTTGGATATAATCCGTTTTGAAAATTTGTTTGAAAGTAGACTGTTTACTGCTTGGAAGACCATTTTAGTGCTTGGAAGCCATTGATCATGGAAATAGGTCAGATAGAAAAAGCCTTAAATAAGTCTTTCGGAAGAATTACTGACTGATTAGAAGTGATTGACAGAGTGTAAACATCAATCTGAAGTGCCACCACAACATTGGAGCTTGTTGAAATAAACCTTGAAGCATTGCAGAGATGCGTAATACCGAGTCAAGAAGCCAGGCTTTTTACATTGCAAATGCACTTACGGTATTGCTGCAGCTGTTTGTAGTTTAATGGTTTTTCAGGTGCATGCAGATCAAGTTGTAGTTCCTGAAAATATTTCCGAGGTGATTGAGTGCTGATAATGTCATGCTGTTGTGTGCTGATAGCATGCTGTTGTGTGCTAGTTGGGCCTACTTTTCCAACTAAACTCACATGTTTAAAAGTGATTCAAGAGTTTCCATATTTGTAATATCTAGACCAATGTACTATTTTTTCTCTCTTTCGAATACTCTGTCTCCATCTACTCCGTCTCAACTTCTAACTGGTAATCCCTCCTCCTCATTTTCTTTCCTCAAAACTTATTTCTTCTCTCGTGGCCTTGCGCACTGGGAGCGCCTCTGAACGGTTCACCCTAGTAGAGGCGCTTTATAAATGTTTCTATACAATACAATATTTTTTCGTCAAGTGTGCTAAAAAAGGAAACTTGCATCTCATACTGCCAATTTCAGAACACGTTTGTTTGATTTTTAGTAAAGCTCATCCACTGAGTTTAAAATAGATGTTTTATTACGGTACTGTCAATTGAAGTTCAGTAATAATGTGGTCGTGGTTACCGGTATAATATCTTACTTTTGTTGTGTTGGATACTTCTGCTGTATTGCCTTATTGCTGATGTTGGTTCTGTTCCATGACTATAATCCATGGAACTACTTTGTGTTAAGCAGTGATGCATGAAATTTAGTCATTGAGAGACTGCCATCTATATGATCATGAATTGCATTATTCAGTTGCATAGACTTTGGCATTCAGAATTCACAGTCTGTGAGTTTATTCTGCATATTTTTGCAGGACAGCACTTGCTGAGTTCTTCATACCCTCCAAGTTCTTGCTATAGACGGAGAGAGTTATTGATGATATTCGGACAGACAAGTTGACAGGTGTGCAGCAGTAGAACTAGCTAATTAGTAACTTCTGTCACTGAGTTTATAACATGGTATAATGTGGCAACTTTTGATGCATGAAAACAAAGCTCTGAAAGGTGGTCAATATAAAAAAGCAGCACTTGCATCAAGACTTATAAGATGCTTTGTCTTAATATTTTGTTGCTTGTACCTGAACTCTACAATGACATCTTTTGACAATTATTGTTAACAGATCTATGTAGTTCAAACAGACTTACCTTGCCTTAACCAAACCTATACCACAGAAATTCCATAGATTCTTCTGTTTCGTATGGAAAGTTAAGTGCTGAAAATAACTTTCCTGTTTCAACCTTTTCCATGTGCAACCCCTTTGTTTTAGGCAGCTTTGCACTGGGTGCTCTGAAGAGCTGTAGCTTCTAGATTTGTCATGCTTGACATTGAGAATTTGGTTATACACATGTGTAAATATACATGTGTAAATATACATGGGTAAGGCCATTTGAAGGTCTTTGCATTGCTATGCTATAGCGCTAGGCATGCTTGCCCCAACTGCATTAAAGCTAAATGGATACCCGTTTACATTATTTATGTACACACAATCATGTATCATCATGATTGACCAACACACCCAGTTTTGATTTTAAACCTCAGTTTTGTTTTTTGTAATGCTGATCGTTTCATATTGTCGAATGTCGATATATATCTGCACTAAGGTCTAATGCAACTTTTTCATTACCTCATTTTCAGACTTGCTTAGACCCTGAATGGTTCACAAGCCATAGGTACAGCGCCTGCTGTGCCTAATCGATAAGACCCTGCTGTATGTAATCTATCTGTCTATCTATATATCGATATTTGAAGTAAGACTAGTTAAAGAACTGCTATAAGTTCTTAGGTAAGAGATCACTCATGAAAATTTAAGCATTGCTTAATTGCCAGCCAGGACCTGGAATTCTGGGCTACTCCAGTGTGTCGAGGGCTTGATTAATTTTTCCTGTGATTGATGGAAAAAGAAACTGATTTCATAAATTCTAAACTTTGTCACTTGTGATCATTCTAAAGATATCTTGGGACAGCAGAACTTGTTCAATATATTGCTTACAGTTTTGGGCAATCCTTTCAGTACACTGAATCTGACACTGAAGTGATTCAGGCTTTGAAGTTAGGGATTAAAGGAATAGCACATTATGTGTCATAAGGGAAACGGACATTATCCCCCCCGGACATTATCCCCCCGGACAAAAGCCCCCCCGGACATTATCCCCCCCGAGGTAGGACATTATCCCCCCCGGTCTATGATACCATCACCTAAAATGATGCAAAAATATAAGAATAGGCCTATGTTAAGGTGAATATCCATACATTTAGACATCACAGTTGAAATTCATTATCGATATCCCGTACTTTACGTTGTTTAATTAATAAACGCCTAAAATCATGAATGTAACGCGCCATAAAACGCGCTATTCCAATTTCTGAACATTCGCAACCGAAAGTAGCAATATAAACTGAAAACGCGAGAAGAAGGAAGCTGGATTGACGAAAAAACGGTACTTTTTTTATCCGACAACCAATTTCTTACATTCGATGACAAATATTTAGTGACGAAATAGAAGCGGGATTTTACGCATGAGGGTCGGTTAGGGCTCAGGTTAGGCGTCGTGAGGGTCGGTTAGGGTTAGTTTTAGGGTTAGTGTAGTCATTCTGCTGAAAATGAAGCTGGATTGATGAAAAACGCTTGAGAAGTAGAACCTGGATAAAGGCATTTTATACCTGAAATGGAAGCTGGATAAAGGCATATTTATAGTTGAAATGGAAGCTGGATTGAACCTGGCGATCCAGAAATTACTTGTATATCATTTATACACATGCAAATAATTTAACAACGTCACTTTTTGGCCAAATAATTAAACAACGTAACAATGTTATTCAAGTTAACTAAAACTGAAACTGAATTTGAGTTAACTGAAAAGTTCCATTTGAGTTAACTAAAACTAAAACTGAAAAGTTCTGAAAACTTAAACTAAAACTAAACTGAAAAGTTCACAACTTAAACTAAAACTAAACTTGAAAGTTGAAAACTGAATTAATTTTTCTGTGTGGCGCATAAACCAAATGAACTGAATCAGATGTCAGAAAGCAAAATGTGCTAAGCAAACATCCGGTCTAACCCTTTCTCTATCTGCTTTCTCTTTAGCGGTCAGCCTATTGTTAAATGCGGTCAACCATAAAGATTGTCTGTGACACCGGTGACAAGATAGTGATGTGTATAATTAATTCGATTACAATGCCTCAGTTAAACAGCGTGACCTTGATTAGTTATTGTTAGGGATGGCTGGGCACTGACCACAAGGCCAGCAAAGTTAGTTACAGGTGTATTTGAAGCATGGTCGAGTAGGGGCAGAGTATGAATATTTGAACTTTAGCCTGTATAGGATCACATGTACCTGTCTATATAGGCCTACACGTGTACATACCTATGAGGAATCAACGACACCCATATAATTTTGTTTGAAATCAGTTTTGATGTTTGACACCTCCATTGACTTGTCCATGTTATAGGACACAGGCTAGATACATCAAGCATGTTATCAATATCATTGTTTAGCTTATAAATAGGACAAACGAAGATGGAAATATACGTCTTTATTATTGTGGAGGATTCAGTGTTCTTAAATTAAATCGGACTAGTGTTACTTTAGAAAAATGAATGTCATTAATAAAAATATTCAATCCTTCTTTGGAAGGTTTACAAAAACTTTATTGAAACTGAAAAGTTCTGAAAACTGAAACTAAAACTAAAACTGAAAAGATTTGAAAACTTAAACTAAAACTAAACTGAAAAGTTAAAACAAAACTAAAACTAAAACTTAAACTGAAAAGTAAATTGAAACTTAAATAACACTGCAACGTAAACTACGGTTTAACCTATATATGTTAGGGTAGGCCTAACTTAAGACTACAGGTCTAAAAATGCCCTTAAGAATATAGGCTATTACTAATTTATTACACTAGTCATCAAAATTAATGTTCATGGCAGATGTAGTTCATGGGAATGTGGATGTGTTAAGAACATTGCAAGTCTCATTTGCCTAATTAACTGACACTAACAACTCCTTGTGCCAGAAATGAATAACTAAATGACGCTAACAAGCCTCTAGTTTGCATCTGAATGGCAGTAGCCTACTAGCAGCCTAAGTCTTATCGGTGACGGTAATAATAAGTTGACACAGCGATCTAAACCAGGGCAATTAGGCTTTATAAACTACATGACGAAACAGAGTAATTGCACAGAGGGGGGATTTTGTCCGGGGGGATACTGTCCTAGGTAAAATCGGGGGGATAATGTCCGGGGGGGCTTTTGTCCGGGGGGATTATGTCCGGGGGGGATAATGTCTGGGGGGGATAATGTCCTACAATCGTGTCATAATGAGAAAAACAATGAGAGAAACTTCCATTTACCACATTTAGTGAGAAATTTTAGTGAGCACGTATAATTATGCCCTACAGTTATTCTGCAATTGTGACCACTGACCCCCTACCAAACAGAATTTCAGATTTAGAAGATCAAAGAGTACGGTACTTGTTTCTACAAATTTAAGAATGTATTATTATGTTTTTCTTTTATAGAATTAAACTTAAGTAAATGGTTAGAAATTGGTCCCTAGAAGGAAAAGGCTACAATTATCAAGAAATGACATACAAAAAGAAATAATGCTAATTTTTGTCAATTTTAAAATTTAAAATTTGTTCTTGATTTAATATATAAAAATTCCAGACCTTCAGCATGACCTACTTGTTTTAACCAGATTTATGATTTTTAATGTGGCTTTGATTTGACCATTGTTTGACTGTAGTGTCTGTTCTGCTAAGTGTTGCAGCTTATGCTTTTTGACAGACTAGCTATCTGGAAATATGTAATAATGTGCAGTATTATTGACGATGCAGCCAAGCGTTAGTGGTATCATGGAGTTCCTTTATTGGCATTTGCTGTTTACAGCTGGCTTTAATTATAAGGATGGGATAGGATGCTGTTTGTATTTGAGGTTGGTGATGGTGACGTTGTCATCGGTGGTGTATGTGCATGTGTTTTTTGTGTGTGTGCGTGCATGCATGTTTTTGTGTGTGTGCATGCGTGTGTGTGTGTGTGAGTGGCTGCAGTGCACTGGCATTATCAAGGCTTGTTGTTCAGCTTCCTCCTATGTTACCTTGGATGACTCTGCTGCTGCTGCTGCCTTGTTTGGCACAAAATGGCAGATGATGTTATTGTCCAGCGGTTGACTGCTGGTGGTTGGCTTAGCCGAAGAGGTGGCCTGCCTGCCTGCTCGTAGCCTGCCTCTTTCTATCTCGCTCATCGCTCTGTCTCTCCTATAGGCTGATATTATAATCTGGCCGTCGCCCATTGGCCACGTGAGGCGCGCTGCTTACATGTATTATGCATGCTTGCGTGCACGCTCTTCATTCCAAAACCAGTCTGAACCAGATTTTCAGCACTGGCCAGGTTGTTTTGGCCTTTTGCTTTGAGAGAAAGCTACTGGCTGCACATTACAGCCTGCTTTGTAGCTGAGTAGGTACTAGTGGAGGATTTCTGTCTGCAGAAGGGAAGCATTTCATGCAAGACACGATTCTCAGGCATCGTCGAAGAGGAGGTCCGTCGTTTCTATAGGACGACGACGACGACGTCAGACGTGGTCATCTACAGCACAGCATCGTCGATTTTTTACATGCAGCTTCATCCTATTTCAGTGCATTGTGAACTGTGCTGAGTGCAGCGTTTGCAGTCTGTTACTTGCATGGCCATTGAGAAGTCTGAATAGTCAAACACAGTAACTGCGGGTTTGGAACAACGTATGATCTGGGCCTTTGTCCAGTTCGTTGTTGTCAGTTTGTGGTGATTAATAGACATTTGAAAGCAGAACTGATCTCTTGTCTCTCTGTCACGGAAGTTTTTTTCAAAGAAGTCTTTCTCAGATCTTTGCAAAGAAGCAGCACGGTGTGTTGTATTTGATCACACACCACACATCCTCAGTAGTAGTGGTAGGTCGGTCACTGGCAGACTACGCTTGTTTCAGGCACTGACCATGCTCAAGTGCCTGTCCTTCTCTTCGGTCGAGCCATTCAGACAGGCAGAGACGACGGGGGACGACGAGTCTGGTGCCTCAGAGATGGGGGCCGAACAGAAAATGTCAGCGGACGGCGGTGGCGGCACTGGGTCCGATTTCATGACATCAGCTACTTCATTCATAAAGGGCTGCGTATTGCGATCAATTTCTGATGATGGGTAAGGCCACGTTAGCTTCAAATGTGTCTGCTATTTTTAATTTAAATTGTGAACCAAAAATTATAAACAACCCTTTACGGTATTTTATCTTATAATTTATAGCATGGTTTATAGTGTGTTCGCACGATAGTGATATGTGGACCATACGAAAGCTGTATTAATGCGTGAACGAAGATCATTTCAGCTCTGAACGACAGATTTATGCGATTATGACTCGCATCTGGTGCACCTGACGGGAGCAGAACCTGCAAAGCAAGTTCATGAATTGTTGAAAGCCATGTAGACATTAGACTCCTATGAAATGACCAATTGTGCCGGATTTTGTTTTGAATTTTTAATCAGGTTTACAAAGACTTCCAGGGTGCACTATAGATGTTCTAATTTAGATGCAGAATAAATTGATAATTAAATAGTTTTGGTGTTTTTCTGTATTTCATAAGCAATTGTTTTCCACCTGCTGAAGGTGGAGCTGGCGAATAAAATGGTGTTGAGTGTAAGGATACAGTTTATCATTTTAGACTGGACAAAATATTTTAATCTCCATACTCAATGTTTGATTTCTGCAGTAAACAATCTGAGCTCTATTCCATAGTGTGTGCTGTGTTGTTGCGGTTGTTTCTTGTGGGATGTTTTTCGGTACTGAGTTCAGGGAAACTAGTTCACTTGCTAAGTCGGCTGCCACAAAAGCTTCCTGTGTTTTTTGCTTTGCAAACTTTGTTTATTTGAACCTGTTCAAAATACAGAAACTTTTTCTCCTTCATGTTGTGATTTTATAGGAAGATCTGGTTCACATAACAAAGCTATATATAGATGTCTGCAGGTTGTAAACATATAATTTATCTGAAGAAAATTTGGTAGGAATAAATCCAAGAGTAAGAGAAGCTGATGCCAGTTTTCAAAGATTTAAAGTTGTTGGTACTCGTATCAGGCTATCAGAGCTCTTGCTTGAAGTAATTGATTTCCTGGCTGCTTGATTTAAGTGGTGAATTATCCAGACCTGTTCTGTGGTGTGCTTCTTTATGATTGGAAGCTGAAACAGTGATAAAAACTGATTTATATGTGCTTAGAGTGATCCATTTTTAAGACTATGCCTACAGAAATTTGACACCTATCCAATACATCATTCAATATACTTTGGGTGAAACGCCTGTCTGGTGATAAGCATCCAAAGAATGCATCGGGCGGGTATTAAATCATTCATTTATGCTGAATATGATGCATTTAGTAGGCCAACAGTAAGTACTGTAAGAATGAATCGTATTTACATTTCCTAAAGCATTAAAATGATTTAAAAAATTCTCTGACACTATAGATGTGGTCAAAAAAAGTTTTGGATGCAAATCGTTGGCTCACGTAGAACTTGTAAACCTTAAAAGTTCCAAACCTTAATCGCCGCTCATTTATAATAATAATTGTGTAACAACCAGTTGTGCAAGTGGTGGCACCTCTGAAAAGATACTACACACGACATATACACTATACACTGTATACAGCGCATGTAAATATGCAACTGCATTGTGTTCATCTCGTCCCATCGTTGGAGATGGCTCAAGCAAAGAGACCTGAACTGTCTGGACATAACACTGGCTGTATAGGTACTAGGTAGGTAACTAAGATGTTGTCAGGGCCTTGTCGAACAATGATTTCTGTTGGATACCATTGAGAGTCACCACACAGTGTAAACTGACCTTCTTCATACCCATTGACCTGCGTTGGATTGCACATGGTGTGGAGAGGTGTTAAGGCTGCAGAAAAGAGCATGCCAAAGATGATGATGATGTTGAGTGTTTCTAGTGCAGTACAATTCAAAGTCAGATGAAATATTAATTTAAAGGAGGGTTATGGGTAGCACAACTAAAAGTGCTGTAGACACTGTAACATTCTTAATAGTGATTTATAGAACTTTTTAACATTTTAAAAATACCTGCACCAATTTTTTGTACAATATGTTTGTAAGACAGATTTTTTGCTAGTCTACAATAAAGGCTTGTCAAAAATCTTTACTAAAAGTGTTGAGCCACTTGCTGGTATCATCAATGTTGGCTTATGATATAGTTTTGTAGCTTAGGTGGTGCTGAACTGTCCTGCATAGCAAAGGCATTGCTTCTAGTGTTGAGCTAACATGGCCCGGATGTGAACACTGATCACATGGATTTCTATGTATTCATCAGAGCTCTCATGTCTGGGCAACAATTGCAAAAATATCTCTCGTAATTAGTCGATTTTGCCTGCGACGTCAGGCTGTCAGTCTGTAGCAGCATGGAAAATTTTTGAAATCATTTTTTGACTTTTCTCCTAAATGGTAATTGTGACTTCTTTGTCACTGCTGACTCTCAAATACTGTAGAGCTGTATAATTGCTATATTGTCTAATATCAAAGATGCCTGGAAATTTGCACTCTGTAAATTGTAAGATGAGTTTTGATGTAAATACATTGTTGCATTCAAAAATTACGTTATACTTACCATGTGGATAATGACAAAGACAGTCATCTGAACTCTACTTCTAAGTATGATCTAATAGTAACTGATTAAACCTTTTAGTCATCATCATCATCATCTTCCTCAGTTTCTGATGCCAGCCATTTGGTGGCGATGGGTAAAATAAAATAATAAATGTTCTCCATTGTACTCGGTTATTTATTGTGACCTGTGATCATCTTAGTGTTAGTCCATGTGTTGTCGTTTTTTATATTGTCTAATCCAGCACAGTTTAGGTCTGCCTTTGTTTCTTTCCTTCGAATCTTGCATCATGAATGCATTATGTGGATATTCAGTCAACTGGCATTCTCTATACATTCCAGGTGGTCTTCACAGTCTTTGGACGAATTTGTCCAGCGGAGTTGTTTGCATCCCTCACGAGTGTCATGTCAACTGTCGATGGGAATATATGTTGGGTTGGTTGTGTGTGTGTGTGTGTGTGTGTGTGTGCGCGCGCGTCTCAGCCACTGCATGGTGGTGACTTGTTTTGTTTACCGTGTGTTGTCATTTTATCATTTTATTGTCCTTCTCTTATCATACCTAGTTTCTGGGCTTAGTTTATGGAACACTGTCCTTCTGTCTGCCTTTTTCTGATTTGTCATTTGGACCTCTAGTATTCAACGACTTACTCTTCAATTCCATATCCATCATAGACCACTGTCTCTCCCTGTTTAACAAATGCTTTACCCTTCTGGATGTGGACTTGATTATGGCTTGAATTTTATGCGCCATGTGCATTCAATACCAATGCAATAGCAGTTACCTACTAATTAATCATAATGATAACTGAATATAATAGTCAAGGTCTAAATGACATTTAACATTTTAACATCTCGCAGGCTAGCACAGAGTGCCTCTCTGACTTGTTTTTCTCGTTTTATGCAATCTTTTGTGTGGAAAAAGCTTCTGTAATTTTCTGTTCTGTCACTTTTAAATATTGTTCAGCATTTTTTAAAGTTTGAGATATCGTGTGAAAGTCATTCAGAAGGAGGGCTTTGTAGGCTCCAGGTTATGCACAATGTGCCTTTGTTGAAACTAAAATTGGACGGCCTGTCAAGAATAGGGAAGTTGGCAGTTGATATCAGTGTGTCAATATTATAACGCTGCACTTGAGCCGAGCAAGCCTATTTTTAGAAGGTATCAATTACACTTGATAATGCTGCTTCAGTAAAGTCTCAGGGTGTGATCATACTTTTAGGTGTTCATAAATGTTTGTCTGTGCTTTTATGCTGTTGATTTAGTTCTGTTGAAGGGCTTAGCACCAAGGGAATCATATGCCTCTTATTAACACTACTTTTTTATAATTGAGAAGTTTTTTTAATATTCAATGTTGTGTAAGTTTATGCACTTCTGATCTTCTGTAGTTGGTGACAAAGGTTCAATTTCTGGTTAAAATATCTTTTTTTTAGCTGTGCAATACATGGTATAATTATGTGATGATTCATAAGTAAACAAACTGCTGTTCTTCTGTTCATGAATTGTACTATTATACCCTTGGTTGATATGTTGGATTGTTTGCATTTGATTCTTCAAAATAACTGAAATATGATGTTGCAAGAGGTTTCATTTTTCTTCTGTTAAAGCAGCACTATAAAATGGTAAGTAATTAAGTAAATAAGAATATTTACTTACTTACCATTTTATAATGCTGCTTACACACTACCCAAGCACTGAACTTTGTGTCATTTTTGAATAACGTTTTTACTCTGTTTCCGAAATGCCATCCCAGAGTTGCTTGAACTGCCCTGCGCATGTGCACTGCCCTTGATTATACAAATATTGCAGATTTAATATATTGGATTGTGGTAGAGATATTTTAAAATATGTTTGGTTATATTTGACTGTGAATGGAATGTCGTTGATGTCAACATGTGATCTGACCACACACATACAATCACACATGTGTTTTGTTGCGTTCAATTGTTGTGGATGAATGCAGATCTGTGTTTTTTTCTGTTGTAGTGGAACGAGCAGTGTTGCCATTGACAATAAAATTGAGCAAGCTATGGTGAGTAAAAATTTGGATCAAGTTTGCATAGATTTGTCGCTTAGATCATTGTAATTACTGCATTTTTACACATGTATATCCTACTGGTCAGTTATATGGGATTTTTAAAACTAAATGCAATCTCCCTGTGTGCGTTATCTTGTGCTAGTTATACCAGCACAAAGGAAAGCCTTGCAAACCAGCCTCAAGATCAGCCTCAGCCTCCTTAGGACCAGCCTACTTGGCATTTACCATTCTTAGCAAGCATCCTTAACATAACCCTATAATGTTGTGCAAGCAGATTTGATTTATTGTCAGTAGGTGGACTTACTGTAGCTCTCAGAAATTTCCAACAAGAAGTAATTGTTAAATGGGAAATATAGGTCACATAACAATAATTATGCTTGATTTAAGTAAATAGAGATTTTTTATCTTCAGCCGTACATGAATCCATTTGATCTATGATCTAGGTATTGTTTGGCTCTATTCTAACGATCGAATTAATGTTTTTTTCTTTATATAAATGTAGAATCAGATTTGCAATCTGCATACCACTAAACTTGTAACTTAATGACCGAGCTCTGCACAAATATTCACTATGATGGATTTGTTACACTTTCTTTTAACGATTGTTCCTATATAAATCTGTTAAACACAATTGTCTCTATATATCTTTTAAACGATTGTCTCTAACGCTGACTGTTACTTAATTTTTGATGCTCATTGTCGTGTGGTTTCAGGATCTGGTTAAGAGTCATTTGATGTTTGCTGTTCGAGAAGAGGTGGAAGTCCTTAAGGAGCAGATCAAAGAACTTCTGGAAAAGAACTCACAACTCGAGTATGAGAACAGTATACTGCGAGCGGATGCAAGTCCAGAAACGCTTGCTAAGCTGCAATCGGGTCAACCGTGACTGTGGACAACGCTGTCATATTCCCATCCGTCGTTATGATGGATGATGATGATGATGATCTAATGCTTTCATTCAGTCATTGTGCTTGAAGTCTTTTCTCACTGACAGACAGACACTTCTGAAATATATCTCAGACAATTTGTGTGTGTATGCTGGTTGTGTCGTCGTCTGCCAGCAGCAGCAGCAGTTGCGATCGGAGTCTTGTCTTCGATTTCTTATAGATTCCAGTACACCACCACCACCAGCTGAGGTCAGCTGAAAAATCAGATCATCAGTTTATTTTTCACGTTGTAAACATTGTTTTTATTTTGACCGCAAGCTAACTTTCTGAGGACAGGTCAGCATACATGACTCGAAGAAATCTGTGATGGCCGAGGAGCTGAGGTGTAAAGTTGTAATTATGTTATTGTTTCAACTGTAAATTAAGTGTGTGACCGACGACGACCGTGGAATGCATGACACATAAACAAACGAGGAATTGACATTATCAAATATTATTTTCCCATTCTTTTGACATTACTCGATGCCATTGATGTCATGCATTTGCATTTATTCTGTTTCCTCAAATATTCTTAGGTCTTCAGTTGCTCCTGATCTCTTCACAGGTTTCATCCCTGCTCATCATCTCAACTACCGTAAAACTTCTTCAAATGATCTTAAACGCAGCTTGGATTATTTTGTGGAATTGATAGGAGTTGCATCAACTTGCTAATGACTGCTTGGGTTGTGTTTCTGTCAGTTTCATCATTAAGGAATCTAGATATTAAGAATATGACATATGACAGTTTTTCGCTAGGTCAAATTTGTATAGCTACTTTTGCCTGGGATAATTAATCGAATGTTGACTTTCCTCATTCGGTACATGCATACTCCATGTACAGCGACTACCCGCAGCTGTGTGTTTGAAATCTACTTGTGCCAATCAGAGCCTTATTTATCTTGTTCATTTGTTATTTGTTCAAGTTATTTTTTTGTTACAGTGATTTTATTTGTATTCTTGCCCTTCTAAGTTTACTTCGTAAAATATTAGGATGAAACTTGGGTTTTAGGATGCACTTACCTAATTGGGATAACAGAGTTGTGTGTCATTTATTATAAACGGTTACTTTAACTTGCTGGGATACGGTTGAGGTGGTATCAGGTGAATTGATTCTTGTCATCCTTGCTATTATTTAAACGGGATTTGTGTATCAGTGTATTAACCCAATTTTAATAGGATTTAATTGCAGCAGGTATTTTTACATGTTGTTTTTCCTTCTTTGTGATCACATAGGATAATTTTAACACCATAGCTGTTAAAAAAGTGGTTAACGTGCAATGGGAAGTTCACAGTTGGATGCAGCATTTTGGTCAAACTCTTTTTAGACTTTGAATTGTAAAATTGTAAAGTGAATTATTAGCAAGGTGTCTTTAGCTCGCTTTTGGCAATAATGTAGTTTGAATGGTGATTTAAACCTTGCTATATATCAGTGGAATCATCTTACCATATTTACCATACTTAAGGCAATTTAGTAGTGATGCTACTTTTTGCAGTTTAGCAATTTTAGTTTTAGATATTGGCCCAAGTGGTGCAATACATTTTGAAATGTGTTCTTTTTTCTGATTGACTCCCTGGTCCATTCTATCATTTAGTAAGTTTAGCCCCAGATCAATTTCACTGTAGTGGTAGTCATGAAACTGGATGACCTGTAGCAGATTGTTGTTTTTGACAACTGTGAAAGACTTGGTAGACATATTGTGTCAGAGATATTGCACAACTCTAATGTCAGAACCATAGACAGACCGCCTCGTAGCTTTATCTCATATGATTCCCAAACCGCAATTTTGCCGCAAGTTTATCGTTGACCAATGACTATCTATTTATGTTTGCTGGGTTTCCCCTTTCTCTTATTTTGCTATGACTTGTCAAAGAATGTTGACTGTTAAACTTTAAAGTTCTTGCAGGTTGAAATGAATTTTAAAGTGAAGTGTTCTGAAATTTAATTTCATTCAAGTTGGAATGTCCTTCTAGCCGAATAAATATATCTATGCATGTGTGCATATAGCAGGTACATATATAACTTATATGTGCTTTTCCTGTTTCAGTTAGTGTTAAAGCATTTAGCAATAAATTGGATTTAGAGTTGAAAACTGTAAAATTTCTTCCATAATTAATGCAGTTAGCATGCATGTCACACATGTGGAGCAACAATTTTTTCATAATTTAATAAACATAGGTACAGTTTTTTGTAATCAAATAATTTCTTAAGCTAATTGTGTCTTCGTTTAATTTATGTGTTATTTTGCAGAGTTGATGATTCAACACTCCACTTCTATGGCAAAACTTGTGTGTGTGCGCACAAGTTTATTTGCAGATATGCATGAAGGCTTTTTGAATGAATTGCATTTGTGCATTGAATGAGATGAGTGAATAATGGCATATGAATAAATTATTATGACAGTGTTTCTTCTAATTCTCTTCATTTGTCCATAAGTAATGTAGTCTCATTGTCGACACATAGCATGGACAGATTGACGTGTGTCTCAATTGTAGACCATGTTTAAATGGTTTAAATTAAACAAACTAAATTACTGACTACTGTACTTCACAAGACAGAAAATTTTAAAAAAACTCAAATTGTTTAACTGAAGTACTGCAAGAATAAGTAGATATTCAATCAATCAATCAATCACATAAATTTATATAGCGCCTCTCCAAGATCACTACTCAGAGGCGCTCCCAACCCAGGCCTGGTCAAAAAGAAAGGTCTTGAGAAGACGGTAGAAAGAGCAGCAGAGTCACGAGGAAGAGAACGGAGAGCCGTAGTGAGGCCATTCCAGATAGCTGGACCCACCACAGAATATGCTCTTCGCGAACAAATTGTAGGCTCATTGAGAAAAGTGGCCTATAACAAAACGAGTAAACTGTACTTGAGTACCAGGAGTCATGTGCTACGATTTTGGCATTTTTTTTATCGTTTGCATGTTTAAGTGGTTTTTTTTTTTTAATTGAAAGTTGTTTCCGGAAACAACAATACCATGTGGTTCTTCTGCGCCAAAGAAGTCTCGGCTATTTGGAACTACACAACGGAAGAAATTTACCTCCTACTTCTTGAGTTCTGTCCACGTAGGTGATTCTCTCATGCAGCTAAGTTGTTTGGTGTGTAATTTGAGCGCTGTATTTTATTCTAACATCATTTAGTGAATACATTAGCTTAGTATATAGATCAGCCCACTAAAATACTTATGACATCTAAAGGATCAGGCATCACTCTTTTACTCAACTAAATCAACTGGCAAAGTTGCATAGACTTGTCTAAACTTGTCTACTGACCTGCTCCTGACTTCTTCAGTAATCCAGTAGGTCTATGCCTAATAGTTACTTAACGATTTTTACTACATTTTATCGCCTACTCTGCTTACAATGGCTGAAAAGTTAATGAGAATTTATGACAGACGAATACTTTTCGATTAATTCAGCTGAAACTGTTAGCGCTACAAAAAACTCATCCTTACTATTGAAGTCCCGTTACGAGAACTTTGTGTCAAAATCCCAGCGTCTATTAATATAAACATCGCAGGCTCGTGAAAGGCGAAACGCACGTGAAAATGTCTATCGAATTGTACGATATATTTGTTGGATCAGAAACCGGATTGTTGAAAGGTATAATTTCAGATGTGTTCACCTTGCTTCGTCAATGTCTGTGCTTTCGTGACAACGTGTTCGGCTTCTAGTCACGATTTGTGCTATGAAAATGGCTAGATGATGAATCAACAAGCATAAACTCTATTATCGCTCGCTTTTAATACAAGAATTATCATCACCTGTTGTGGGTTGCGGTGGTGTACTGGGTATGTTCGTAACCTTGCAGCCGGAGGGTTACAGGTTGGAATCCAACTCAAGTCACCATATAAAGTTGGAGCCCCAAGAATTCTAGAACGCAGAGCACTGCATGGCCAGTGTAAATGTAATCACAGAGAAACTATCAATTTGGTCTCTCTGGCCACAGTATGCTTGAAATAATGATGACCTTATTTCAGAGATTTAAATGTCTGGCCAGCGCCGTGGATGCGGCTAACAAAATGACACCAAAATTTACTATATATATAATAAAACCAAGTAGGATTAGTCGTGGCATATTATCTAGCACATATAAAACCTTCAAATAACTTGCTAAAATGTAATATTCTGCGTTCTGATGTTGTGAATGAACAAAAATTCGACGATTAAGTTGAGATATTCAGAAATTAAGCAGATAGGGCCTACTGAAGTGTTCTTGCAATGCATGTGAAAAGTTCCGTGGCAATGTGACTTCTGCTTTCCTTGGACTGGATTTCCTTGTGTCTTAGGTGTTGACACTCAGAAAGGAAACTGGGTGAACATAAACAGCATTAAAGAGGCTGACAAACAAAAGGAAATTGTTACATTATGTTGGGGCAATGATGAAGAAACTGAGGTAGGACACAGTTAACATTATAATATAGTGTTCCTTATTTCTTATGGTTAAACCGTAGTTTAGGCTGTTTAATTATTTTCATTATCGATATCCCGTAGTTTAGGCTGTTTAATTAATAAACGCCTAAAATCATGAATGTAACGCGCCATAAAACGCGCTATTCCAATTTCTGAACATTCGCAACCGGAAGTAGCAATATAAACCGAAAATATAATTATATGGAAGCTGGATTAACGAAAAAACGGTGCTTTTTTATCCGACAACCAATTTCTTACATTCGATGACAAATATTTAGTGACGAAATAGAAGCGGGATTTTATGCATGAGGGTCGGTTAGGGCTCAGGTTAGGCGTCGTGAGGGTCGGTTAGGGTTAGTTTTAGGGTTAGTGTAGTCATTCTGCTGAAAATGAAGCTGGATTGATGAAAAACGCTTGAGAAGTAGAACCTGGATAAAGGCATTTTATACCTGAAATGGAAGCTGGATAAAGGCATATTTATAGTTGAAATGGAAGCTGGATTGAACCTGACGATCCAGAAATTACTTACAAGTATATCATTTATACACATGCAAATAATTTAACAGCCTCACTTTTTGGCCAAATAATTAAACAGCCTAAACTACGGTTTAACCTTTCTTATTTTTTTGAAGAGATTCCTAGCTAATTTAAAATTGAATTCTTAAAAACATGTATGAAATTTAACTCTTTGGTACCTAGTTGTTGTTGCAGAGCTTTTAGCTGTAGTTTATAATAGTGCTCAGTAGCTTCTACTGTTGTAGTTGTGGTAGATAATGCAGCCTAAACTTGCAAGTTTATGAGTTCCAGAAAAGTGTTGAGCTCATTTAGGAGCTCTTACTACGGCAGCCAGCTTGAGATTTCTCCAGGTTCTTAGGGCCAATAGTGCATCTACTAGTGGCTTCTGCATTCAAAAAGATTCAGTCAACTGCAGATGCGTGGAACAAGATGACGAAAAACTGTTTAATCTAAGATGTTACGACCTAATGCTTGACTCTGACTTCTGCAGAACTGCCTTCAGTAGCATACCAATTGTAGAGCTCCACGTTAAAATTCTGCCTCTTTTAATCATACTGCAATCCTTGTATCCTCTCCAGTTGACTTCGCACATCACTTATTGCTTATTGTTCTCATTTTCTTCCACCTTTAATATTACACATTTTTTCCAACTTGTCTGCTTACCTAATAATGATAATAATGATTGTGATGGCAATCACATAAGGTTGGAAAAGCTATTGTATATCTATGTTCTGTTATTTTTATTCATTGTTGCTGTACTGCTATTGTTTTTAAGCTTCATTGTATCTGTTCACAATTTTTTTTATATTTCTTGCTGTGAACTGTTCGTCTATGTTGACAGATTTGCGCTGGTCTTCGTGATCAGACAGTCGTAGTGTACAAGGCAGACACAACTTCCACGTCTTTTAACTTCTCAGAATCATCCAGTCATCTTAAAGGACTAGAAAAGATCGACAAGTTAGTGATATTTCAAGAGTGCTAGATATTTTATAATATTGGTGTTTCTTCTGAAGCTGTATTATAGAAATGTGATTCAATTTTAAATTAGATAAATATAAGTGTTTGAGGCAGAGACAGAGTTTTTCTAAAAATGCTTTTGCAACTTGCCCATACTTAAATTGCAACGAAGAAAGTCCACTGGAAGCAGTTGATGAATAGGAAGCATAGATCTTCAATATGTGTTGAAACTGTTGATGCAACTTATGTCGTATTTTTCCAAGAAGGTTGCATTTACACAATGTTATGTCTGGTCATACTCTTGTTCGATTTGTTTTTTTATTGTAATATCCAGCATTGGATACTACAATAATGAAACAAATTGAACAGGAATGCAACCAAATATGATTAAAAATAAGTATGAAATAGCTATGTATTGGATTTTAACTGAGTAACTTTATGAAATGAAAACATTGGTGATCAGTGAGGCAGTGTTATTTAAACTCCAGATGTGCACGCACATGTTTACTTGATGTTCATACTCAAATTGTTTTTCTAGCAATTTCGTTACATGCTGTAAAGCTGGGTTTCTACGATGCTGGACGGCAGATGGTGAGATCAAGGTCGGTTCTCGTCTCTGAAATTTATCATTTCTTTGACAGAACTCTTTCTACCCAAATGAAATCCATTCTAGGGATAACTTGAGTATTGAGTATTGACTAGGTTCTTTTTCAAGATGTCTGCTTCTCATGCCACGAAACAAACTCGGCTATAAATTAAAAGTCTGCAAAATGCTTGTGTTGTCATATATTCAAACTTATAAATGACCATGTTAGTTACATTGATCTATAGAAAAGTAGAAAAGAAGTTTAAAAGCGTAAGATAATGAGTGTAACTGTTGCTTATTGCAAACTGGAACCTTTTACAGCAACGGAAAACTGAATGTGTGGTCAGCCAGTAGTTTTGGGTTTTATGATATTGGTATGATCTATACTAGGAGGATCTGATAATAAGTATTGTGTCTTTTTATCAGAGCTTAAAATTTATTTATTTCATATTTATTTGGAAATGTTTCTGGTTAATTGGTATTGGGACATGGCAGCCAAATGGTTTCATCACTCACTTTGTAATGTCATGGAGAAAGTAAATAGGTAAATAAGTAAACACATGTCGTGGAGAGTGCACAATTCACAGCTGTGCAAGATGGAACGTACTGCATTGGAATATTGAGCAAGTCTTTCACTTTCAGTTGCTCAGTGTTAGTGATTGGTGCTTGGTAATTCGATTGTAGGCACTTTTGATTTCTCGTTAACTCTGTTGTTGTGTGTTAAAGTTTTAGACGTTTGCACTAAATTGTTTAATATTTAATTCTGGTGTTAAATTTTGATTCAAGATGAATATATATAGTTATGACCCTAACAATTGCTAATTTGGCAATTAGTAATTGCTAATTAGTCCTATTTTCTTTGTAGCTGGATAAGAATGTTGGTGAGAATGTCTGTCGAATGAGGAATAACCATCAGCAGAGAAATATTATTGCAACAGGTGGAAAAGAAAATGATTTGAAAATCTGGGACCTTCAGAAGCCAGACAATGCTGTTTTTGCTGCAAAAAATGTAAGTAATATTGTCTAAGATTTTTGTTTCTCTAATAAAAGGGATAATAATAAGTATCAAAATTTATATGGCGCCATAACACTCCCTTACTTTTTTTTTTAGTCATTCATTTGTCTTTATTGCTTGGAAGAATATGACTTAGAATCTTGCCATGCTTATGCATGCATTGCAAAATTCTAAGTCATATTCTGCACTGGCAGATTGAATAATTAATTAAAAGGCATCAAAGTTAAAGTAAGGGGAGTGCATTCCTGTAAGAGCTGCACATTAGAAACTTCTGTTGCTGAACTTATTGTTAACTTGTATTTTCAATTGTTCATGTGTACATTGTGCAGTGTTGCTGACATTTTCGTTAGGTTCGTCACAACTGGCTGAATCTACGAGTTCCAGTCTGGGTTCTTGACATTGGTTTCATTCCTGACAGTCAGAAGGTCGTCACATCAACAAGTCACCATCAGGTTAACAACATCGCTGTTTCATGGCTTTTAATTGCCATATATAGTTTGTTTAATTGCCATATATAGTTTGTTTAATTGCCATATAGTTTGTTGAATGCATTTAAATAGACTTGGTCTAGAATAACTAGTTGAAATGTAATTTACATGCTGTGCTATGATGAAATATTGTTCAGATGTAATGTGTCAATTCTTATTAACTTAAATTGCTAATTTCTGTGCGTAGAATTGCATTCTGGTCTTTATTTCTTCAAAGTTTTCCTAGGCAAATTGACTTGTGTACATGTCATTGACAGTCTCCAGACAAGTTGTTTGCCTTTCTCAGGATTATGAAAGGTAGCTGGCGAGGGTAAAACGTATATGCACGAGTTTTGACATTGGGTGGTTCTCGATTGTGTAGTGGTTGGTGTGTTGGTCAGTCGATGAAGAGGTTCAAATCCTGACCAGCATCAGTTCAGAAACTTTGTTCAAGATCTATGCTCCAACTTGGCTATAATACATGTAAGTTGGTGTTGGTGGCAAGATGAGATGGCGAGGGAGAGGACTGTCCATCTGCCTGCCTCACATGCTGAGGCTTAGAAAATGAAGTCATTGACACGTGTCCTGTATATTTCAGGACTAGCGTAAAGGTCTGTTCTTTTATTTCTCTTTATTTTTGGCATATAGATTTCATTCATCTGTTGTGTTTGAATGAATGTTTGGACAGGCGTAGTCATTTTGTCACGCATGATTTGATTTTTGAACTGGCTTCCAGGTGCGGCTGTACGATCTGAAGCAGTCGCAGCGACGACCTGCTCTTGACATGACGTTTGGCGACGCTCCGATCACGACACTTTCTGTTCGCTCCAATGGACAGTAAGACAATAGATTTCCTTTTCTTGTTAACAATAGACAGTAGGACAATAGATTTCCTTTTCTTGTTAACAATAGACAGTAGGACAATAGATTTCCTTTTCTTGTTAACAAAAATAATTTAGTCATTGTTATTGCATAGTTCATTTAGTGTTAAACATTGGTTTTTAACAATTTTGAATGCTGTTGCTTTGCTGGTATCATCTCAACACTAATGCCTTTTAACTATGTGTATTGCTTATGAATAAACTGGTGCCCTGCACTTAGCTTTTAAGTCATGTTGTAGACATTGCAGATATGATTACCATAGTGTAACAGGATATTTATTAGTGCTTTCTATCTCTTCAGAAATTTGTATTATTATGATATATTGTTGAAATGTTCAGATATATTTATCAACACTTTCATGCGATGCAAATACATGTATGCATAAATTGATAAGTTATAAGTGCATGTTTTGTCATTTCCCCCTTCTTCTCTCCATTTTGTACTACAAACTTGTTTCAAATGTTATCGATTTTTTTAAATTGTTTTTTAACAGTAGTTTGTTTAAGGTGGTATTGATCAGTTAGTTATCTGGTATTTTGTTAAATATTTTTCATTTTCTTATACTTTGCTTTGTTTTTATGTAGCAACAAATAACATCAAAACCTTTTTTCTTTTCAGTCAAGTCTTGGTTGGCAACAGTCAAGGCCAACTTGGTCTTCTTGATGTTCGAGGCAAAAAAGGTTTTGATTTTTGTTCTGATTGCAATTGCCAATGAGATCCATTAAATGTGTTACTAGTTTGCTTCTAAATATTTAGCTACAAACTCAATAAAAGATATTCTACGTGTGCCGATTGTGAAGAGTCCTAAAGATGCATTGGCGTTTTGAAGCTGCGTTGTATTGTCTTTGACACTGAATTTTATTTCTCTGCAATATGATGTTCCTTTTGTAAGGAAGTATTTCCAATTTTGTATTTAAGTATGTTGGTAGATTATAGATGCAAGGCAGAAGCTGCACTATGTTGTAGATTACAGTTACAGCACAGTTATAGCACAGTGTGGCTCAACTGCCACTTTTGATTCTTGTCCAACTGATCTGCATGCTTAGAGGAAACCTCATTCCTTCTTATTTGTTGCATGGTATTGCTATTTCCTATCAAATTGGCATTGCTATTGTCTGGTGAGGCATCGACGGGTCGGAGTCAGGGTTAGTGGCATAATAATTGCTAGAAAAGATGCTAAAAAACTTTCCACTGTAGAAGTAATATGACGCGGCTGTGACATTTCAACATTAAGAACATCATAGAATTGCTAATCAAAGGAGGGGCCTAAACTCATAGAAAATTTAATTTTAATTCTTTTTTTGCTAATCGATTAGCGACACCAAGCATGACTAGTTGTACGTGTTCCACCGTTTTAAAACCACTGTCCTAAATCAGTGCCAGTAGATGTGGTTTAAATTTTAATAATACTTTCCTGCTTTTCGGTGTTTTCGTTCTTTTTCAGGTCATTTGGTGCAAGCATTTAAAGGCTGTGGTGGAGGCATCCGTAGTGTTTGTAGCTTGGATTCTGCTGGCCTCGTATTTTCATGTGGCCTTGATCGAAATCTCAGAATACATGATATCAAGACAAAGAACATCTTGCACACGGTTTGATGTGTTCAGTTACTTATTACGTGTCTATAACTTGTAATCAAATGGCAAACTCTATCATAGATCTTTAGATTTATATTGTACCTCTTATAGAATGACTGACTATTCAGATGTGGTCTCAGCATGGAAACTGGGGGGGGGGGACAAGAATTGCCTTTAAAGAATGAGAGACTGATGAGGGAAAAGGACCCATCAGTTTAGCCCTTAGTGCGGGGAATTCCAGATGGAGGGCCAATTATAGCAAATGCCCGATGTTGAGCAAGAGACGTGAAACATAAAAGGATCAAGACGATCTGCAGAATACAGTAATCAGATGAAGGTGTGGATAATATCTTCTTGCATGTAGTTAAGAGGTCTTAGGGCATTTCAAAGCTCTGCTTTTGAGTCCAGGATCTTGTACTGGATGCGCACAGTGATAGGAAGCCAGTGCAAGACTTCAAGCATATATGCAGGGATATGCGCAAAATTAGAGAGTCTAGCTATATGAGCCTATGTGCAGAAATTAAACAGTAAATACAAGACAAAGTCTTTTTCCATCTCCACAAGCAGTATTAGAGATGTCAGCGATGTGTTTGACTAACTGAAAAATAAATGCTTGCATAGACATTTGCGTGGAAGTCACTAATATTACAATTTTGCAATTGAGTGTCAATTTCTGTTGTGTAAGCAATGCATACAACTTGGTTAACATAATTTCATCATGATCATGTGCACTTCTGAGCTTTGTAAGGAGGGCATTATCAAATTTCAGTTGTATTGTATTTCAGTTGTATTGGATTTCAGTTGTATTGTATTTCAGTTGTATTGTATTTCAGTTGTATTGGAGTTCTTTACTTATAATGTCTCATGTGCCCTGCTGTATGTTCTCTACCCTGCTCCTTGAGTTGATTTAGAGAAAGGTTTTTCTGTTGTTTCAGTTTTACTTGAAGTCAAGGCTCGGCTGTCTGCTTCTCAGAGAACACATGCATAATGGAGAGACAGAGAAAGAAACGCCAATGAATGAATCACAAGACAAGGTTAGTTGGAACATTGCACGATGGTCCGGCTCCTGTAATATATAATTGTACGTAATCTGACATTTATGAAATGCTATGTTAAAAAGTCTTCATTTGTTCACCAATACGACTCAAAGGTAACTCTGAGCCTGTTATTCCTGCAAATTTCCATTTATTATTCTGTTGTCATTTTGTTGTGATGCTGCTGACTTCTGAGTAGATTTCATGAAGGAGCGCTATATAAATCCATTGAATGAATGAATGCGTTGGAGGCAATTTTGGGGGAGCTCAATGAAGCATTACTATAGATAAACACACATAATCACATGTTTAATATTTTCATCTGCTTCTCGTTTTGCTGAACCCAAAGATGACGTTAGGCTGTGTATTTAGTGTGTATGTATGCTTGCGGTTTCTTGTCATGTGGATATCTCTATCTGAATCTTTCATGCTCATCACTTACATTGGTGGTTTAACAGACAGCTCATGTCTTCTAGTCTGCAGAGACTGGAATATTGCTACTGGAGATTAAGTGCATGAGAAATGTTGTTGAGCTTGTGTGAGCACTGCATGGTCTTAAACTCTTTATGGATATTTAACTCTTTATGGATATTTAACTCTTTATGGATATTTAACTCTTTATGGATATTTAACTCTTTATGGATACTTATTTTAGGAATCGGGTGAAAAGAGTGACGAGGATGATGACACAGATTGGTTTAACAGTCAGATTATGTCGAAAAAAGGCAATTCATCTGTATTAACAGAAAAAGTAGAAGTCAAGAAGAAACAGAACAAGAAAAAGAAGAAAAACTCGTCTGAATAAATTAGCATTAATAGACAAACAGCGATTGTCTTTAGCTTTCTGTTAAAAATGGTTATCCGACGTCCCTCAGGTTAGATCATATGCCAAGTATTTTGATTCTATGGCATCATCATCTTTAATAGATCTACAATATTTTGGATGCACTGAGAAAATAGGCATCTATGAGAATCATGTGGATATCTATCTGAATCAATTGTAAGAGGCCAGTGAAGTGTAAAATTGGTCGGATGTTATCATATCTTGTTCAGTTTGACAGATGAGTTTGTCACATACATGTACAGAACTGGTTTCATTATTTATTCTCTATGTTCAAATGTCTACTATTTTTAAGTGAGTCATTCATTCATTTCAAGAATTTGTATAGCATCCCTTCAGAAGCCTCTCAGAGGCGCTCCCAGTCCAACCACAGCGATACAAGAAGTCTTGAGGTGCCTGTAAAACACTGATGGGGGAGGGGTCAACCCTAGGTAACAGGTGTATCTCCAATAGGGAGAATTGTTGTATAGTCACTTGCATGTATCTATGGCCATTCCGTACAGATGACTTACAACTGAGAGAGTACGACACTGAAAGGTTGAGGTTCGAACACGAGGGACCATGTACCATTGAGTCAGCATTTCTCCAGTTGAAAACTTAGGTTTGCTCTGCTTTCAAGCACTTTGTATGGTCATGTTTCACTGATGCTCAACTGCCATTGCAAGTTGGTCCATCCATAACTCGTTACAAATTCCAGTTTGGATATAATTGATGGGCCCCTAAAACAAGCATGGTATAATTCCTTTCACTAGGTCTTCAAATCTTTCCATTGACGCCTTGAGCAAACCTGTGAGAGAAAAATTATCCTGTGCTGGCAAAAGGGACAATGAGCAAATCCTACTCGGTAGAGCAGAGAAAGTGATGAGCCAGTGCACTCAATAGCCAACAAGAACCGCCAGACCAAAATTATTCGGTACGAGAGCCACTTCTGAAGAGGGAGCTAAACTCAGCTAGTGGGGCACTTCCAGCATATAGTCTGAGATATTGCCAAGTTTGGGGATGTGTCCGCAAAGGAGTGCGGCAGAAAGCAGTCCTGGCCCCCCCTCCAACCGCCCAGCTGTGAGGTCGACAGAGTGAACAGCAGTAATCTAGCTGGGTTGTGATAATGGAGTGGATGAGTGTAGCAGTGGCATTTGGAATAAACGATCAAGCACCAGCATGGAGCTGGCACAAGTGGTAATAATTATGAGTCGCCTCTTTATTACTGGTATTATACGGTTTATACCCCCATCAGTGTCATTGTCTACTGGTGAATACCTTTCTTTTCAAACTCGCCCTTTAGTTAATTCTCAATCCAGGCTGTTCATGGTCTTCCACATGCTCTTGATCCAGCTGTTGTGTCCTGCATTATCTCTTTCCAAAACAGCTTTATCCACTGGAGGTCTGTGGCTTTCATGGGTTTTTTGTTGGCCATATGCTTGTTATCGAAGAGGGTTGCTAAGAAAGGTGATAAGAACAGTTTTATTCTAGTCCACTCTTTGGATGGGATTCAGGCTTTTGAGGAGGCTCGAAAAACAGCCATTTGGGTGGACGGCAACCGCTGAGCCGAGACACCAATGGCACCCTTTGACCTGGACATTTTTTTAATGACTTTTTAGTCAAACCTGTCCAAGACTATGTTCTCAATCCAGGTTGTCCATGGTCTTCCACGTGCTCTCTATCCAGCTGTTGTGCTTTGCATTATCTCTTTTTCCAAAACAGTTTCCACTTTTCCTCATAATGTGACCAAGGTATTTCATTTTTTCTTGTTTTAATGTTGTTTAACAGCTGACGTTCTGTGCCAATTTTCTCAAGTACCCATTCATTGGTTTTCTTTGCAGTCCATGAATTTCTTAGTATCTGCCTCAGTACTTTCATTTCAAATCCATTTATCCTTAGCTCATCAGATTTCTTGATGGTCCATCCTTCACAACCATAAGTTGCGACTGGCCGCATCGGTGCCCTCAAAAGTCTTATTTTTTGTTACCGGTATACCATGGTTTCTCCATGTTTTTCAATGTTACTATGATTTGTTTAATCTAGCCTGAATTTCCTTATTACATTCTGCATCCTCTGCGATTACAGGTATAAGGTAAACAAATGTATTAATTTGCTCCAGTTGTTCACTCTGGATCCTGACACAGCAAGTTGGCAACTATTAATACATATCAATGTTTGTATAGGCCTATTCTGTCTACACGTACAGTTGTATGACTTTGAAGCGAATATATTATACTATGATCATCATCATAAGTTTTGGGCTGACAGCCTGTAGGTGCCTGATGGCATGATGCCACTCTCTGTTTGAGTCTGTCTCGCGCCATGTTGCCCAGCTTCAACTGGTCTGGCCAGCAGATCTGCTCTATACTATTAACATCTTGGAGCACCTAAACCACCTTGCCTGATTGAAGAGAATATTGGGAGAGAAGCATGAAGGACAACCTGGGTCAATGCCCGTATGTGTCCCACGCTCTCTCCTCCAACTCTCTCCACCGGTCTGTCCTGACCGGCCTGTGCATGTCTGCTCCACATCATGACACCTTGAAGCATCTGGGTCGCTCTGGCACTTGTGTTGTGGTTTTTGCGGATTTCAATCATCTTGGTCTTTTACTGCAGCGTATCGCCACCCAATCTGGCAAACCTTCCTCCTATGGTTTGGGCTTAGGACAGGCACAGGGACATTGTTGGTCCTCTGTGGCGGAGGATGGATGCAGTTTAACGTCATGACCAGGACACTAGGCCTATACTATAATAGTAACAGAACTATAATTATAATGAGATTCGGTTTTGATTAAGCGTGTGTGAATGACCTCACACCCGCGACTTCGCTTTCCGTGAAACAAAAGTAGAGCCTAATTTAATTTTTTCCGTGAAATAAAATTAGGCCCTAGTATTATTTCACGGAAAGCAAAGTCGCGGGTGTGTCATTTAAATGTGTGATTGGGCACAATAAATCATTCTTTTTCACACGAGAAACCAACGACGAGTCTTAATTAAAACCATAGATATTTTATTATTTTAGTAAATGTAAGATGTCTATGTATAAAACACTTTTGTGATGGAAAAATCCCTGTAGCTAAAAATAAAATATCACTCTGGTTATGATATCGAAAGTTGATTGTACAATAAGATTTAATGATTTATTAATATTTTTCCGTATTTCACGTAAAAACACGTCAAATTATAAAACTTGTCGAATTTATTCCAAGTAGCCTATTGAATGACATAACTGTTGTGAATGTGAGTTACTGTTGCACAGCTTTTCACATAGCTCTAGTATCCTGGTAATCCCGAAGACTGGCTGCCCGTACTCCAAACAATATGGCTGCCAACGATTGCAATAAAAATAGAACGCAGCGACCTATGGCGAAGTTACCGGCGATGGTAAAGGTGTATTTTAGCGTATTTTATTATTTCCAGCTTAGGTAAAAATAAATAGCGTATTTTATCGTCTGTGTGCGTTTTCGAACTTCCGCAGGTATTTTCATCAATCCGACTTGGTTATTTTCTATAATGGCTCGGTAGTATTTCTATAATGGCTCGGTGGCAAGTAAACATTATGGCCGCCGCAGATAGGTGCAGAATTAGAGCGGCCTGACATACGGCGATCGATAGATATCTCGTATCTGGCGGCCATGTGTTAAGGTGAATCGATTTTGTTGTGTTATTTAGCTTATTTAAGCGTATTAATATTTATGAAAATACACCTTTTCACGGTAGTTTTACTTAGTTACTTTCGCGAAAACATTGGCCTATAGTTCGCCGTAGGTCGCGGAAATATTGGGCTATCGATCGCCGTATGTCAGGCCACTCTAATTCTGCATCTAGCTGCGGCGGCCATAATGTTTACTTGCTACCGAGCCATTATAGAAATACTACCGAGCCATTATAGAAAATAACCTCCGACTTCTACCTTGGCATGTATCACTGTCGGCAATCCAGCTTCTGTTGTAGCAACAATTTTTTTAATCATTCCTGATTCTATTTAAATAACAATTATTTGTCATCAGCCAAGCTCTCATTTCATTAAGCATCTCTTCAGCAACCCACTTCTATTTAAGGGAAATAATTTTCATCAATCCAACTTCTATTTCTCAAGCAATCGTTTCATCAGTTCCGTTTCCATTTCTCGAGCGTTATTTTTGTCCATCCAGCTGCTATGTCAGCCATTAGATACCTTAATCCACCTTCCATTTCTCAAGTGTTTTCTCATCAATTCAGCTTCTATTTCACCAAGAAGTTTTCACCAATCCAGCTTTCAATATACTTTTCAAAAGAAATATGAACAGTTATAACGATTCATCAACGAAATATGTAAATACATACGCTAAATAATAAAATACACTAAAATACACCCTATCGATTTCGAAATAATAAAATATGCTAAAATACACCTTTACCCCGGCGATTATGTACAATCAGGGGGCGAACATTACCTACTATTTTTGCAGTGCCGTCAGCGTTGTCATTGCACGTCTTTTTCGTGAGGGTCGGTTAGGGCTCAGGTTAGGCATCGTGAGGGTCGGTTAGGGTTAGTGTTAGGGTTAGTTTAGCCATTAGAAACTCTGGTGGATTGATAGCAAAAGACACTGTGTATTTTTCGTCCCCTGATAGTACATGATCGCCTTATGTTTCGCCGGGCGCTTATGAAGATATAATTTATAATATATTTCGCATGGCATCAAAGTGCGTAGCCGTCGTGCTCTATTTTTATTACAAATATTCATGACAATTTCTTGTTTAAATATGTTATAGTATATGGGTTTGGATAGAAACCTCATAAATTACTCTCAGTTTCACCAATTGTTAAAGACTGCTTTTTTCACTTGGCCTGGGCTGGGAGCGCCTCTGAGCAGCAATCTTATCAAGGCACTGTATAAATTCTGATTGATTGGGTATGTTTTTGTGTGTTCCTGTACCTAAAGTTTTTATATTCTAGTTTAATTCCAGTTTAAATCAATTTTAGTAAATTGTAAGTTTCTCTGTGTTTCTACAAATGTTTCATTTTGTTGTGCACGTTTTTGTCAGCATGTATTTGTCCTGCGCACTTTTGTCGCATCACCGAATCATATTGCTATGATTACGTTGATTTTTAATTTCAATATTTGCAGTTGAAATGAATCAAGAATTGCAGGAGCAGATAAGTCTGCAGAAAGAGAATGACAAGTGGAAGAAACTTCTGCAGAGTAACTTATTTAATCTTTGCAAATGCATGGATCCAGCTACAGGACTTATAGATTGCCTGTCATCAGAAAAAGTCATGAACAATCGAGCTGCAGAAAGATGTCGAGTACGTGTCTTTTCCTTTTATACGAGTCATCAGAGGTTTTGTAGAACTATTATATTTGTATCTGAAGTATGAATATCATGTATTTGTTACATAATGTCAGGGATTAAGTGTTTCAGATTACTTGAATCTGTATTAGAACCAGAGACATACCAAAACTTAAATTCTAGAAGAAGCCACAACGTTTATAATCGAATTTTGTGTCAAAGATTTCAACATTTTATTTTGCGGCACAGGTATTGTGTGTTAAATTGTGCTTCATTCTTAGTGTTTAATTAGTTCCCAGTAGTGTTATCAACTTGAATAAGTTAGTCATTAATGGGTTCTGATTGAGACAAAGAAGTGATGATACGGGCTAGTCAAGTAGAAGTATAAAATTAATTTAGCATATCAGAGTGAGCAAGGGAATGTTTTAGGTACATATAAAAAGAAGGAAATGTCTCTGATTTTCTGGTGTGCGCTGGTCGTTGGATATGATGCCTTGAGGAGCGAAAGACACTTTCGTGGACATGTACCCTTTATATACCTGCATACCTTTAAATGTCCCAGTAGTGGGAGGGTGGAAGCGTCTCGACAAAAATGCACGTATGCAAAATAAATGTCGAATTGTGATGTCAGACCACATTAACCTATTAATAGCTCTGTATTATCCTATAGTCGTCTGGTGGCTTTCTATGACATTTTAATTAATTTCTGTTCTGATCTAAACAGCAAACCATAGCAGTTAAAATTTTTTAGCTAGTAAGTATAATGTTTAACTAGCCTATACGGTAAAACAAATGCTTCTTAGATGATTTTAACTAGGTAATTAACTTATGTGAATGAAGGAGGTAGAACATATTTGTGTGTACGCATAGGGATAGGTCTGCAAAATGTGGAGTTGCAACAGTGGGAAGTGGGTTGAAAAAACGATTTTTTTGTGTGTACGTCATATACATGTATGGATGACCCTTGGTGCTGTGCAGCTGTGATGATGGACACATATCTTTTGTTTTATTTTCAGACAGAGGCTGTGAGATACGATAAAAACCGTGCAATCTTAGATAGCGTTATGCGAAGGTCATTCGACGATTTCGTTAAATTCTGTAACTCGTTGTGCAGCACTGGCCAAATTCATATTGTTCAAGCATTTTTTAACCCAGAAATTATCACGTTCAATAACGGTCTGGCAGCAGCAGCAGCAGCAGCAGAAGGTCCAGTTGATGTAACAGATGCGGCTCCAAGCGAAGCAGCAGTTACTACGTTTGACTGGAGAGAGTTTATTCGGAAGAATCTGATGGTTTTGATCGACGTGATTGACCCAGACAGCGGTCTGATAGAGGCTCTGGCCAACCGAAACGTCATCCCTGGCTGGGTTACAGATAGATACAAGGTACACATCTGATGTTCTTCTGAGCAATCTAGTAGAATCATTAAATAAAAACATGCTTATCAATATTCTTGCAAATTATTTATATGCTATGAGCAATAGTTTTTCTTTCTGATCATTTTTTTTACAATATAGGAACTTCTGAATAAAAAGCTGAGGTTAACCTTTTGAAAAACTGTGATTAAGTTGTAACAAATGAAATTATTAAGCATGGAACGATTTACAGTTTTTCTTATGAATCGTACATTGGTGAATTTTTTATTATCCTGCTGAACTCAATATTTGGACTCAATGTTAGATCTATGACATTTTGCAAATGTAATGAGTGAAGGTCAAACTTTCGGGTAGCTTTTCTCTCAGACTTTGCAAGACTGTAATATTGTTGATTTTATAGTCACTCAAGAAAGCCAAGCACGGGACACCAGTTTTTTCATGAGCGCTACGTTGAGTCAAAATGAATGTCCGTAAGAGTAGTCCAGGGGAGGTCCGGGTGGGTTGCCATAGGATCAGAGGGGTGGAACAGCTACTAAGGCCAGTTTCGTCTGGGTGGGGGAATTGGAAGTTGTGCTCTGAGATCATCTAAAGTTCTGTCGATCTGTGGGACCTGAATATCCATAATTTGTATTATCTGAGTTAAAAGTGATAATTTATGGGCACAAAATCAGTCAGCAATATGAATTAGTTAGGTCCTGTTAGGCATTTACTATACCGGTAATTTGATAAAAAAGACGTAAGGATGCAGTAAGACTAAAAGATGTAGTTCAATGGTGCATTCATAGATAGTTGAAAGACATCAAAAGTAAACGCTGACTTGCTTATATGTGCTGCATGATGCAAGTGATGCATGATGCCAAAACGTCATGGAGCCTAATGGGTTGGCTATATGAGCCCCACTAAGTTGCCCTTGCAGAGCCCAGTTGCAATTATGTTGCTATATATGAATGATGCAGAGATGAGGTCTAGCATGGTTTTCCATTTCAGAACAGAGATGGCAAGAGTTCAAGAGTGGAGGAACTTCTTCTTGACCTAATACGTAAAGGAGACAATGACTACAAGAAGTTCTGTGAGGCTCTGAAGGAGGTGAACCAGCAACATGTCGTTGATGACTACCTCGCTCATGGTTCGGTTGGTTGCTATCGTCATAACCTTCGCAGGTCAAAGACCTATTCAGGTGACATTGCTTCAAGCGGAGAAAATCCCGTTCTTTGCAATTGGAAAGACGTCTTTGTACGGCAGCAGTCAGACCTGATCGAAAACATCGATCCAACTCGAGACCTGATCAATCATCTCGAAAAGACCGGTGTCATGAACAGACGAAGCGCTGAACGATGCCAGGTGTGACTAACTACAGACTTTGCTTTCAGTGGTCTGACATTTGTTCTTCACAGATGTAGCTTGGTTTTCGGTTTTATCCCAGAGGGTTGTAATGGCAGCCATAAGCGTACTTTATCAAATAAGACAAATAAATTGTGAGAATGTGGTTCTATTTAAGATAAATACCAGTTTATTGGTTACTATTAACTTAAGTAAATTGTCTTACAACTGTTATTGACCTAGGCTAGTGGCCTACCTTGTACCTCTTATAAGACCTCAGGTTAGAAAAGGTTCTTACATACATTGTAGGTACAGTTTTTTAGATAGATTATATTTAGAACTTAATCAAACATTCAAGTTTAGGTACAATGTGAATGTAGTGTATTCAGTAAAGCAACCCTCTGTAAAAGACCATTTTCCAGGTTAGGCTCAATTGTGAACTTTCACAAATTGTACGTCATATAATTCTGAGCATATCCCTGCATTAGTGGTGCTTGTTGCCATTTTCTTGTCCACATGGTGTCGGCTGTCATTCTCTGTCTATCACCACTTAATGTGTGGTGGCTATTTGGAAAGTGTGGCTTTTACTGATCTACTTAGAACTAATCTTCAGCATCGAATCCACAACTTAGGCAAAGAATTGTAAGAAACTCCTTTTCTTATCTGAAGATTATTGATCATCTATGCTTTTATATGGTTTAAATTTCAACAGGAGATCGTCAACGAACACGACCGAACGCTTTTTATTCTGGATTTTATGAGAATGCGACCTGACAGGGACTTTTCATATTTCCGCCAAGGACTCATATTGACCGATCAAGAGCATATTGTGAAAACATATTTTAAAGTTGATGAGAACGTCATCTCAGCCGCAGTTCAAGAGTCAACGAGTGCCCCTACAACTCCACTTGGTCAGTTGGAAATTGGAGATGCAGTTGGTGATGGTGGTGGTCAACTGGAAGAAGAGGACAAGAGGCAGATCGTTGATGATTGTCAGCACCAGCCGGGTGGAGATGGCGATTTCTGTCGAAACAACCTTGGTGAATGTGGTCAACGTGTGGGTGCTGGCAAAGAGGACCTTGTGGTTGAAATTAATCCAGCCAAAGAAAACATAGGTTTCAACCATTGGATTCTCTATTATGTCCATTTAATTAAGCTTTTCTTAACGGGCTTCATATCATGGATTGGTGTGCTAGTGTATACGCACGTAACGCTGTCATAATGTGGCAACTTCGTGCTAGCATTCAGTTTTTGTTTTTTCAGCCTTTCGATTTTGTTGATAGTGAATTTAAAAGAAATGGCAGATGTTCAAGTGCTATGAGGTTTTCATTTTGAGCAAATGGACTGCATGCTTTGAAACAGAATCAAATGTTTACTTCTCACACAAGATTTCACAAAAGATATTGAATTATTATGATAATTAGAGTCACAAATAGCGATTTGGTAACAAGGTAAAGGAAGGGTCATTAAGGTGAGAATAAGGAAATTCACATTCATTTATTTGGGTACCTTTGTTAACCGTAGAAGCTCATGGCTAGGGAATGAATTTTTCTGTAATGGAACGATTAACAAACCGCTTAATTTTAAGTCTTTGATAGTTAACACTGCATTCAAATATTTAGTATTCAAAGGTAGTGACAAGCATACAAAGAGCTCTCTTCTCCTATGATGCCTACAATGATGTCAGTCCCAATTGTTTGTTGTTTTTAAGCTAATGTTTGATGCTTTGGATGATTTGTTTTAGAGCAACCGGTGCAGGAGTCGGACATCATTAACCTCATAGAAGATGAACGCACCACAGGAACAGAATATGCAGGTGGTGATACGGGCTACTATTCTCAGTCATCCTATGTACAGAGTTCTGCAGCTGACCCGTCATCCAGGCAGCCGTCATCTTGTGATCCTGATGATTCTCTTTATGGCAGATGTCCTGCATCCATCATTGATGTCAACACCTGTCATTCGTCGCAGAAATTCTGCAAAAAACACCATGAAACGGTATATTTTTCAATGAATGCTGTCTTGCCTAAGAGTTTTTTATATGCTCATGTCTTCTAAAGAGTTAAAATAAAGTCTTTTTATATGCTCATGTCTTCTAAAGAGTTAAAATGAAGTCTTTTTATATGCTCATGTCTTCTAAAGAGTTAAAATGAAGTCTTTTTATATGCTTTTGCCTTGTAAAAGAGTTAAAATGAGGTCTTTTTATATGCTCATGTTTTCTAAAACAGATGTTCTTAACCGGTGTGTTATGGCACACTAGTATTTTGCGAATCAACTGGCAGTGTGTCACATAAAAAATGTGTGTCGTTGGTGTGTTGCAAAGAATTGAGTCTCTGCGTAGGAGGCACTGTTTTTCCAATGTATACACATTGCATACATCTAGGTCCATTTGGTTTCAGAAGAAAAAAATTGTGCAACAACACTGGCGCAGATGGTAATTGTTTTGTTTAGGATAGGTATATGTTATTCTTGAATGTTCTCTGAGAATAGGATGTGAATGAAATGGTGCAAGGCAGGTGGTCAAACATGTTCTTCATCACCTAGTAGTGAATTTTGATTTAGGTCTTTCAAGCTTTTATAAGGGTTTCTGAGTGCCATATTATCTGCATTTCTCTTTTAGGCTACCTGTGAGCTTTCAGAGACATTAAAAGTGGCAGTTGGTACACCAATACACTGATACGAACCTTCATCGCCAGATCACATTACACAAGTCTTAACAGCATGACGAATTTGGTAATGTTGACATTTTCTCCAATCTCTTATTTATTTTGGTTTTCGTAAAAAATCACATTCTTATGTTCACTGGCTGTTTTGATCATGAGCGAAATTGAGCATTTGATGTTTTGCAAGCATGTGACATTTTGAGATGTGTGGTGATATATGAGCCATGGAGAAAGTTGAAATGAAATAAATCAGAATCTGTGTTGCATTCATCAATCCTTCACACGTGTTACAAATGACAGATTTACATGTAATCTACAATGCTATCAGTGCTGTTGTTGGAATGGACAGACTGAATGGTTGGACGAACTGATGGTTCGATTTGGTTGCATTATATCTGTATTAGAATCCTTTTTACACTTAATCGTTTTACGCACTCGTCCAATGTCTTGTCCTCTCCAGCAACCAACTAATGCTGATTGGTCTGCTCTGCACATGCAAAAGACATGGCTACAGGTGCAGGGCAGGATTGCATTGAAGATCCCATCAAGCATTGATTTTATCCCCAAATATATCTGGAGCTCTGCGTTTTCTATCAAGCTGACTCTTTTAACATACAATGCGCTCTGCAGCATGTTGCAAATTGCTGGCTTTACTTGTTGTTAGATTGTAGTTTCTTAATTGTTTATTTTGGTTGTAGATTGCTGGTGCTGCCTTGCGGTGGCTATCACAAACAGGAAACCCAGAAATGAACAATAAGACGCAATATGCCATCTATAGTTCTATACTTGTTCGTTTGCTAAAGCAGATTTATTCTTCTTTTCTGGACTTTCTGAGTGAAACATTGGCTCATTTCCTGCAGTTTTATCATCTACTTGCAAGTGACTCTTATCAGTGACCAGTCTGTTTTGACTGATTTATCAAATTTTCTGTTCAATACCCAGTGATTAGAAGTTGAATTTTGATATTTGTTTATGATATGTAGAGTTTTATTTTTGAAGAACACGTGTTGTTAAATGTTATAACCACAGTTTTTAATTGCTCAAAGTGACAGTTGACAAAACGTCTTTTTCACATTTAATGGATATAGAAAAAAACAAAAAGCAAAAGGAGAGAACCCTTAAGGGACTACTGTCCCACTGTCAGGGTTTCCCAAACACAATTGGAAATAAACAGCAGCAGTTTACACGAATAATGGAGTATTAAATAGATTTTTTTATCTTAAGTAGTCAACTACATCCTGAGAAAAAATCAAAAGGTGGTGATGTGTGTCAATTAGAAGTCGTTAAAAATAAAAGAAAATAGGCAGATACATAGAAAGGAAAACTTTGTTTTGAAGTTCATGAAGCCATCATTAGCGGTTTGATAGATCAGAGATTCAAAATAAGCAAAGATAGATGGCCACGTCTAGTTCTATCTATCAGACAAAGTGTACATATGTGTTTGTTAGCAACCCTGAATCTGTTCAAACACCATACCCTCTTGCTTGTTGCTGTTTAATGACAATGTATCGTCAGGGATAATTAGTGTCGCCCTCGTCCTTACTCCAGGCTTGGGACTGGCACTGCATGGCATTGCCAAAGTATGAGCAGTGGTGTTGTTTCTGTACCATCCTGTTTGGAAGTAGTTTCAGTTCATGTCCGTCTGATGACTGTTGGCCATTTTAATGCTGTTAGTGCTGGTATCACTATGGTCAAGACCTTACTCTTCACCGAACCACCCTTCGTGAGGCACGGTGGTGTAGGGGTAATGTTTGGTGCTTTGGAGTCGGAAGGTTGCAGTTTCGAATCTACCTCAAGCTGCCGTGTATAGACCCTGTGCAAGTCCTTCACTCACAAATGCTCATGCTCTTCAGCATGAAACTCCAATTCAGTGTCCGCGCTGTAGTCAGGAGCGCCTCCGAGTAGGAATCTTGAAGAGGTGCTATAGCAAGTGTTCATACATTAGAAGTTCTGGATTTAGGTAAATAAAATGAGACTTAGGTAAAAATCTCACTTCAGATATGACCTCTTGCACTGACCAGCCATACATGTGTATCAGACAGACAGACAGACGTGAAGCATAAAAATATGCTAGCTACGAAAAGCTTTTATCAATGGCATTAGACTTTTTTTTATATAACAAACAATACCATACAGTGCTACTTTAACTGAAGTCGACCTAATGTCTTCTGCAATACTTTTTAGACAATTATCAGTTACCACAAATCAGAACACAGTACGAGAATGTTGGAAAGCAAACGGTGTTTAGATTAAACTTACCGTAGATTGAACTCTACTTGAAAGCAGGGCATGATTTTTTAAATTTAGGATGCAACATTGAAAATGAAAGCCAAAGTCGTAATTTTTGTTTCTTTATTTCTAGACAGTGTTCACAGTAGCAAACAAACTTAAAGCTTTCGAGACGATATTATTACCTTTAAATGGACAAAACCAGATTCAATTGCACCATTTAATCATTTAACCATTAGCTAAGAATGCCTAAAAACTGATTTTTTTTCAATCTCACTTGACAGCTGCAGTGAAGTACGGTAACAATTTCATGATCAGTTTCCACATTTTCACCTATTTCAGAGACACCATTTTGCAGCACGTGATGCTTTTTGTATAATGAAGTACTATGCTTTCAATAACTTTTTATTGCAATCCAATATTTTTTTTTAAATTTACGAATTAGTAAACTGTTCACTCAAGGCTGGCATTTAATGATGAACAGCCAACTGAAGTTGACTTTAAGAGAAAATGAACTTTCACCAGTCAGAAAATCACTGTATGAAATTAGTCTTTGCGCACAATGCACAGGTCTCTCTTCAAATATGTTGTACATAGCTTCATTTTACTACAATGATTTCATTTTAAGCAGTTCACTTCAGAATCATGCCATACAACATTTAGTCATGGTGTATGGTTTCGTATTTTAAACCACTAACCATAGTAGTTCACTATAGCAACAAATGCCATCATTATCAACCTAAACATTGCTGATGTCACGAGCAGATTAAGCCAGACGATAAAAATAACTTTACAGCCTATTTGTATAAAAGTAAATAAGCAGTTTGTTGAAAAAGAAACAATAAATTAGGTGGTTGCATAGTACAGAATTTCAAAATGATCACTGTTGCTAGCTATTAAGGCATTTATCACAATAGAAACATGCATTAGATTTACAAACCAATCACAAAATTATCACAACTTAAACTACTAACAGGAAAATATACAACTTCAATACTAAATCTAATACAAAAGCATGTAACAAATGAAATGTGAAGCCAAGTTTAGAGATCTGTGCAAACGATAACAGTAACTATGAGCTAAACAGACTGCAACAAAATGAGACAAGAAAAGGTTTTGACTTGTGACATGTTTCAGCAGCTAAATACTTCTTTTCTAGTGGCATTGTTAACAAGTTATCATTAGTACTGATAAAACACTACTAACAATCAAAACATAATCAAATAGAAACCCTTCAGAAATGCATTACGATGAATCACTGATGTAAAACACAGCTACATGATTATGATCATAATTATAAGCACATAACATGCACAAGGACAGTTTAAACATCTTCAGAGCATGAGAAGGCTTACTGCAATAATGGCCTTCTCCTAAAACCAAGGTGTCTAATTCAGCTGTCATTAGGTCTGGGTAATATATTCAGTCCCTGGTATAGCCTACTCACATAACTTATGCATAAACTAGATGTGGTCATTTAAAAGATTTGTTAGCATAATTGGCACATTGTAATTTAAAAATTGTAACAGAATTATATTTTAGCAGCAATTATCTAACCCAACAAGTTTGAGCAGCCTACAAATTTAAAATTAATTTGGTGTTTTACAGATAAATAGCACAACATCACTAATTACATCAGCAAACATTTGAAAGCAACATTCTATTTACTTTTACGAGTTTAGGCCGCACACAAAACGGATAACGAAACATGTTGCGATACATTTTTCAGTGAGTTTACGCATGGCCTTGCTTACATCTGGATCTGTCAGTGTAATAACACAAACAAACCCACATGTATATACATCAATATATTTATACATACATCTGCACAAATATACATATGCATAGCATTGCATATACATACCAGTACATACATATGGTACAGTCACTTTATACTATTTTTTATACAGCCTACAGCAGCTGCAACTAAAACAGTGCATGGCTAGGTGCGCTCAGTCCACAAGTGACTGGTTACCAGGTCGCAGAACAATATCAAGAATCACAATTTTTATCCTACTCAAATTAAAATATTAAAATGAAGGCAGTTAAAAACATAAAAATTGAGATCACGACACAATAAACCATTTTAGAAATGCAATAGTAACAAAAGTATATTTGTAATAAACAGACAATGTTATGGTTTGAATTTCAAATATTTCTTAATATGTTGCCTTATATTATGTTTCTTAACACGTTAACAGTCAGCATGTACTAAAAGTGACATGGAAGCAACTGCAGCTATTCATTGAACTTTTAAAAGCACCATTCTGCGGCAAAGGCAAGCAACACAATTACCGGTCTGCTGTTTCAGAAAGTTTGTGAAGAGCCGTCGTCGGGTCTACAGGTTCTAATGAAAAGGTTTATACTGAGAATAGATCAGTGAATCTCAACAAAATTGAAGAGTTCAAGCTTTATATCCTAAGGGGTCGTCCATAAAGGACGTCCACAGAAAATGACCTACTCCTCTTTTGTCCGCATTTAGCATCTCCCTATACCACTCTGCCTATGTCTGCATGCCAAAACAAAACTGGTTAACCAAAGTAATCAACATCATGAATAAGGTCATATAAATTACCACTATATCTGTCTTATACAAAAGCATGTTATTAAAAATGTCAAATGTCATAGGCCTAATTGTCAGACTCCTTTCATTACTCATTGAGTAAATAATCTTGAAAGTGATGCTATATAAATCTCTTAGACAACTGAAAAAACCATCTCACTGAAGTTGCTAACTATTGTTTTGCTTTCTACGGCAGAGGCTTTAATATGGCACAGGCTGTACTGAAATAACTATGTACCAAATATAGGCGAGGACATAACCCACCACACCCCATCCAATTGTACGTATCTCAATAACCCTCCCTCCCCTTCATTGCAGACGCCATTTATGGATGCTCCCCAAGTGAATACAATATTTTAATCTGGTTTATAGAGCTGTTAGAAATGGCACTGAAGGCTCACAACTGAAGCCTGGCAGGTTTTATCAACATTTATTTTCTTTTTGTGAACTTATATTTAATCAAGCATATTTAGAATAAGATGTTTCTCAAATGTTGTCAAGAAATACAAGTGGACATCATGACCAATTTTAATCAACAATGATTTGCAGAACTAGCATCTATGCTCTCAACAATTGTGTTCACATTCTAACAAAACATGAACACAAGTATTTCACATTTAAAAAAATGTACAATTGCATTCTCATATCCTTTATTGTAAATAAAATGAATGCAGCTCAACCAAGAGAAAACTTATAGAGTACTTATCTTACAAGATTATTATTATTACTAGCAGTAGTAGTAGAAGTAGTAGTAGTAGAAGTAGTAGTAGTGTGTGTTGCATTCTGGTAGAAAAGATAAAAATGAATATTAGGCTAAGAAAATTCAGAATTCACATCACAAGTTCTATACTTCATGATTTATCGCTAATAAAGTCTATTTTCACGATACCTTCGTTGATCTTAGCCAAATACCTATTAGTATTTTAAGGAACTTCATTTGTGGACTCATTTGACCAAGTGTTTCTCTTAACTACATCCTACACATAAGCCGTGCAAGCAACAACTGATGTCACGGTTACATCCAAGGATCACACAAACAACTGGCATTATACATATATATTTATGTACATATTAATCAAGACACTCACAACTCATCACCTTTTAAGTAACTCTGAAACAATGAGAGGTACATGTTCACATATGCTAATAGATATTATATCCATAATTACATTTATATTATAAGCATCAAACACGCAAATAAAAAACTGGCTTAATGATCAACTTCACAACAGCCTACGAATGCCTTAAGCGTACACACTGTCATGCTTGTACAATGTACAATGTGCATACACAGAATATGTACACAAACATCATCTTATGATCTACATAACGCTGTTAGAAGATGTAAAGAAACAGAGTAGTCTATACGGTTGTGATTGAAAAGTTTTCTTACAACAAACTATTTAAAAAAATGAAAACAATGAAAAATCTAACAAAGGAAAAGTTAAGCACCATTTCCTATTTTTCAGAAACAACACAAACTGCAAGGTAAGTACAAGCACAAAATACGAAATAACTGAGTTGCACTATCATAGCACTTCTCGAAAGTTGGAATGATGAAATAACGAGCTTTGGAATGCTTTGGTTTTGATGAATAAGACTCAAAAAAATTTAATACTTGTTTAAATTGAACAAGAGCAGACTATTAACAACAAAATCACACATAATCTTGCTCTTAAACGCAAATCTTCAAGCTGCTTGGTGTAGAACAGTTAAATCCAACTTCACCATGCAGAGCGTCATGGTCAACTTGCATGGCAAGCAATCTACCATAATTATCTTCAACAGATAATACAAGTTCTTAGAAGCTTTTTGGTCCGACTATTGTCAGATTGAAATACAATTATACAGTACGAGCAACCTTCCAGGAAATTCCACACAAACACAAAACATTGCCACCTTACAGAAACCATGTAAATCTCAAAGCCTTTTATCACACAGTGCACAAAGCCTTTTGTGCATTAGTACTGAAAAGCTACAACATATCACGTAAATATACTCTTCACATGTTAACGTAAGACACGATATCTAACATGCGACACAGACAAATAGAGATACATTATATAGATATATCTAAGCCACAGATATGCATGCATATATGCCCTTGTGCATATACACACACACACACACATATGTATATGTATATATAGCAATACATAGCAGCATGTAAATAAATGGCTTACGTGAGACTGAGACAGCTCGTCGTATAATAAAGGGCATCAGCATGGTTAGAAAGTTACACTAGAACACGTCTGCATGACATACATTATATCAATTGATATAAACTTCTAAGAAACGGAGGAGGACATAAAGAAACGAAGGAGGACATAAAGAAACGGAGGAGGACATAAAGAAACGGAGGAGGACATAAAGAAACGGAGGAGGACATAAAGAAACGTAGGAGGACATAAAGAAACGGAGGAGGACATAAAGAAACGGAGGAGGACATAAAGAAACGGAGGAGGACATAAAGAAACGGAGGAGGACATAAAGAAACGGAGGAGGACATAGCATCTCGAGCAACATCCAGACGATGCAACAGCCATCATCTGCAGCACATGTAACGACGCACATGCAATCGACAGAAACAGATATCGTGAGGATAGCGAGAGACGACGCAAGCACAGAAATTATGTCAGCTTTGCAGCCTAAACAGTAGGAGGAGATTGTCTTGCAACTAGCAAGGACAACTGCTAGTAGCGGTCGAGTGCAGTTCAATTGGCGGCTCCTTTGGAGTCAGATGAACTGAAAATACAAAACAAACACAAAACTGATATAAACAATCGAGAAAAGACACCCATGCAACATTCTGCAGGCTTAATCGCATTTACTGAACTAATCTAGTAACTGAAAATTGTGCTTTCAAAAACAACTTTTGTCAACAAAAACACGACACCTGGGGTGGTGCTGCACCAGCGCATGACAAAGAAAATACCCTGGTAAAAAAGTCCATGCCTTGGTCGATGCCCTGCCAGAATTTCCGCCCTGCACGCACAATTTGTTCGGGCATATTGTTTCTCACTGTTCCCTTCCGTCTGTCCACTCACTAAATGCGGACAGATGGGAACAGCGTGAAGCAATATGCCCAAACAATTTCTGGGAGGGCAAAAGTTATGGTGCCCAGAGAAAAATTCTGGCAGGGCAAAAGCTCTGGGAGGGAAAAATTCTGGAAGGGAAATCTATGGCAGGGCAATGACCAGCACAACTTACGTAAAAGCCCGTATTACCGAGCATGCGACTCACCCTCTGCCCTGGTTACTTGTATGACTGCCTTGGCTATGATATACACAGTACTGGCTAAAAACAAAAGTGTCTGACAGACTGCATCTGACCAGTATAATAGCAGCAATGTATAATTAACAAAACTTATCACTGGTCAGCCTACAGTGCAGTGTTCTGCCCAGCATATAACTATGTAATTATGTACTATAAAACTCACACATTTCTCAGTTTCAAATTGATCAGCAAAGCTGTTTCTTATTACAGGTGCTATCTGACAAAATGATTAACCCTTTAATACCGAAATCCTATGGGAAATCCTATACCCTCCAGGGCCTCCAGGCTACGACATTAAAGGGTTAAGGCAAAGCAGCTTTCTAGAATGACAAACCTTCGTTCTGTTTCTGTTCAGTCTGTTCCATGCCTGGAAGAGCACCCGCAACACGCCTAAACAACTAACACATACACACATACATCTTGACATCTTGCATTTCAAATAATCATCCTGTTTCATCAGTAATGTCGTATGATCAGAATTATGTTCAACTCACATACCAATAATGACCGCACAAATCAAATGCACTCAACTCTAGCAAATTGCAGTTTCTTTGACAATTCTATACCTGTCAGCAATTCTTTGGAAAAAGGCAATTTAATTTAAGTCAACAACTTTGTGGAACAGTGATTGCATGATCTACTTGCTGTCATCTCATAGCATCATGTGGTGAGACAATGATGGCTGCCTCTTCAACGAGAACAAAGGATTCATTCATGATGACACAATCAATCTGCTTCCTTGTTTGTTTGTATGTGCACTTGTTATAGCGCCCCTTCAAGCTCTCTCTACTCAGAGGCGCTCCCGATGCAGAGCGGACACTGCATCGGAGTTTCACGCCGAAGCGCTGAGCAATTGTAAGTGAAGGACTTGCCCATGGTCCGGTAACAGGACAATTACCCCCTGGACAATTACCCCCCGGACAATTACCCCTGGACAATTACCCCCGGGGACAATTACCCCCCGGACAAATACCCCCCGGAAAACTACCCCCCGTGCCAATTACCCCCCGGACAACTACCCCTGTACCAATTACCCCCCGGACAATTACCCCCCGTACCAAAAATTAAATCTATGTCATGTTAAACGCCCAACTAATTAAATATTTAAATGTTATTGATGAGTTATGACTTTAGTTAGCATAATAACCAAGCAAGGTTAAGAGCAACCCCACGAGGATAGGTAAGTTATTGTTAAACGTTCAAGAAAAATACTAAATCAAATCAAATCTAAAAACCGTTCTAAGCTAGTGTGTGATAAGGGTTAAAAGTTCAAGAAAACTTCAACGTTTTAAACGCCTGCTTAATAAAACATTTAAATGTACCGGTAATTATCGATAGAGTTCTGCCTATTTTTGTAGCCTACTCAGCGAAACGACACCATTTTGCTAAATTCTTGTGTTTCTTCTGTTTCACGTAAAAAAAACCTTCGAAACAACGTTTATCTTTCCTTCTCTCAGATTTAGAAAATTCCACCATGACTAGATATCTAAATTAAGCAGACTGTGTGTAAGCTAACTCCGTATTGCATTGAATAAGTATTGTAGAGTGAGATAGTGAAGAAAGATGGCTATAGGCCTACCACAGTAGGCCCTAAAGTTAATTTAGGATAGGCTTAGGCAGGGCTGAACGTCCGACAAATACTAAGAGACTGGTAAAGCGATTAACGCGTGAGAGTACAAGCTCACACTGTGACACGGGGGGTAATTGTCCGGGGGGTAATTGGTACAGGGGGTAGTTGTCCGGGGGGTAATTGGCACGGGGGGTAATTGTCCGGGGGTAATTGTCCTGGGGGGTAATTGTCCAGGGGGTAATTGTCGGGGGGTAATTGTCCGGGGGGTAATTGTCCAGGGGGTAATTGCCCTAGAACCCATGGTCCTTACGCGGCGAGGTGGATTCGAACCTTCCGGCTCCAAGGCAAAGACGCCACCACTAGACCACCGCGCTCCTTATCCTTTGAATGGATGATGAGACCAGTTGGAAGGCCTCACCCACACGTACAACAGCTGTAGAGTAGAGTCTGCCATTTGTATGATAAATATTGAGACTATAAGGCAGCCTGGATGGAGACATACCAAAAACGGAGATGGCTAGCAACTTGGCATGGAAAAGTAACAAAATCCATACGCCACCCAACACCCAAGGTCTGTAGCCACACAGTATTTAGTCCTTGATGTGCCATGAGGTCCCGTATGCACTTTGGTGTTGGGGGAGTTTCTCACTTCCAATCGGTCAGTGGGTCCCTGGACATGAAAAATCACCGAGGTGCTTGTCCGCCATGACGGCACGAATGACGTAATTGACAAATCCAATATGGCCGCCGTCGGCCATATTGGAAAATTCATCTTCTTCATTTCTTACAACATATGCACGTGCAATACCTCTAATGGTACTGATTCAGGTATGCAGAATTCGTTTATAAATTTGTTTTTGTCGTCAGGGGTCATCTTGAGGTCATAATGTCATGTTCAAGGTCATTTTTTCATCTTTTTCATTTCTTACAGCTTATGCACGTGTAATACCTCTAATGGTACTAATTCAGGTATGTATAATTCATTTCTGATATTGATTTTGTCATCAGAGGTCATCTTAAGGTTCTAGAGGTCAAGGTCACCGAGTTTCATAGTTTTCATTTAATACAGCAAATGCATGTGTAATACCTCTAAAGTGACTGATTCAGGTATGTAGAATTCATTTCTGATATTGTTTTTATCATCCGGGGTCATCTGAAGGTTATAAGGTCATGGCCAAGGTTATTTTTTGCATCAATGATTTCGATTATAACTTGAATGAATGCAGAAGTATAAACAGCTGTTATAGCTTTAATTGAACAAACATAGCTAATTATGACATGTTGGATGTCAATGCTGCTTTAATATGTCATTTTTCCATGCATCACTACGGCAGCCGAATGATTCTTCGTCAGTCGATACTCTGAGGATGGGAAGCCAGTGTCGGTGGAGGTAGGGCGTCGCAATGTCAACAAATGGGTAGAAACAGCATAGTTTTATCTTCTGTAAAGGTCACGCAACGAATGGGAAGAGGGCGAGTCCGGTTCAGGCTCCACCGTCGCACGGGTGAACGGAGTGGTCCAACTTGCATGATTCGATGCACTGAAGTTCGGAAGTCTTGACGGATGAAGGTCAGACGGAATCCGATCTTGTGGCTGGAAATCGATGGTCTGAGCATATCGCGTCGAGTAGTGTGCTGACATGTGTGAAGAGTCAACCGGATATCTTCTTTCGAAGGCCACTCCTGACGACGATTGACACTTCCACGAGGTGCTGTTGTTCGTTTCCATTGTTACTGCACCGCCATCTCTGATTGGTTCTCTGTTTCTACGAGTTGCGTCCTGTAGACAGAACTTCGTTTCTTTCAGCCGTTGATCGTTTTGCTTTTGTTGAAGTCCGCCGACGGTCAGTCCAGAAAGACATCGTTGCTTCTGCTGGTCGGCTACATGCCGGAAGTCGGACCAGCCTTGTCCTTGAACGTCAGTCTCCGTTATCGAACGGAAAGAGGTCTTCGATCTAGTTGCTTTCATGTCCTCGAGGTGCTTGCTGAGGCTGGCGTAGGCTGTGCCACTACTGGTGGTGGTTGGTCTGCCCTCCAGGCGCCGCTCGAGATGTGCCCACAGCTCGTCGATGGCCTTCTTCTGCCTTCGAGGAGCTGATTCGACATCTGAATCAGTATCCTAGTCCTTCTTTGTCCTCGTCGTTGTTTGCCACCCGGCTGGATCCGACAATTTCATTCCGTCGTTTTCCTTTTCTGGCCATCCCTTGCAGATTGCAGACCTCGTTGGATCGATTCCAGTCTCGAGTTTTCCAGATTTACGAGCAACGGTAACTTTGGTGTTGCTGGTCGCTCCACCGATCCACGTCCAACGTCCGATTCTGGTCTTTGAGAGTCGAAGCCTCCATTTGATGGGGATCGACCTGTGCTTGGGTTTGAGGAGTTGTTTCCAGACCTTGAAAATGTCTGATCGTCGAAGGTTCTTCGGAGATAATCGTCTGCGCTCAAGGTCGAAAGGTCAAGTGGTGCATCGTCGTCGTCGTTGTTCGGTTCTGCCCGGCGATGGGGCGTCGTTATGGTTTGTCCTCGGGGTAATTCAATCGCATCGACCCTCAGCGACGAGGGTTCTATGCTGAAGGCTCTTGAGGCTCTCTGCATGGTACTCGGATCTGGTCCAACAAATGATGAACCGTTAGGCTTCGAGGTCTCCTGCGATGGATGGAAGTCTGCCCATTGAGATGGACATGGTTGAGGGACCGCTCTTGACTGGAAGTATGGGTGTGGTCCAGCCACTCGAAATTCTTCACGGAACATCGAGGACCCATGCGATGATTGGAAGACTGACCCTGAAGAGAAACCATCATGATGAATGCCACTCCCACCGCTTCTGTTACTGTTGTACGTTGTTTTGTTCAGAAAGAGTCGATCTGTTTATAAGACAACTATATCACATCCACTGTCGGAATTGATGCTCTACATCCTTCAATCACTGGGGATCAGAGGTCACATACAAAGAGGGGCCTTCCTGGTGGACAGGGTGGCCATGCCAGCTACTTGCAGCACACAATGAACACGAAGCAAAAATAGAGCCATATTAAATCGCAGATGTAAGGAGCACTTCGGTGCACTGCTTTCATCAAAATGTCTGCATCCTTTTTCACGAAGTCTGCCCACAATATGCAACAGTTCAACAGGTGTGACACTCGACGCTGTGTATGCCACGCTGCTGCAAATATCTGCGCCATATTTTGTCATAGGAAGTGAAAAAACCTCCTCCTCCAAAACAGGAAGGACATAAACTTGCTTGCAGACATCCAAAACAAAAATTTGTGGTTATATTTTGAAGACCACCATTTTGATGCACGGAAAAATGACAAATTAAAGCAGCATTGACTTCCAACATGTCATAATTAGCTTTGTTCAATTAAAGCTATAACAGCTGTTTATACTTCAGCATTCATTCAAGTTATAATCGAAATCATTGATGCAACAAATGACCTTGGCCATGATCTTATAACCTTCAGATGACCCCGGATGATAAAAACAATATCAGAAATGAATTATATATACCTGAATCAGTCACTTTAGAGGTATTACACATGCATTTGCTGTAATAAATGAAAACTATGAAACTCGGTGACCTTGACCTTGACCTCTAGAACCTTAAGATGACCTCTGATGACAAAATCAATATCAGAAATGAATTATACATACCTGAATTAGTACCATTAGAGGTATTACACGTGCATAAGCTGTAAGAAATGAAAAAGATGATAAAATGACCTTGAACATGACATTATGACCTCAAGATGACCCCTGACGACAAAAACAAATTTATAAACGAATTCAGCATACCTGAATCAGTACCATTAGAGGTATTGCACGTGCATATGTTGTAAGAAATGAAGAAGATGAATTTTCCAATATGGCCGACGGCGGCCATATTGGATTTGTCAATTACGTCATTCGTGCCGTCATGGCGGACAAGCACCTCGGTGATTTTTCATGTCCAGGGACCCACTGACCGATTGGAAGTGAGAAACTCCCCCAACACCAAAGTGCATACGGGACCTCATGGCACATCATGGATCAATTTGTGAAGCCTGCCTTTCAGTCTGCTGAAAGCTCAACACTACTCGACAGAAAATTAAGAGTTTCTACCAAGCAAGAGTTTCATTTCAAGCAAGACTTTCATTTCAAGCAAGAGTTTCATTTCAAGCAAGAGTTTCATTTCAAGCACTTGCTTACCTGTTTGACATTGTAACTTGATTTTGCACTTGTTTCTATGAACATGACATTCAGTTCTTTGGCTTTGCGCTCTCCTTCCTCTATCGAAACTTGCCTGCACCATTCAAACACAGAGCTGTCATCACCACACAATCACTATATGAACAGCACCAGTCTGTTATCACTGTTAGAGAGTGTGAATGGAGGTTGCACATGACTGATAAAGGAAACTGGTTCTGGAATGTCTCTGTAGGTGCACGCTTGACGGAAGGGAAAAGTGGAAAAGGAGAGTTAGTTCAGTCAGTTCAGAGGAATTTGCCAAGTTAGTCAGTCGTCAAACTGGTGGCCCACCAAAATAGTCCTGTCATAACTGCCCACTGAAAAAATAGCCCCATCAAAATCCGACTAAACAGCCCCGTCAAAATCGTTCACCGACAAAATAGCCCTGTCAAAACTGCCCATCAAAACAGCTCTGAGAAAATAGTCCTGTCAGAAACGCCAACAACTCGGTTCCACAATGGTTCAAATGTTTACTGTTCATGTGACGTGGCGAACAAACAATGCATTTAAAAGAATGAAGGAAACTACTAGTATGCAACGATAAAATGTTTTTATAAGAAAATATGAACGAAACTACTAACGTTAAAGCGTTCTTGTATGAAAACAGGAAATATTTCCAAAAACATCGCCTTGAATTTTTAGGTTATCTTATCTTAGCCTATCTTATTTAGGTTATCTTATCTTAGCTTCTCTTATTTTGCACCGCCTTGTTTCACATTAGGCTTACATGTGTAAGATAATTGTTTGATCATAGGCGACTATGTCGGTACTATTTTCATTGTCAAGGTTTTATTTTGTTGGTGGGCGATTCTGACAGGGCTATTTTGACAGGGTGCCTGTCAAACTTTTAGCAACTTTATTAACCTCATCATATCCAGATGGGTGGCCAGTATTCTCCTTTGCCATCTACTTTATTATATTTCATAGCTCAATGCAATTCACTCTACTTTGTGTAAAATTTGCTATTTAATGTTAGTTTGAAGAAATCTTGAATCAATCTGTTCCGAAGAGTATCCTCAGCCATTTAAATAAGTCATCGTTACCATAATGAACTGCACAGACACACACGCTCAACAGAAGCATAGATTTCAAGCACAATCCATCAAAGAAATGGAAGAAAAGATGGAGTGCAGCAATAAAACAGTTGTCTTACCTCTTCTCCGACAGATCCGTTTTGTTTCCAACCAACATGATGATGACATCATTTCCTCTTTCCATTCGAACGTCATCAATCCACTTCGTTGTTTGCTGGAAAGAATTCATATCTAAAATGACAAAAAACAACTGTTGTGTTCAATAAGTTGTTTGATAAAAGCCATGCTTCCTATGCATTCATTTAATCTATCACTATTTCTACTAAAACGTACTTAACAAGTACAAAAGCATGTTAAACAAGGAAGGCTGAACTTTAGTTACTCTAGCAAAAATTATTGAAAAATTAAGTTAGAATTCTAAAATCTAAATATTAACCAAACCTTACGGTTTATATTTATATCATTTCTTGTGAACTGGATGCGTAGATGTGCTGGATTCCCTGAGCAAATGAGAGGTTTTTTAAAGGATTTGCCACCAGACAAAGGTTGCAAACTACCGATATCACTGGCATGCATCATATACATGTTGAATAAATGGTATAGGTGAGTGACAGCAGACAGGTTCGTTCTTACTGGTCACATCATAGACAACAACAGCCACCGAAGAATCTCTGATGTAAGATGGAATGAGACTGCGGAATCTCTCCTGCCCAGCCGTGTCCCACAGTTGTAATCGAATCTAAATCGAAAGCACAGCGACATAGTTTGTTTGCACTCAAAGAAATAAATCTACATCATGGATAAAGAAGAAGCCATATTGCACTGATGACTAATCCATCACTGTAGCTGCCATCTGGACCACACATCTTTAACTCCATAGCTTCACATGCAACAGGCAATGTCTGCAATTCAACCACAGACATTGACAATGATTTTAAAACTTACGCCTACTTAATGTATTATGCTTGTTTGGTCTGGTTACAGGTATTGATTTAACCCTATCGCCCCTGAGCTCCCACAGCAAAAGTGAGATAACCCTAACGCCCCACGCGAAAACGCCTATAACCCTGAGCTCCCTGGCAAAAAATCACTAACTTCGGAATGCATGTAAACTGACATTTCACTGTATCTGATAGGATGTCTGATATATAATTAAAGGTTTATGATAGCTAGTTAATATTTTAGCACTAGAATTGCACTTTACTGTATTTTTAGTGCCAGAATTGCACTTTACCAACCAATAATTATAGGCTATGCCACCATCGCGAATGCACAAGAATGTACCAAATAATGCTTGTTGTAGTGGCGTCCTCATCACTTTCCGATTCAACAGATTCATCTCCACTGTTATCACTGGCTGTAATTCTTACTGTATAGGCTAGTATACCTGTCCAAGGGTATTATACGGTTTTCTACTAAATGCTTTCTTCGCAACAGATGTTTCATTCGAACTGCTAGATATAATACTTTGCCTTTCAACATTTTCAACGGCTGTGGTTGTGTTTATTTATGCTACTCCACTGCATGAAACTCATTTGAAATTGACCTTCAAGTGATGTAATTAGACTAAAAATACGTCACTTCCTGCCTGAGTCAATGCTGGATTGAAATAAACATACCTAATTACCATAGCCGTTATACAAGCCATGCGGGGATGACGTATAGACGCAATGCCGAAATATCGGCCTTACGGGGATAAGATAAAGACGATCAAGCCGATATATCGGCCTTACGGGGATAAGATAAAGACGGTCAAGCCGAAATATCGGCCTTACGGGGCGAGAGGGTTAAGCTTGGCTTTGATTCTGCTGAATGGGGACCTGGGGATATTGGGGAGTCTGTTGGTAGTCTTTCATGTTATGGTGTTTTGTAGCATATACTAAGACATAATTAATCAAGCAGAAAATTACAGTTGTTTAACTACCATGACTCGATAGGAGACTACAATATAAAAAGACCGCCTAGTATCATTTGCCACGCAGTTGTCAGCTCCCAGTTACACCATTCACTACCCTGTAGTCATTAACAAGTGAAATGAGGACATAAGAAAATCTGAACTAGCATTGACACGAGTACTGGATTTGACAAATTACCGAGAAGAATGTGGATGTTTATTTCTGCTGCCATTGCTGCTGGATTCTCAACAATGGTAACCGATGACGACGAAGCCACATACGAATAATAGCAAAATTACTTGATACCAAAGTCAATGCCAATTTAGAATGCCAATAGAATAATAGAATAATCCAAGTATAAAAATGAAAGGCTTGAAATTAATAGAACATTATAAAGTCACAAATAATTTTTAAATTTACCGTTCGATCTTCTAAGTACATTGTCTTCGATAGGAAGTCAATTCCAATTGTCGCCTGGAAATCAATAAAGCAATAACCACTACTATTGTATTGCATAAATATATTTATATAGCGCCTCTAACAGTGCACAAAAATCAGAGCGTGAGACCATGATAAGAAGAAAAAGTGGTCTTGAGACAACGAAAAGAGGCACTTGACCCACCAGTTAAAAAGGAGGAACGTGCTGACTGCTGAAGGAGGAAGCTGGTTCCACAGTTCAGGGCCAATAAAAGTAAAGGCTCGCATTTTAGCCATGGTGGTCCTAGCTTACTATATACAAATCACTGAGTAATAAAAAAACTTCCCACGAAGTAAAACAAACTCTGCAGACATTCAATTTAGCTAAGTAACAGACACAGTGCATAATGAAGCGAAATAAATAACTCAATCACACTTTAATAGTATAATAAGAACGTTAGAAAAGTAAATTGTGTTTTCATCATCGATGTTTATTATTGTTTCATGTTTAAAAAAACTTTAAAAAACACAGTTTCATGAATATTTGCCAGTCAACTACCGCCACAGTCATTTCTGACTGCCATAAAATGAACTCAGTGGATGGCAACATCACCAAATTATTCACCAAACACTTACATTAACTGGTTCAGTGAAACTATTCACTAGATCAGCTACGGCAAATGACAACATATCTGATCTGATGAAAGTGCATTCTACTTCCAGAGCCATATGTATTGACACCAGTGCGGTATAGTTTGTACTACAAATAGGATCTCTCTGGAGAAAAGTCTCACAATCAGCTGAGTCATTCAAACTGTTGTTGTAGCACAAGCCACAATCAGCTTAATCAGCTGATTTTCAACAAAACTAAGAACTGTCAACAATGTGCAATGTGCATATAAATGTAATGTAAGAAGTCATTAACATTACAATTATATGATGATCCACATTTAGTCCCCTTAATATATATCAAAATTAAGTCAATGTGAGTTTTATGTTCAAAATGCCTAATGTTAAGAGCAGAGAGAGGAAATGCATTTAAAAAGTTCAAATAATTGTAAAAATTTTAATGAATGTGGTATCTGATAATAACAGACACCACATAGCTAGAGGAAATCAAACCATTTTATCATTTTACAACAGAGAACTACAAACTACATGCATAAACACAGACAAAACAGGAAGAGTATATATAATGCTCCAACAAGAAGAATGAACTTGACGCGTATCTTGTTATGCCTGTCATCGTGTACTCATGTTACACAGTCACCATATTTTCATGACACACGGTCACCATATTTTCATGACGTGTCCTTCAATTACTATCAGACTCAACCAAATATACAACCTCTGTGGGTCATCTTGATATGTGTGGCTTATACCAATTCACAGATAGTCAGTTGGCTATACCAACATCTTCACCTGTTTAGCCAATTTCTGCAAGTAATATGCACATGTGCATTGTGCAGGTTATAACGATGTGTGGATTACATGCATGAAAATATGGCTTCATCATACAGAATAGATGAGGTCACATTTGAAATAATAAATTACATATAAATGCACCGTCTTTGGTTTTAATTCCTTTGCTACACAAAAAAAAATACAGTGCTGGCAAGTACTGTCTTAACTGAATTTTAAAGAAAGTTATGAATTTACAATTCTAATTTAATAAGTTTTTGGTGTTTAATTTCATTTTATTTACAAATAAATTGCAACCAGATATCATCTGTAGTCAATAAATGTCCCACCTGATAAATGTTATCGAAACTGTCATACATGAACCGGGTGATAAGAGACGTCTTCCCCACTAGGACGAAAAGACATCAAAATAACATTACATACTGATCACCTGAAGTAAGCATCAACATAAGTAAGTAAGTAAGTAGCCTTTATTTGCATATGTCAAGCGCACATGCATTACATTGTCTGTTGTTAATTTACAATTTATTAATAAGTCTCACAACCACAAAAACTCAATCAATTGGTGTCTGTTCACCTGCATCTTTACACTGCTTGAAGAAATTTCCCTTTTCATGGGCCTGTCACGCTGAGAGCACTTCTGAATAGCTCTGCTGTGAGAAGTGCTTCACAATTTTTTATTATTATATTAGATTAGATTAGATTAGATTATTGTCAGAACCTAGAAGTACAGGTTTATACGAATGAAAACCAATGATAATTCTATCTGATTAATGATAAGTTTTTTTTATGATGACATGGTAACAATGATGATAATGTTTCCATTAAATTATTATTATCTCATCTCATTAGCAAGGAAAACCAGCTTTCCTATACACCACAACTTGACAAAATCAATTACAGGTGGCTGCATTGTCATACTAAAGGCAGGACACACTTGTCAGTTTCACCAGTAATCAGTATCGAATGTGTGAAGCAGATAAATGTCCAGAACTTAAAAGTTTGAAATACTAATTTTAAGCCAGGTGGTATGCATTGCATATCACTGGAGAAACGGAGGGAAAGAGGAGACGCGGAAGACCACGTAGGATGTGGGTCGACCGACGTGAAAGAGTGAACCGGGATGACGATGGAGCAGGCGATTCGAGCAGCGCAGCAGAGATCTTCTTGAAGACAGATCGTCCTTTGTGCCACCAAAGATCGGACTTACGAATAAGGAACGGACGACGATGATGCATTGTATGGGCAGCAGCAGCAGCAGCAGCAGCGCAGAACCGTTAAGAACTGAGAATGACAGTCGATCTTTTAACATAACAATAATAATCAGTTCTTCACGGTACCAAGAACAGTTAGAGTGCAGTAAGTCGCAAAGAACTCACAGTCTGTGTTTAAATATCCTTTAATTAAATTCTTTTCTAATGCAATTCCCATTGTCAATACTCATCATATCCTTGCTTATGAGGGTAATTTTCCATCTGCCTGTCTAATGATTTGCTGTAATTGATACTGCAGATCAGAGTATTTTGTTGTCTTGACTCTATGCATGGGTATCTACCTTCTACTAAATATTGGTATCTTTATCGAGGTGTAGAATGTAGATACTAATTAATAATAATTATGAGGAACTAGATGATCAAGTCTGTTTAAAGAGCACAGTGGACATAGCAATGAGGCTCAATGAGGCCAGAGTATTACATCAGTCAGATATTTCGGGGGAAGACCCTGCTGTTCTTTGAAGACCAGAATGAGAATTTTGACTTTAATCCATGCAGAAAGTGGAAGCCAGTGCAGTTGTTCAAACATGAAAGTAGAAATATGAGAGTAGTGCGGTAGGCGTGCCGTCGACCATTACGTCTGGGCTTTCCACTCAAATCTGATGCTCTATATAAATTCTCGCCCTAAATAACACCGACGGTAACCCGGCCACCTCAGCAACTCTGCCCCATCCTGAGCTTGAACCCTGGCGACCGGACCTCCTTATGACTACCCTTGGGACAACCCATGAGCTCTTGTGAATACGCTGGTGCTCTGCGCTTAGCTTCCAAACGGCTCTTTAAAAATGTGCGGTTTACGATTGCGATAGGATGGTGCTACATTGCAGACTTGTGGCAGTGGAAGCGGATTGGTCCGAAATGGTAAAATGTTAAGTACTCTAGAGCAAGCTTAAAACCTATTGCTTGAAAATGCTACAGCAAGGCACGCAAAAATAGCATCGCAACCACACGATCGTCGACACCTCCTTCCTTACTTCGTTCAATCAGCAATTACTGCGCCAAAGCACAAAATTTAACTCGAAAAGGCGTAAGTACCACTCTGCTCTCCAAGAAACACTAGTTTGAACTTCCGTAAAGGGTTTCCGAATTCTCCACCAGCCGACATTTCTAACGGATAAACTGATGAGAAATCTCAAATGATAGTTGCAGAGATTCTTCTTTTGATGTTTTACATAAAAAAAAAGTCTTCGATTCGCCGACTAGACAGTCACGGCCGCTGCTGGCAGCCTGCTGCAGTCGCACCACAGACTACATATGTACGCCTACATAGATTCCACTCTTTAATATGTACCCACCCAGATAAGAGTGACCCAAAGTGTACACTCTGAAAGTGGCCTAAGATTATAATAATTAGGCCTATTATTAGGCCTATAGCCTAATAAAAATAGTAATAATATGAGGTCGTTGCACCCAGCCAACAAATTCATTGAATTAAGCCCAAATTAATGTAGGCCTAATGGGAATTATAAGATACAGTCGGTTTAAATCTACCGGAAGTCTATATAAGGCTATAACCAAAGATATTAGAGTCGTACGACTCTAATATCTTTGCTATAACCTCGACTCTGCTCAATTTTAAATGAATTTTTTGCTTGAGCCTCAGTGTTTAAGCTTAATCTAGTGATTCTACTAGTCCCTTCCTGTGGAGAGGGGGAGGACGTGGAATCCGGGTTGCGTGTTTCCAAAAGCCTGCACGGCCCAACGCCCACGACCTCCCATTGGGCAGCAACACTGGAAGAGGCGAAGACCGTAGGGGGAGAAGGTAGTTGATGTTAGCAGTTGTTGGTGAAGCTGTAGTGTTGGCTATTAGCTTGACCAACAACTGCTAAACAACCAACGCAAAAATCAAGAATCTAATGACGACACTAACCCTAACACTAACCCTAACCGACCCTCACGACGCAAAAATCATAGGCTAAGAATCTAATGACGACACTAACCCTAACACTAACCCTAACCAAACGTCACGACGCGAAACCTTACCCTATACGCGAAAAACACTATAATAGGTCTTCTATGTTATAACCATGCTTAAATTTAACGATAAAGAGCGCTAAAGATTACCTGTGCAAATGTTCCTCCATACGTAGGGTCATTTGTAAGAAATTTTAAACGTTTTACATTGCAATTCGTCAAAAATCGTCAGAGCCTGCCGATCACGCACGTGTTGTTGATAGTCTACGAAGGGATGGGCCAGACATTGGGCCAGACATTGTACTCGACAACCTCCTCCCCTACGGAAATCGCCTCTTCCAGTATTACTGCCCAATAGGAAATCGCACGCGCTGGGCCACACAGGCCTTTGGAAACTCGCATCCGGGTTTCAGGGAGGGGTGGACAATCGAGCGTCCGGAGGACGCTCGACGGCTCGACGAGGCGCGTAGCAACGAGTAGGAGGGGAGGAGGCCTCCGGTCCCACCGTACATTATCTGAAATCCACATTGCAATGGCCCCATGCAGCCAGATCAGCCGCCGCTTCTGCGCTGCACCAGAAGTTGAATTTAGGTAGCTTACGATGGAGGTTGGAGTGTCAGTTACTGTAACCACAGTATAAAATAATAACTGTGCTGTAACTGAGGTATTATTTTTTACCCGAGGTATATATGATCTCAGGTAGGCTATTATCATACCTTTGTTATTATTATAATAATTATTATTGCTACTGAAAGGATATTTGGGCCTAGGCTATAGGCCTACGCCGCCTACCCATTTTTCAAATCGGGCATAGGGCTAGCGAAAGTCCCTTCGAAGGCCACAACGTTAAAACGTTGAATATAATTATATAAGTATTATAGACAGTCTTTGGAAGACGATCGATCGATGTACTCTCCCCACAATTAGGCCAAGCTATAGCAAAGATAGGCTATGGCTATAGCCTGGGCCTACCGCGGCCTCCCTCAGATCGTCCTACGTGACTACGTCTGTGACAAGTGACGACCTAAATCAGTTAACGCCTGTGACAAGTGACGACATAAATCATTTAACAGTTATTACATCAGTTATTATTGTTGCTATTATTATTTATAATGTTTATTAAACAGATAATTTTTTAATAATAATCGTCAAATCGAATGGGATAAGACGTACGTAATACTGGTTGCATTAAAAACATTGTAAGGGAACCAGTCGAATTTTCTGGTCGTGCAAAGTGCCATCTGGTGTTGCTCTACTGGCACTTCAGTGAAGATAATATTCGCAGGAAGAAGGTTTCAGTGCATTTCAAATAATTCAACAAAATTCTTAAACGACGCGAATAAAGTATTATCATGTCAGTGTTCGTGAAAACTTATAAACGTTTTGTCTGTTTAGTGTTTTATCGTTGTCACATCTGCTCACTAAAGCGAATTAAATCATTTATTTTTGTGCTTCTCTGACAATGGCATATGCCTATTAGAAAATTTGGCGTCTGTTAACAGTAAATTGTGTTACCAATGGAATTTTAAAATTTAATTTCGTTATTGGATCATATGAATACTACTAGTATAATAATGAAATATATTTGGAATTTCGCCTTGCGGAGTCAAAAGACTGACTGAGAACGTCGGATTAGGCACTATATCTAACGTACTTCAAACCAATTTTGAAATGGCTCGACAATGTTATTTGTTAGACTGAACTTACTTAACCTAAAGAGTTTGTTGTTTAAAAAACCTGATGACCACATTTAACTATTTCCAGACGCATAAAGCACAGAATAAAGGCTCCTTAACTGGATAATGTAATGGAAATGTAATGGCTTATGGAAGCAGGATGCACACCTTCCCAGATTTAGTTTTAGCACTTGAGATAATCTGCTAATCTTTAGCTTTCAGTAGTTATTGTGTGTGAAAATTGTCAGTCCTGTTGTTAGTTCCATTTAAATGTAAAAAATTATATTTGTCTAGGTCAATGACTGTATTCGAAGTTTGGTTTTGTCATACACCTTTGTTTATGAAATCTCATATAAAATGGTATGAACATTGCTAGTGTGAGTTGGACAAATATTCTGAAATTTGAAGTGTGTATATCTTGACTTTGCAATAGCAAATAATGTCACCCTACATTGCTGGAGAAAAAGAGCTCCAAACTGAAGGCTTACTGGAAATTGTCAATTTGTTTTAGATATAAACAAGTTGTCAGTAACCAATTAGAGGGAGAGCCTATACCATTCTGCAAACCTTCTAAAATGGTGTTTTCATCAAATTCTGTTGTGATTGAACTCAACTTCATGCATATTGTATAGCAGCTCCGGTTGAATTGACAAATGTGTGCTACATCTGACACCATGCACACTCAAAGATTGACAAAGAAGCATTCAAATTGTGATTTCCAGATTTGAATCAACAGCTTCAATCAATCAATTAGAATTTATAAAGCGCTCCTTCAAGGTACCTACTCAGAGGCACTCCCAGCTGAGATCAAGCGAAAAACAGTCTTCAACAGTTTGTGAAATTGAGAACAGTTTGGGAGGTGCACATAGTCAAGGGAAGCCCATTCCAGGTTGTTGGACCAACCACAGAAAACGAACGGCTCTGCATTGTTGCAGAGGGAGTGAAAGACGCTTGTCCATGATCTGGGTGTGTTGCTGGATGGATATATGAGGCACTGCTTTGGTATTGATTTTATAATAATGATAATAATTATGGCTGACCATTTGAACTCTGTATGTAGGTCATGATGTTATTACCCGTAGACATCACATGCTGGTCATTCAGTGCAATTACAAAGATATTACAGTGATAACTATGTACATTTTGTTTTCCAACCAAAGGTTTAATTTTCGTGACACAGAAAGAACTTCTAAGATGTGGATTTCTACTAATGGTCTTTTATTTGGGTCACATGTTGTTTCAGATAATCGTGGAGCTTCGCCTTTAGTATGAGCAAGCCGAAGCTTATTACCTATGGCCGATCATTCTAAGGACAATTTTGGGGGGACACTGAGACTTTCTCTTCACAGTTCTAAAAAACATCAGCTATCTACTGAGAGTCTTTCAACAGCTACTTCCCAGAGATCGAGTCCATCCCGGTAAGTGTTTATTTACACAGGCATCTGGTTCGTCAGCTGTTGCAATTGTGTATGTGGTGTGTGCAACTGTAGGAAGATGGACATTTAAGTTACAAATTTAATGACGGAGTTTTGTTATAAATTGCAGGGGCTCTACTGTAATACAAGATGTCAAAAATTGGAACTTTTGTGTGTCATGACATTTGATGACATGAATTTATTTAACCCATGCCTACCGGAATTTTTCCGATATTATGTAAATTGACAGTACTAGCCATAGATGTAAAAAACGATGGAAACGGAATAAAAAACGGAAAAAAACGTCGTTTTATTCGAAAAAATAAAAAACGGAAAAAAACGACAAAAAAACGGAAATGGAAAATAATTTGACTTTTTACATCTTAAACTGTCTTTTAAAATTAAAACCCTTGTTTACTTACTACATGTATCTCTTAAATGATGACGTTGAACAATAAAATAATGACTGGGTTGGCTGAAACCTTGACATTGGGCTTAAAAACGTAAGGAATATTAGGAAAAAATTAATATAACGAAGATTATAAGAGACAAAATAAATAAATAGCGTTACATAAAAAATAAAAACCGGAATAAAACGATGGGAAAAATAAAAAACGAAAAAAACGACGTTTTTTGGGAGCGAATAAAAAACGAAAAAAACGTTTTAAACAACTATGGTACTAGCCATTGTAAAACAACAACAGTGCATCAAGGGTAAGTATAATAAAAGCATTTTTTTTCTGAATCTGCATCACTATTGTGAAAAAATTGACTTGCATAATGCAGCCTTGTAGCAAAAAGTGATAACAGACAAAAAACCTACTTGTAGTATTCATGATTGTTCTGAATTGGTTTTAACTTGCAAACTGAAATGTTTTGCTGTCCTAAACTGTTCTGTAAACTACTCTGTCTATGCAGTTCAAATAGTCGAAGAAACGCATCGAAAAAGGAAGCGTTGCGCAACCGAGCGACGACAGGCGGTGCTGAGGAGACGGTCGTTTCATCCGATCCAGCAGAAGCATCATCGTCAAGGTCGTTGAGGTGTTCAAGGAGAAGCACAAGCAGCTCAAGACAGAGAAATCAGGAGAGTAAAGTGTCAGCAGCAGACGCAAGAGCTGCTGAATTGGACAACAAACTCTCAAGCCATTGGAACACTGAAACTTCAGTGGCTCAGGGAAAGTCACGGAAGAGGTCGTTTCCAGCATTGAAGCAAGTGGATTTGCATGATTCCACTGAAGTTCAGTTGAAACGACGCAGAAGATCAATTGATGAAACTTCACTAATTATTGGAAAGTCAAACGGAGAACAGTCTGGCGACCTTCCGGTTGGGATCAGAGCAGCGCTGAGGTCAAACCGACAGGCAGCTTTGTTCACTGGTCTGTCTCCATTCCGACGCAGAAGCTCTCACAGACTTTCTACTGGGAGTGCTACGGAAACACTTCCTTCTCCACTGGAACCTGAACCAAGTCAGAGTTCACTGTCAACAGTAGCAGGAACAGGACCTTCATCACCAACAGCAACCACCTCTGCTGCTGGTAAAGGAGCTGCAACAAAAGCTACTAAACAACGAAAAGGAGAAGCAAAAAGAGAGAAAGCAAAGTCTTATCAACCTGTATCAACGAAAGCAAAGTCATATACTAAAAGGAAGCGTTTGCTAACCAGCAGCTTACCAACTGGTAACACTGACCTTGAAGAGGTCGCTAGCGCCAGCTCTGGTCTGCCACAGCAGCAGCAGCAGCAACAGAAAGGTCAGAAGGGAAAGAGGCATTGTCAACCAGATCCTGGAGTTGCATCCAGGAGTAAAGCTTCGAAAACCACGGGGTCCTGTGCAAGTAACAGGTAACTTATTTAATATGTAACTCTCTGTTCAAAACAGATTTCATCCTTTGACTTTCATCGTCTTGCGGAACATATATTGGACAGAGTGCCAAATTATGACAGTTGCTAGATAACTGAAGTGAGATTTTGAATGTGGTGGTAAATAGCCATACATGGGTGTAAATGTTTTGTTTGATTGTTAGGGTTTTGTTGGCTGTGGTTTTTATGAATCTAAGGTTCAGCTGTAAAGTTTAGTAGGGTATAAATACAATGGCTTAAACTAGATGCACATAGCGACCAAGCATCAAATGCCTGCAACAGGTGGAATATGATAAGCAGTAAATTAGTTGAAGAATTGGTTGAATAACAACACTAACTTTGAACCTGACCCTAACTAACCCTCACAATGCCTAACCCTGATTCTAAACCACCCTCACGACGCTTGATCTGACCCAAATGGACGCCTTGCAACGGCAGTAAACTTACGCACTATATCTTTCAGTACCCGTATTTTCAACGACCTCTTGTATAATTATAATTATATAAGATATTTTAAAAGTAGTTGAACTAGCCATATTTCTGGACACTGCCTGACTCTCTTATTTACTTTCACGAAAATATTGGACTGTAAGGTCAGAGCGCTTTATTCTGTTCCAATCTGCTGTCGCCATATTGTTTACATATCAACGACCGAGCAGATGTAAGCCTCTACCTTTACTTCTCCTGGGTTTGTCTCCTTTTCTAATTCTGTGTTTGGAGACTTAGCCATAGCTGCCTATGGCCAGCAAGAACCTCATTAACCAGCATCAGACTTTTGCTGTGGATCCCTGCTGTGAGAAGTGTTTTACAGATTTATATTGCATCACATTACACTACTATTTGCAGCCTTCTAGTAAACTCAGGTGTTTGCATGAAAGACTTGCGACTTGTGGGTTGTGAACATGTGTAAATATAGAACTTATTTATGGTGATAACTTGTCAGTTTTGCAATTGTGAATTGTTTCACAGGAGGCGTGCGTCGGTTGTGGTTGGTAGTAAACAGAGCGCTCCTCCTGCAGCAGCAGCCAGCGCCAGTACTAACAGTCTAACCGTCGGTCCGTCATCAGTCTTCAAGCAGTCAGTGATGTCGTCATCATCCGGACAAGACTCAGATGCTCAGCCATCTCACAACCAGCAACAAGCTGCAGAGGGTCATGACGCACCGGCAGATGCTGGGGCAACAGCATCTGGTCAGCTTCTCATCTTTCTTTTTTCTTTCTACAATGAACATTTTGCATCATGTATCAATTGCCAGTTTTCACTTTTTGGTCTTAGTTCTTCTGCTTTCTTGTCAACGTCAGGTATCCGGTATATATAACTATTTGCATTATATTCAGGTGCTTGTTTTTTAGGTAGTGTGGTTTTTTTGTACAGTGATCTTCATTCTGGGCAGAATCTTCTGTTGTACTTTGCATATAGCATTGTGTGGCTGTCCTTTTATAGACCTGTAGCTGATTTAGAAATAAATTGTATAGTCCATTTCTTGTCAACTCTCGTCATCTAACAATGGAAATTCTGGGATACTTGTAGGCAAAGGTATGTAGTTCAACACTTTTGCTACAACTTGCATTTTTCTCAGTTGCTTTTGCAAATTGTCATCGTAGGGATTTTGAACGATAATCGGATATCCAATTATTGATTTTGACAACGATTATCGATTTTACTGTTTACAAAATGATAATTGAATTCAGTTTGGAAAATTATTTTGTAAAATTTTGCGAGAGGATTCATGCATTTGTATTAACTATTGGCTTAAAGGTTGCCATGAGAACAAATTCATTGCAACAGATCAATGCGTTGCTGCGTTGCACATGTCCCATTGTATACACAAGAGCTCTTGTTGACATGTTACGGTATACTATGATGCGTTAGTTTGAATGCAACATTATCACGAATTCGTCAAATATTAACATTTTGTGACGCCGAAACTGAAAACCAATATAAAATTTGCTATCAGCGAAAGCAACCTCTTAATTGCAGAAGCTCTTAAAATCTTTTTTTGCGTATAAAAATAAAACATCGTCAAATGCAATAAATCCCAGAGGCCGCCATCTTTCTTTATCATGGCTGAGCAGGGAACAGTAGATTTTCTTGAAGACCAATTGTGGAAACTGATAAATTGTTTAAAATCAGATTTTTACAACCGATAATCGATTTGCCAAAAAAGCCAAACATTAGCAATCCTATTGTTTATTATAACACCATATGTAACTGATTTATAACTAGTTAATATTGTATAAATCACATTCTGTATGTGCTGCACAATCTCACCATTGTATGAGATATATATGAAATGATTCCTGTAATTATTCTTTACTCAATGACGTGGTGCAATGCTTACTTGCTGATACATGGTGTTGTAGCTGTCCCTGCACTTGGATCATTTGCGTCGCTTATACAGACTCTGGATCAGGATTCTAATGACGTCGGTCGTCTGCAGGGTGAGCACATATGTTTTATTTCTCACAACATAAAAGTTGGTGTTACTTTTTTGTAACCAGATTGTTGAATTTTGACCAGATTATTTTTAATATGGAAGATGATTATCAGTTTCATTTTGAATTAAAGTTTAGTCAATGCGATTCTTCATACATGTATATGTGTGCACGTTGTGTTTTTTGAAAAGATTTAGCATTTGACTATGTGTGTACAATTTTTAACAGCATTGTTGGAATCGCGTGGTTTGCCATCGCAGCTGTTCAGTGCACTTGGACCAAGAATGCACCAGATCCTTCACAGATCTATGATTGGAGGATCAGGTACGGTGGATTTATCACCAAGATTCAATCATATAACTGTAGCCTAAAGTTCTATTGAGAGCATTGTGTGTAACAAAGATGTTATTTAGTTTTGAGTTGCCAAGTGTTGACGATTTCTTATCTTTAGGGGAAGTTCAACTCTGTGGGTCCTGGTTCAACAAAGAGTAATATTCTGAAAAGTTTGCAATAGTTGTGGGACACAAAATGTTCACAACGTGAAGACATTGTTATTAAATTCTCAGTAAATTTTGCCAGCTGCCTCTGATTAATTGCTTTTGCAAGGATATCGCTGTCTATTTTTCAAGAATGGTTCTTGTGTATACTGTGCATCACATTTTGAGCGAGCGATTATTGGTTATGCCTCTAGAGCTATTTGCCTATTTTCTGGAATCCTTGATGGCTGCAAGACAACTATTAGAATAGTTTACCACTGATCAAAGTATATGATGATCTTAAGATGAACATTCATTTTATGGTATTGTGCGTGTTTGTCTGTAGTTCATTGGTTAACATTTATCTGATTCAATACTTTTTAGCGTCAAAAGCGCAGCAGCTTCTTCAAGGACTTCAAGCAAAGGATGAAGGCCAACAGCTCAGTGCAACCATAGAAATGTGTCAGGTACACTATTTTATCTCTTTGTGTATAAACAATCCAGTTACATACCAGCATGAAATCTGCCTATTTTTTCCCGAGTAGCTTGCATTCTGTTGATGAAAGGGTTTTATGAATTTCTAAATTTTATACTTACTTACTTAGCACTTAAATACAAGGGCAATACGGCTGGCCGAGACAATAATGAAAGCGACAGAACAGACAATACCACTCCAAGAAAAAATAAACAAAAAGTGGATCACATCAGAAACACTGAGTTTAGTGCAGGAAAAAAGACGGCTAAGGGTCATAAGAGACAGATCAGAGGAAACGGAGAAGCTATATAAAATGAAATGCAATGAGGTGCGAAAAGCAGCAAGAACGGACAAAGCGAAATGGTTAGAAGACCAGTGTAAAGAAATAGGAAGATTTCATGCAGAGTTCAAGACAAGAGAAGCATATAAAATGATTAGGAACATAAATAGAACGTGGCAACCAAAAACAAGAGCGATCAAAGATGTAAAGGGAAAAGTACTGATGAACTCAGAAGAGATTGTACACAGATGGACGGTATACTGTAGTGGTTTGTACCAAACTCAGCTGGACCAAGACACGGCAAGGCAGGTAATCGAAGAGCTGGCGGAGATAGCACCTCCAAAGGAAGACAAAGATGATGACATATTAGAAGAGGAAATTAGGAGGGCCGTGAAGCACATAAAGAACAACAGAAGTCCTGGGATAGATGGCGTAGTAGGAGAAATGGTAAAATACGGTGGAGAAGAGGTAATAAAGGAACTACACCAAATCTGCAGGATAGCATACAGAGAAGGTCACACGCCGGAAGAATGGAAAAAGTCAGTCATCATTGTGCTGCATAAAAAGGGAAGTACACAGGAATGTAGCAACTATAGAACCATTGCATTGATGAGCCATCTGGGGAAAGTGCTGATGTCGGTTCTAACTGAAAGACTCAGAGCACAGACAGAGGAATCCAGATCAGACGAACAGGCCGGATTCAGGAAGGGCAGAAGTACGACTCAACAAATCTTAACACTGAGGCTGATTGGCGAGAAGGCTAGAAGAAAAGACAAGAAAATTTACAACTGCTTCATCGACTTCCAAAAAGCTTTTGATAGCATCGACCAGAGTGTAACATGGGCGACCATGGACTCATATGGAGTAGACAACAAGCTGGTGCGTTTACTAAGAGAAGTTAATAGCAATGCAAAGGCGGCGGTAAGGGTGTGCGGAGAGATTGGCCCATGGTTCAGCATCGGCAGGGGCACAAGACAGGGTGACCCGATATCACCAGACATATTCATTACTCTCTTGGAAAGAATACTAGACAAGACCAGGGAGGAAGAAGGAGGAGTAAAGATCAGCGGAGAGAATATCAACAATCTATGTTTTGCGGACGACATCGACCTGATAGACGATGACATCCAGAGGTTGGAGAGCACAGCTCAGAAGTTAAGTGATGAAGGAAAAAGGTATGGCCTTGACATGAATTTTGAGAAGACCAAAACGATGGTGTTTGGAGCAAAAGAACTGTCTAAGAAGATGGAAATAGATGGAAACCAGATAGAAAACGTGGAAAAATTCACATACTTAGGATGCATCAAAACACACGACTTAGACAACAAGAAAGAAGTATGGGCGAGAATCGCGAAAGCAATGACAGCACTAAAGGCATTGGATAAAATCTGGAAGAGCAAATCCATACATCTACAAACAAAGTTAAAAGTACTGAGAACCTGTGTATTCAGCAGTATGATGTATGGATGCGAGGCCTGGACAGTAACTAAAGAAATGGAGTCAAAGATATTAGCCTTCGAGAGGAAATGCTACAGACGATTGTTGAGAGTTGGATGGATGCAGAAGATGAAAAACTCAGAACTGTATGAGCAAATAGAAGCCACAGAAAATCTTATGCAGATATTAATAACCAGGAAGCTGGAGCTATTTGGTCACATATGTAGAATGAATGAGGACAGAAAAATAAAGAGGGTGGTGTTTGGAAGAATGGAGGGAACCAACAGAAGAGGTAGACCACACAAGGAATGGCTGGACAACATAACCGACTGGTGCGGAGCGCCAATACAAGACCTGACACATGCGGCGATGGAACGACAAAAATGGCGAGGAATAATGAGGATGGCAGCGGGCACCTACGGGCACTGGTCCCTCGGTTCTTGATGATGATGATGACTTAGCACTTAGTCCTTCCTCGCGCTGGCAGCGCATCGGGCGACACAGCCTCTCCACGTTTTATACATCTGATATAAATAATGTAGAATCTAAATATTGCATACATGTGGTTTATGTGAAATTTTGGGGAACTTTGTAGTATGTCAGATTTAGTTCATTTAAGAGAACAATTGCACTCTTATTTTTTGAGAATGTGGACACCAGACTGGTTTTTGGACAGTTCAACAAATTGATCTATATGTTGATTTCTCTTGAATTAATTATCAGCATTGAACTTGCTCTTCTGCTGAAGTCAAAGGTTGTAATGGCTGGGATTGGGGGTTGCATATATATGGTTGCGGTTGGCCAAGCACAATGACGCCGATGCATGTAATTATATACAGAAGACAATTAAAGTTGTTGCTATATTGTATTGTGTTGATCACTTTGTATAGTTGCACTTTCTCTTTCAGCTGTTGGTAATGGGCAATGAAGACACCCTTGCTGGCTTTCCAATCAAACAAGTGGTTCCAGCTTTGATACAGTTGCTACAGATGGAGCACAGCTTTGACATCATGAATAATGCTTGTCGTGCTCTCACCTACATGATGGAAGCCCTGCCGAGATCGTCTGCTGTTGTTGTTGAAGCTGTTCCAGTCTTTCTAGAAAAAGTCAGTACTCAACTCTTAGTTTCTATGTAACCTTTAAACTGCATGACGAATTTATGTTACCTCGGTCCTGATGATTAGTGTATCTACTGTGAATGTCCACTGTCCAGTAAAGTAAACAGTTTTGAACTTGTGATATATCTCTGTCAGTTCTTGACCTACAGACATAATGTGACCATTGTTATTTAGTATTTCATCTTCTCTCTCCATTCACCTGTCTAGAGTTAGACAAAACATGTTGTGGGTGCCCAAAGTTGCCCCAAACTATACCCCATCACCAGAGTTTTTACTTTTTCATGTTCAGGCTCCTGTAGCAAACAATTTTCAACAATATGCATAGTGTGAGAATAAAAAAGGTGCAAAAATTACTGCTGGACGAAACAAACAGAAATTTCAAAATTACTTTCATAAATGAAGGTGTTGTAATCTTTTTGGTATCTAGACTGTAGTCTTAAAAAGTTAAGGAAATAACTGAAATATCAGCAGAAAGGTCAGCAATTTTGTGCTCATCGTATCTTGGTCAGTATTTTCCACCCATCTAATTTTTAAAAATAAAAGTTTGAGAACATGCCTAAACCTATGCAATACTAAGCATCCAGAACATTGCCATACATGTGCGCAGCAACAACAACAAGGCAATATGAAAAGTTACTCAGCATTCGAGAAACAAAGAAACACTAAACACCCAGATGTTTCCACTTCAAATATTTTGTGAATGTGAAAAGAGAATCTGATGATTGCTTAGCTATTTTAAATTGACATTGGTGGATGATCACCTTGAAAACATTGGCTAAATTTTCCTTGACCAACGCCTTGATCAATTCAGCAGACTGGACTGTACAGGTTTGAGAGAATAAGTTTGGAAGTGTTGACCCATGAAGACTTGACGCTTTAACATGATGAATGTGAAGCAGAGATCCATCTGTCAGTTCAAAATAATTATACATATTTTTTTACATGTTGTCCACCATTTTGTCATTGATTGGTTGTAGCACATTGAGTTTTAGAGTTTTACAGGCAGTGGGTTAGTGCCAAATAATAATCAAGTTGTGACCAGCAGAGAGAGGTTCTTAGCTTGCATGTGTAAGTGAATACTTCTGTTCTAAAACTTGCCTTGCTTCAAGTTGCTTCTTCTTTTTGTTGTTTCAGCTGCAGGCAATACATTGCATGGATGTAGCTGAACAGTCACTGCAAGCCCTAGAGATGCTGTCAAAGAAACATAACAAAGCTATACTGCATGCAGTACGTTAATTATTCATCTCAAATATATAAAAAATTGTTTTAGACTCTTCATTTTATGATGCTGTTGATGTTTATGGTCAATAGTTGACATGCTGAAGTTTGTGATTGCTATTCTTGGGATTGAACCACAATCTGCAGCAGCAGAAAGTTGCAGTTTTAGGCAATGGTTTCAACTGAATGTAAGTGATTACTTGGTATTGCTTAGAAAACTTGGTGCAGACATAAAGGGTTTTAAGGAATTAGATGGAGCCATGTGTTCAATTAATGGGAAATGTTGACCCAGTATTAATTTTGCCAGTGTCATTCTTGTACAGCTATGGTACTAAATAATGGTATTCTTTAAGAGTTTATACTTTACTTTATTTAGTTGCAGGATAAGTTTTAAGGGCTTCATTTTAAGCGGAAAAGGGATGGATTTCAAATTTGGCGTTATCTTCTTTCCCTTCATTGCTTCAAGGACCAAGATGAAGTGAACCTTCAAATTGACTTCATTGTACATTTGATGTTTGATTATTGATTGATTTTGTTGATGAGATTGAGCATTGATTGTTTTTTTTAGAATGGTGTTCTTGCTTGCCTCACATACGTTGACTTCTTCTCAATCGCAGCGCAGAGGGCAGCTCTGACGATTACAGCGAACTGTTGCCAGAACATGACGCCAGATGAATTTCATTATGTGCAGGGATCATTGCCCATGCTGAGTGCCCGACTCACTCAACAGGTTGGTCAGACTAACTGAGCACTGTCACAATCTGAAGCTCCTCCTCGCATGACTATTGATTTATTGTCAATTGCTTTTTCGTGACAATTTTGCTCACCTTCTCATTAACCAATGTTTCTTAAGGTGAAGGTGGAATTCATGTGATTGATTAAACATATATTGAAAGTGTGCAGTGCAGATAAATTAACCGTTGAACCGTTGTTTATTCAAGATTGTCATCTTTTAAGTTTCAGAGTGACTGTGATGTTTGCTTAATTGTCAGGATAAGAAATCGCTGGAGAGCGTCTGTCTGTGCATGGCTCGTCTCGTTGATAACTACCAGTCGGATGAGAGAGTGCTGATGGAGATTGCCAGTCATGGCCTTCTCACCAATATCCAACAACTGGTAATTATGACCATTGGCAGTCTTTTCCATACTATTCACCATTATCAACTTGTGTAACTAATTATCATTTGCTGTTATTATTAATTCTTCACATTTGCATTTGCAACTCACATGTAGATTTGATTCAAATGACTGCATTGTGGTAGTGAAGAGATTTAAAGAAGTTTGATGCTAATGCAGTGGATGAAGCAGCAGTTTACTGTTTATTCTGCACTGTAGTGGGTAGTTCTCATTGATATTTTTTGTCTTGTTTTGAATGCCTCCTAAATTGTTACCTCTCTATTTTTTTTCAGCTGATGATTACTCCTTCATTGTTTAGCACTGGGATGTTTGTGACTGTTATTCGTATGCTGGTCCTGATGTGTGCCAACTGTCCAGATCTAGCCGTGCAGTTATTAAAGCAGAGTGAGTTGAAACCTTTTCAGTTATGTCTTCCAAACTGCTGAGAATTTGCTATATGCTGAATGTTCCAAGCAAATTTATCAAATCAGCAACAACATATGGACACTTTTAGTTACGCTAAGTTTGAATCTGATTAGTATAATGCTGCAAGAGCATTATACTATTATTTTTTTTATTATACTATTATTATTATTATTTGTAGGTAGTCTTCAAAGTAAATGACGCATTTCACTCAAATTATAATGGACTAAAGATTAACTAGCAGTTTTCAATGTTATTAAAACAGTTCTAAGGTGCAAGAAAAGCAGTACTTAGCCATTGAGTACATGAGATATTTCAGTTTTTTTAATTGACTAAGGATTGATATCTTGGTGAATTTTGATGAAAGACTGTTCCATAACATTGGCTCTGTAGAATTTTGCTTTAGATCAAGCAATCCATATCAATTCAAATATATTTGCTTAGCTTATATGTCACTGTATTCAAAGATGCTAACATATTACAGCATGTTATTTCACTAACATAATCAAGGCAATGATTTTAATGAGCAGAAACATCTGAAACATGCTTAGACTCATACTTTGCAATACAAATGTCTTGTATGAAGTTTATTGTGAACCTGAAGATTGTGTAAGAACAGGCACTGTTATGATAGCTACGATACACACTATATATAGTTTTCCCATTGTTCAAGATGTTCTATGATTAAAGTTAAGTCAGAGTTGTTCATTTTTATGGCACAGTTTAGTTTTTTGTACGAGTTACATATCATTTAATGAAGCTAACTTTATGAGATTGTTTGAGATCTTTGTGCTGTTTAGACTTTGAGAAGAATGTAGAACTTAAGTTTTGTCTTTGCTTCTTGTTTCACAGATATTGCAGAGACGTTGTGCTTTCTGCTGGTTGGTCCTTCTGATCAAGGCGCTTCACAGACTATTGAGGTAGAAGCAGCAGGCCTGTCATTTACAGTTTCATTACACCAGGGCTTACACTTTCGTTGTTGCACATGTTCTTGTGTAATTAATGCATGTGTAGACAAAGATCCTAGCATTAATATGCTGATAAGAAATTAACTCGTTATGTTATTTCCTCTTTGTATGCTGCTTTCCAATTTGATGCCAAAGGATCATTCTATTATAAGTTTCTTGCGATTATTTTGTAAGTTGCCAATACCATACATGCACATATATGTAATAATTTTTTAAAGTTTTTGGAGTGGCTTTGAGATACTACACGTTGTTATTTTACAAACTTGTTGTGCTAATTAATTTTCGCTTGTATCCTTCATAAATGCCACTCCTTAATGAGGATTTATTGTCTTGTAGCTTGTGTCCAGGACACCTCAAGAGCTGTATGAAATTGTTTGCCTTATTGGGTAAGACTGCTCTCACGTGTTTCTTGTTGCTTAGTTAACAGAATTTGCTCAATTTTCGTTTGCATCTAGAAACACTTCTACATGTTATGCGCTCTGACTAACAGCTGTAAATGTTTGGTGACGTAGGAAGCTTTCTCCATTCCTGTGATTTTCATTTGACAACCACACATAAATGTAACATCTTGCAGTGCTTCATTTTTGGTGCAGTATATAAATGTTGCAGGGCCTTGTTTTCTGGTATATATGCATTTGTCTCATGATGATGTTTATTTAATTAAATGCTGATGAAATGCCGTGCTTTGAATAATTGTATAACTGGTGATTTTGATGATCTTTTTTTGCAGAGAACTGCTTCCAAAGTTGCCTCGTGATGGACTGTTTGCGGTCGATGTGCTGTTACGCAAGAACGCTGCGCAGAGTGTGGATGCAGTTTCATGGCAGTGGTTAGATGATCATGGACTGTGGCATCCATACAGTCTTATTGACAGCAGAATCATCGAGGTAACGTAACAGATTTTAAGGATCGGTTTCTTAATAATTATCTAGTCTCAGTTAAGAGATCTGACTGACAAAACGAAGTAAAAGCATATTGTGCTGACTTACCGTAGATACTCGCGTATAATGCGAGTTTTTAGGTCAAATTTCTGAGCAGAAAGTGGGGTAGTCGCGATATATGCGAGACTAGTTGAAACTTAACTTTTATTACACAAGATATTTTACTTGTTGAAGTCATTTGATGCTTTTAAACTGATATTGGATGATCGCTATCGCATACCACCTTATATTAGTTTGTACACGCGGTAATTTGCATCCCAGTAACTCCGATACGCTGGTTCCCCACAGTCCTTGTAGTGACATGACCAATGAATGCAACAATTTTAAATGCGCTGACGCATGTGTTGCTGTACAGCTTAAATGCATGGATGGTAGACTGACTCCATCGGCTGTGCCAGCAGACATAAATTTGTAAGAGACTTGATCTTCGAAACTTTTAGTCTTTGGTACTAGCATTTCGTTTGAAGGAACTACATTCATTTTCGCTCACATGTTGAAAGAAAGTTTAATTTATTCAAATAAGAACAAACTTGCAATTTGGTTGCATTTTGTTTATTTGTAATAAATACAAATAAAATGTCAGATGTGCGTAGATCTATTTTGTAGTATTTAGTTAGGAAGATCGAATTTTTGACGCATTTGGACACGGTTTGGGTCGTATTTTGCATAAGATTTAATAACAACTACTAAAGTTTGGCCGTCTAATTTCCTGATAATTTTGAAAATGTTAGCCCTCGCGTTATATGCGGGTCTTGCACTTTTTACCAATATATCTGCCAAAATTCCAAACCTCGCGTTATATGCGGGTGACGTTATACTCGAGTATCTACGTAGTCTCAGTTGAAAAATGTTCATCAACTTGACTGACAAGTGATGTAAAGTTGTTCGTATGTTTTTATGTGTGATATAAATTCTTTGCTGATCTCAGAAGATAAAATTAAATGTAAGGATTTCTAAACTTGCTTAAGCTGTTTGATGATCTTTGACGACTAGGTCTGTTGAGAAGAGCTGATTACGATCACATTTTGGTAAATGTTGTTACGTTGTAGGCAGCCCATCAGTCCGGTGAACATGAAGTGAGTCTAACGATATATGGCGGCAACTACACAATAGACTTTGACTCGATGCAGCAGATTAACGATGACACTGGGACTGCAAGACACGTGCAGAGGAAAGTGAATTCCTTGGCTGCTGCTGCAGCGGCATCAGGTAGGCAGAGGATGATGAACCACTTGATCATTGCTTGCGATATATATTGCTGACTTTAAATATCATGTACTTTGTCAGTACATTGGAGATGATCCATTTATGGTCAACCTATTTACATGCGATTCCACTTGATGTACAGTTATGACAATACCTATTTAAATACCTATGAACCTTTTAACATATCGTACAAGGACTGTATAAACTGTGCACATCTGCCGGAATATGTTGATAGCTGCAGTTGGCTTTGTGCTATGCAATGCCTTCTGTAGCCAGTGAATAGGGAGTGAACAGAATTTTCCTTGACCAAATAATATTCCATTCTTCGTCACTATTCAGAATATTCGTTCATTTAGGCCAGCACAGGTGTGCTTAAGCATATTTGGTTTTTATTTCATTTGTGATCCTAATGGTTGAAAAGTAATAGACCTTCTTCACTGAATTGTTTGACTTGTTGCTCGTATATGAATTTTTCTGTGCTTCTGTGTTATGTTGAAGGACAATTTTGTCTGATGCAGCTTGTGACTAGTGATCGATATAATTAATATAACGTGTTTCTACTGACGTCGTTTTCTGTTTATTAGGACTAATACTAGAATAGATTTTTAAGTTGCAAGTGCCTGTACTTTTGATTTTACAGTGCCAAGGTCAATTTTGGTGAAGAGTGATTCTCGAGAGGACATTCTTCACGAGGATGCTGGACTAGCAGCGACTTTCATCAAAACACTCTTCTGTGTTCTTTATGAAGTCTACAGCTCCTCTGTAAGTTCATTTCATAGTTATTGACATTTTGTCTTTTTAAATCTGATATGCACGTTTTAATATTCTGAAAACCTCTGATGATGTATTGATTGGACATGCAGTGTAGTGCAATTAAACAAGTTTGTTTAGTACAATCCACAGTTGAGAATTTAGTTCTAATTGCTGCCTATTTTTGTGATCCATGTTGATCTAACTGTAGGTGGCACTGCAAAAGCATATAATCCGTTGACAGTACTACTTAGTGCTATTTCCACTGAAGATAGCTTCTAGGAAACAGTAATCCAGAAATAGATCACATTTCCAACATTTGAGAGCTGTTAGAAATAAATTTGCTTGAGTGAATGATGGCAACGATTTAGATTATAAACTGTCTGGTTTCACTGTACATACCAAGTTTGAGGCATGGGTTAGTTGAGTATCTTAGACATGTGCTGATAAAATGTTGAGTGAAGAGAGAATCCGTGTTGCAACCTTAAAGATGTAGTGTTATCTTTGTATCTTTAGGGGCAGGTAGTAGTTTAGTAAATTCAATCATTTTATAGATATTAGTAGATTTCTATGGTGGATAAAAAGGTTAGTTGTGGTAGTGATGTTATGTAACCGCAGAGCTCTATGATGATGAATTTGACTGTTCACTGCAGGCTGGTCCTTCTGTTCGTCACAAGTGCCTGCAAGCTATTATGAGGATGATATACTATGGAAGCCCAGAATTACTGAAATATGTTCTACCCTCGTGCAATGTATCGAGGTATTAGTTTAGCAATGTTATTATATTGTCTGTTAATGTTGAGTAAAGAATCTGTGTTTCATACACCTAATGGAGGTGTACTTATTTATCAGATATACAGTTAATGTCAAGTATTGAACACTAGTAATGTACTGTGCCTATAAATTTATAAAGCACCTCCCACATTACACCAATCAGAGGTGCTCACAATGCGAAAGATCCAGAGCAAAAGCGGTAGTCTTAAAACAGTGAAGTGATGCGATTCGGGTATCCTTTAATAGCAAAGAATGTGTAAATGGAGAGAGCTGATTCCAAAGTGCAGGACCAATGAAGACTAAAGTCGAATTTTGGCCAAAGCAGTATGCTGAGTATGTATTTGTATAACACGATTCTCTGCTTCTCAGTTACTTATGAATGTGTATCAACTGTGATTATTTCCTGTGCAGTAATTCCTATTCTGTTCCTCTCTTTTGTTTGCTGACGTTAATTTATCACATACACATATTAGCACTATCACCCTACCATATTTATTTGATATTTAAAAGTTCTGCTTATTTTAGCATTTGTCTTACACTTGAAATGGGCGAATGGAAAGTGTTGATGTTCATACTGTGTACATTGTACAAGATGAACTTGCTGCTAACAGATTGTGTAATGTGTATGTGGTGGAAAAATGAAAAATTCAGGTTAAATATGCCAAAGATCTTGTGTGAATGCTTCAAGGTTGTGTAAAAAAACATAGCCAGATTATGTGTTCTAGCGTACTTTGTTGCATGCAAGCGTACGATTTGACAGCTTCAATTCCAGCATGTGTGTGTGTGTTGTTAGACTTGTACTGATTTATGTTCTGTTGATTTCTAGTCATTTGGCCGCAATGATGGCCTCAAATGACCTGAAGGTTGTTGTGGCTGGCATTCAGATGGCAAACATTCTAATGGAGAAATTGCCTGATGTTTTCAACGTATTCTTTTGTCGAGAGGGTGAGTTTAGAGCTGGACAGCTTTTCGCAGCAGCATTAAGAATAGATTTCAGCTTGTTCTTTAATTAAATCAATGCTGAATCCTGCTATGATCAATTTGCCGTCCTAAATATTTTGTGAATATAATTTTTGATTGGATGTATCATGTAATTTATTTGAATTGTAACAATTGATGTCACCTATCGAAATTATAACATTTGCTTTGGTTGGATTCGTGTCATTCATGCAAATCGTAATGTGTAGCACTTACACTTAGCACTTAGTCCGTCCTTGCGCTGGCAGCGCATCGGGCGACACAGCCTCTCCACGTTATGTGTAGATAACCTCAAATGTTCCGATGTCTCCAATGAGCTTCTTATTAGATACTTCTGTTGAAGCAACAGACATTTAGTGTCTGAAATAAGTTGATTTATTAAAATTAATAATTTTAAATGACTTGAATTATAACTGCAACTTTTGGAGGATCATGATCATTAGTCAAAGGCAGTGTTGAAGCAGTGCTTGGTTTTATTTTATTTCTTTGTGGCATCATATAATAAACTTAAGTCATTTATGACGACAGGAGTTATGCATCAGATAAAGAGACTTTGTGAATCCGAAGTGATTGATCTGTCGACAAAGAAAGACTCATCATCAGACGGAGCAGCAGCAGCAGTGGGCACAGCATCCGGCGGCGGCGCTGGTGGTGCTGGTGCTGGTGGCTCTTCATCTTCCCTGCTGCCAGGCTCTTCAAAGGATGCTGCTGCATCAAGTCCAAAGAAACTGGACTCTGTGCCAGCAATTTCAACAGATGGAGATAAGCCTAGTTCACCTTCTCCAAGACTGTGAGTAATACTGTTTATAACAATCTCTGTTACCTTAACTTAATATACATCTGTCTTTCCTATGCTACTATAGAAAAGCTGGAACATGTGACTGACAATGTTAGTGTAAATGTTTCTACAAATTGAACTTATACTTAGCCCTTTAATGCCGGAGGGTATAGGATTTCCCATACCATTTACTACCATCTCGGCATTAAAGGGTTAAGCTAAATTTCTTAAATGTTTGATTGAATGAAGTGGTTGAATAGTAAAGACATACATGACGATGATTATGCAAAAATTCACAGATCATATTCAGTGCAGAAAGTATGATTCCTGTGCCATTTTCAGCAGCAGTGTATTGTTTACATGTTGCATTTTACTTGCATTTGATTCCATTGTGCTTTGTCTGATTTTGCAACAGTCGACTGAGCAGTGTTCTCAAGCACAAGAAGCCTCCCAAGAGAGGAACAGTTGGTGGTGGCGGTGGTGGTGGTGCAGGTGGCGTAGGCAGTGGAACGAGTCGTAAGAGCAGCAAGAATGAAGCTGGTCTCGAGATGCATACCTTGGTGGGTGAGTCATCAGGCGCTGGCACGGACCTGGTTCTTCCTCCAACGCGTGGAAAATGGAATGGACCTCCGAAGGGATCATTCTTGGCTGGACTGCATCCTTCGCGCTGGGGACGATCCAGCTCCATGGGACCGGACAGGCCGTACCCTGCTTTGGTATGTATTACTCATGTTACATTTTATAAATCCTGTAATGAATTCTAATTCAAAGAAGCGATCCATTCAGTTCACAGCAAATCTATATCTGCCATAGACTGGCATTTTGGCTGTCCAAGCATGTTTTATTGTTTGTCATTCATGCAGAGTGATCTAATTGATTTAAATGTTTCGTATTGTTTGGACTACAAGTCAAGTTTAAAAAATGGGCATTGAAGTATTAACTTTTGTACATATGTTGCACCTTTCTATTCGTTGTACTCCTTGAAGCTTGCTTGAAAAAGTGCAACTTTATTCAAAGTTTTAATTGAATGCAATGAATCCAATCGCATAAATTGTTGAATGGCAAATATTGTTAATGATATATACTAAGCATGGTAATGCTGCACATTGGACAGATGAAAGAGGACGAAACTGTTGGTAAATGGAGCAAAATTTACAATTATTATGTGATCATGTAATTTATATATGTTTAAGTACTAGACAATAGTAGACTTAAGGAGTGATTTGAAAGTTAATTTTGAACAAGTATTTGCAAACAATGGCAATAAATATATTTCTGTTCCTGATTTAACATCCGCACTTGAAGACTGTTCTTCGTTTGTTGATCAATGAAAAGTGGCATAGACACGATTCTGGTGTCTTGAAGAGACAGCATGTTGATATTTTTTTTACTGCAAAAAAGAAAGTAAGTGTAATGAAATGACATGTGTATCGCAACTGGTGCCATGTGCTTATTTACTGTAGTTTGATTGAGTGGTAATAATGAGTGGTGACAGTGGTCATTGTTCACTGCAAACTTTACTCAGTTATTTACTGCACTATTGTTGTTGCAGCCGGCTCAAGTCGGTCTTTCACAGATTCTTCATCCAGACGCTGTGGTCCGACCGCCAGCGCTTCCTCCTCGCCCGCACATGGTCGACAATCGTGATAAAATTAAACAGTGGATTACTGATCAAGGTAATCTTTTTAACAATCGTTGCTCTATATATTATTGTGTATGGAGGCTGCTTGATTAAATCTCTGATTTTTGCATGAATTCATAAAATTTTGTTTTTGTAAGCTTATATCTTGAGCACATAATTTTTCTTCTTTCAAAATGAACTTCAAATGAATTCTTTCAAAATGAACTTCAAATGAATCTGGTTGTGTGCAGCGATGAAGTTCTCTGAGAAGTATTACGGTGTCGAGAGTAGTCGTACTAGCAATCATCCAGCACTGAGTACTTTGAATCTGCTGTGTAGTGCCACAGCTGCATTGAACAACCAGGTAAGTCACTTCTAAGACTACATAATATTTTGCAGTATACATGTATTATGTCTGTTAACGCACACACAATCACATGTATGTGTAATGTGCATCACAAATTGCAATTTTTATCTCTTGGTGTAAGAAACTTAGTACCTTCATGTCTGGACACAGGTGTAGATTCGCGTGTTATGTAAATGTGAAGTTAAAAATGTTAGAATAGATGCTATAAAATGATTAAGATCTTAGATACATGATCACTAACCGGCCGCAGATGTTCATTGAGGCAAACTGCATCCTTTTGAATCGTTTTGACATGAGCTACTGGTGTGCCAGACGTAAAAAGAGTTGTTGAAAGGTACATTATCGTACTTGCAGTCTCACCACCGGTGCTAGTGCTTATGGAATAAAATAACCTTTAAAATTTTTGAAGGATTTGCCCACGGTCCGTAAACAGTAATCATCTTCGAGGAGGCTTATCCGGGGGTGAGCATGGCCACTTAAAGTTAATGAGTATGTTCTGAAGCAACCTTCAAAAGTGCCAACCTTACCTGATAATTGTTTGCATTTATTATATAGTGCCATTTAAATGTATCTGCTGTGAAATCGTAAAGATGAACCCAAATAGCATGTTTATGAATGGAACAGTTGGTTTTGAAAAGATGACGATATAAATAAATTGTACATGTGGTGATAAGCAATTTGTGTGTGGCTGTATGCAATTTGTGTTTGGCTGTATGCAATTTGTGTGTGGCTGTATGCAATTTGTGTGTGGCGGTATGCAATTTGTGTGTGGCTGTATGCAATTAAGTTCGTCTTTGAAGTCGTTCACTTTCAGTATGAAACATCTGGTTTTTTTATAGGATCAGGAGATAGAGAGCCTGCAGGAGATAGCCGGCATTATCACTGACAGCGACATGTCACCATTTGAGATAATTCACAGTGGTTTAGTCGGAACTTTGCTCACGTACCTAACAGCTGGTGACATTGCTCTGAGAGACCAACACATCAGGAGATTTCTGCTTGTCATGCTTCGTTGTAAGGTAAGTTAAAAACTTGCTAGTTTTAATCTCCTTTTTTTATTTAATTGACACCAGTTGTATCTTACTATGTAGTGAAATAATTTGTCTGTTGTAGCTTTTGCTCAAATTGATTTGAGAGATTTCAAAATTCTGTTAAATTAAATGATCAGTCAGTGATGCCTGTTCAGGGATTCAGGATTTCTACGAACAGCATTCTCTGTGTTTCCTTGCAAGAACAGTTTCTGTGCTGATTCTGTGGAATTGATGCTCGTTTGGCGATTTGTGATTCTGCAGTTTGCTGTGCACCCCTCTAACATAAACTGTAGGCATATTTGAAAGGCAAAGCTTTTATTTGAGCAATAAATATTATGGAGCTTTAAGGAAGCATTAAACATGAGTATGTTGTGTAAGTTATGCTGTTGATTGCTAATGAATTCAATGGTTTGTCATATGTTGTAGGCTACTTTGGATGGAATGGCAGATATCGATGTTTTTCAACCAGAATCATTTTCATCATTAATTGCAAAGCTTATGACTTGTTTTCATCACTTGGAACAAGTAAGCAAACGATATCATTGTGTTGTATCAGTGACATATTCTGCTGCAGCTAATCAGCATGATCAAATTATATGCGCTGAACATAAGTTGTGTGTTGTCAATATTTTATGAGGTAAGAAAGAGGCTATACTAACTGTCTAGATCTATGCAGACTTTGCTACAGTTTTATTTTTTGTTTATTGTTGTTTCAAGTAAGGCACAGTTTCTAAACTTGTCAATGTAGTCAACGATGGTGTAATTACTGCAGACAATGGCAATTCAGTTGCTTCAGTTGTTTCAGTCTCTTAATTTTTTAAATAATTTTTCATTCAAATGACCAGATGAATAAATAGTGCACAGTTTAATTTCTGAATGTTTTGATGATGTGATTTTTAAGTGCCCCAGAGTTGTTAATTGCATTCGACTGTTTTGCAACTAAATCTAAATCGAATAGGAATACGCTTGTTTACTTAATTGATTGATTGATTATCTGTAATTTATGTATGATTAGTAAATGTCTTTATATTAATGTCAGATTAGGTTGCTTGTAGTAAACAGAAGTATCATGATTATCTCTGGTGTTTCCATGTCAATGATAAAGAATTTAATTGATTCAGACGATACATGATAGTTTAGGAATTGAAATAATTTCAGTTCCAGGTTAAAGTCCATGATTTGCCGGGCGGTTCAGCTGCCAGTGGTCGAGGAAATAACGCTCTTAGATTCTTTGATTCTCATCAGCTAAAGGTAATTTTTGCTTTTCTTAAATTGTGATTTGGTCACGTGTGGCATTGTCATCTAGGTATTGATGATGATCTACCTCTACAGTCTACATATGTCTTTGATGTGGATGATGAATGAATAAAATATAAGAAAATCGTCTTTATGATTCGAACTCTGAATGTTGTGCGATGCATGCAAAAAGCATCTATCAGTTCAACGTGGTTGAGATGAGGAGTATTGATTTTTCACATATTTTGAACAGCAACTGACTTTCTAAGGTATGTTTAAGTGAAACAACTAGCTATTCATCATGTCTAGTCAGTTTTGGCTGAATTGTTATGACATTGTGTTTCATGAACTCAATTCATTGTTGTCTTCATTGGTGTCTTCAGTGCAATCTCCAGAGACATACATCTTGTACAAATCTGAAGCAGTGGAGAGGTGGTACTGTCAAGATTGACCCGCTTGCGCTTGTTCAAGCAATTGAACGATATTTGATCATGAGAGGTTACGGGAGAGTTAGACCGGTAAGTGAAATGATGGATTAGTTCAATTCAACGTGTGCTATATTAATGGATAATTGTGTTCCGTGTCTTGCATTGTTCTGATTTGTCTTTATGACCTGATTGTTAGACTGTCAACATTTTAGTAAAGTGCAGCACAGGTCCAGTGTGAACATGTACCCAAAGGCCTTCATCCGTCACTGGGTAATTAAGATTGCCCCATAATTTGCATTGATTCCTTAAGATTGGTTCAAATCCTTAGTGTGTGCCCGAATGCAACCATTTTAATGGTTACTTTTTGTTTATCCATGCCTATTTGTACCCATTTACAATTCTAACTCTTTATTAGCAAAAGATATTCGATCAATTCATTCGAGAGTTTACATAGCAAGGAAACTTTTTCCGAGGCTCAAGTGTTTGTGCATCATACTTAAAATGATTAGATAATGTTTGCATATTACTGCGTCTTTATTTTAGAATGCGGACAATGATTGCAGTGATGATGATGATGCTTCTGATGATGACATTGATGATACTTTGGTAAGTAAAGTTTTGAGTCACTTATGTCGCTTATTATATCATATTATTAGTTGACAATAGATAATTTTTTAATAGTTAACCATTTAAGAATTAACAATTAAGTAGAAGTGAATTGTGGTTAAATGTATTCGAAAAACAATGACAAATACAAAATTGACATTCTTCATTTGCCTTTTAATAGTATTATTACTGTTAATTACTGCTTAGTTGTTAACTTGTATGGTATTCTATCTTGAAGTTATAAATTTATTCAGTTTAGTAGTCATGTTTATGTTTTTTAATTAAACAAGTCTTTCTTCAACCAATAATGTAAACAAAGAATCATAGCACTGCTGGGTTCTAGCATTGAGAAATTAATGTGTTTTGTTGACGATACCAGGTGCGCCTTCTCTTCGATATAATAGCAGTCTTCGATTAATCATTAGAAATAATTGTGATAATCGTTAAAATTAATTGATGATTGATTGATTAATTAATTAATAATTAACTTCCACAGCCTGGCATCAATATTCAAAATGCATGCAATAATATTGCAATATGCATACCTTGCAGCACTGGACACGAGACTTCAATGTAAAGATATGAGCAGCTGATATTGGTTGATAGATTTTATTTGCTGGTTCCATTTAAAGCACTTAGATTCCACAAGTTTTGTTCATGTTGTTTGTCTGACTTTTTGCGAACTTGCTGTTATCTTGACTTTTACTGATGTTGTTACATAAGTCTATATATCCATGTGAAGATTTTTTTTAAATGCGATATTGTAATATGAGCTTTTGAACTGGCAATAACAGGTGATGACTGTTTCATCATTCATGATTCCTTCAAATTTTAAATTTCTCTAAACTTCCGCCTCTTACAAGGTCACTCGATGCATTTGAGCTTCCCACTGTTGTCATTTTCTGTTGGAAAAAAGCAGTCGGGCTATATGAATTTCTTGCAGGTTAAAAGAAGCTCTGCCGAATTATATACTGAGTTATGGAGGTTAATTTGGTCGATTTAACTGCGTTTAAAACAGAACACTTGAGTTTGCTGTCCTTTTGTTTTTCTCGGCTGCAACAAAATTCCTGTACTAGAATCGTAGTAGCACGTGTTTTATTGTGACTTGTAGGCCGTGGTTTCTCTGTCGCATGGAAGTGGACGCCATCGCATTGAGTTTCTTATAAATGATCATGTTCTGCCGTACAACATGACAGTCTATGAGGCAGTGAAGCAGTTCAGTAACGTCACTGAACGAGAAAACAATGAAACCGACACAGACTCTGACTACCTTTACGGAAGCACTGGAATCTGGATCAATACACACACCATATGGTAATCGTCAGCTTTGTTTCATGACGAAAGTGTTCTTTGTATATCTGGCAAATCTTAGTGTTCATACAGTCTATAATGCTGTGCGCTTTCTTTGTGTTCCTTTCTGTGGTGCCTTATAATTATTAGTGGTGTACCAGCTGGTCAGATATTGTAAAATGATTATTGGTAGTAGTTCTGATGTTATTAAATATGTATTTTAGTTAATAAACCTGACATTGAATTTATTCTTGACCTTGAACATCTGAATTATGTTTTAAAAGAGAATTATAGGTTTTAGCAAATTCACAAACTGATTATCTTAAGAGTGTGTTGGTAATGTGCAGCACAGCAAGCTAGAAAACAGATCATGGTAATTGTCAATGGCATGTCTTGTTCTGGAGTGTTGCCATTTCTGCACTTCTTCCAACTGTCCATGTACAGTCTTGGGCTCACACCTCCTGGCTGTTTGTGTATGCTGAAGGTCAGTGGGTGAATGTCTGCATTCATGTCCAGCTGTCCATGTCCAGGTGTTCCTTGTCACCTACTCCTTCCAGTTTTGGAAATCAAGGCTTGGCATGCCAAAGCTTGGTCCTTCCTGCCATCACATTGTGCAAAGTGCCCAAACATCTGTGAGTGCTCTAGTTCCAATAAATATGCACCATTGGACTTGTGGCTCACTGCTGCCATCAGGCTTTCTGTATCTCTGATCTAGCAAAAGTTCTGTAAAACGTGGTGAACCTGTCATCCTGAGGTACTGCTCAGCCATTTCTGGCATAATTTCAGACTAAGACTGGATGATGATGATGAGGAGGAGGAGGAGGAGTAGGAGGAGGAGGAGGATGACGATGACGAGTTGCTGCAGTATAACTTTCAAATGGATTTGTCGTGGGTTTCAGGTACAGACCAGCAGCTGATCCCGATGGAACAGGTGAGACTGCATCCAGTCCAAAGAAAACAAAGTCAGACAAATCAAGAGGTCGTCATACATCAAAGTCTAACAGAGGTACTGCATAGTACTCGACCATTGCTGCTGCTGCTTTTCTGTGTTTCCTGCTATGAATTTGTGCTGATTGAAACTTAAAACACCTGTGCAGAATTGATTAATTTGACACAACTGTCATGAATTTTCCAGGTACCTATAATGGTGATGACGAGAAGCAGACTTTTGTTTAGATTAGAAAGTAGAGACAATGATGATGATGGAAGATGATGCAGCGGTTGCTATAGACACAGTTTGTGACATGACAATGAACGATGATAATGCATGGCTGACTCAAATCTTAAGACGTTTGTAGACATGAAGAGAGGTTTGTGGAGTTGGAGAATGAACTGCGGTGGTGATCAACCTATTGTTGTTTGCAGCATTCTACCCTGCATTGTCTAAAGACTCCTTAAAAATGAAAGATCGAACATATATTGTTTACACTAGCTCTCAGTCAATGCACCTACGTTATATATGTAGTTCAGGTTGTGATGGGAATCTGTTGTTTGCACTTCAATTCTCTTCATTGACATACTGTCAGTGTTGTCTCTTGTTTCTCTGCAGTGCATTGTTTTGCTAACTGAAGAAATTCCAGTTCTTATTGACATTTAGCATTGTATAGCCCAGCACAGAGATGTTTACGGTTGCTCTAGTTGTGGTGCTATATAGATTTTCAATTGTGATTACAGAAATACAATTTATGATGTGGTGAAATCAAACTGATAAGTTCATTCACCAGGTGTAAGAGGAGAGCTACAAGTAACGTGTTTATTCTGAACAATGGGATGACGTGTGTTTCATGGTTTTCGGTTGTTGTGTTTGACATTTGCAGAAGGAGATTTTCCTGTGCGTGTGTCTCCTCTTGAGGAGTTTCTCACGCCTGCACTGCCTCCGTCAGTGACAGTTAAGGACCCTTCGCTGCAGGTTCTTGCCTTGCTGCGGCTTCTGCATGCTCTGAACAGATACTGGGGCACGCTCTTCGAGGTTTGAATTATTTCTTTTGGTTTGTTTGAAAATAGCATTTTCCAATATTATTAACAATTTAAACAAAACATAATATATTTTGCTATAATAAAAATCCCGTGTAAGTGAGTGATATGTTTTTCAAGCAGCTAACAGAGATGAGATGTCAAGATGGCAATATCAGTTGCCATTTAGAGAAAGATGCTCTGTGTAGGCCAACATTATGCACACAGAAACACACACACACACACACATGCAGTGTACTAGTGAGTAATGTGACCCATCTGTACAAAACTAGTCTTGAATCAAATTTTTCACTTTTGGAGTATAATAGACCATTTTGAGGAGAAACAAAAGTATCACTCTGTCTTAATCCTAACTGAATTTATTTTTTAAAGAAAGTTACTTAAATGTGTGGAAACAATTTATCTGGAAAAATGCATCTGAAAGTGGCCACAACTTTGCAGCCATGCAGTGATTTTAACAGAATTTACCACCTGGGATTAATTTTATTGTGAATCTTCTATTTGCTTTGACCCTATTGTTAGCAAAAAGTATATGACTACTATTTACTTACTAATTAATGCTTTTCATACCTGAATGCTTTGTAATTTATGTGAATTCTATACAGTGCACTAGAAAACTCCTATGAGGGTGCTTTATAAATATTGTGTTTTTTTTCAATTACTGAATCATTTTGATTGATTGTAGAAATCGAATGCACAGATGTTGATTAGCGGCCAGGACTTCATCAGCAACAAACTGACTGCGAAAGCGAATCGCCAGCTGCAGGACCCGTTGGTCATCATGACTGGCAACATGCCTCAGTGGCTCATACAGATCGGACGTACTTGGTCAGTGTCACCCTTGCCACGACTGACAACTTAGGCGTAACTTATGTGTCAATCTTCTTTTCTTAATGTTCTGGATGTGGGGCAGTGATCTTTGCTGTGCCTTTCAAAGCTGTCCTGAATTATGCTGTTGCTTGCTCCAGGCTTCCCTGCGACATAGGAATGCTGAATGAATGTACTGAGATGTGTTGAGCAATTTTGAGTAAAAGATTTTTTTGTCATAGTTCGAGGCTGTCGGTTTTTTATGTTTTATACTGGCTTCTGTACTTTGCTGGTTAATCAGATTTCTGCAGCATCATTGACTTCTGTTTGACTATTATTCTGTTACATTTTGTACTTTACATGATCACCAAATTATTGAAATTTTTTATTTGATGTTGTCGTCATCCCTCTGTTTCGATTAAATGATGTTCTGATTGCTGATTTGTTTCATGTTTCAGTCCGTTTCTGTTGCCGTTTGATACACGGCTGTCACTCTTCTATGCCACTACCTTTGATCGTGAGCGAGCAATGCATCGCCTTCAGGATGTTGCTCATGAGGCTGGTCAAGCTGATAGCACCGAAAGAGTTGCTCCAAGATTAGAACGTAGGAAGGCAAGTGATGGCTGCTGTTGTACTATGAAAAATCCTTTACAAGACTGCGTATTAATTATTAGCACATTGTGGAGTAGAAGGGCCATAACCGCAATTAGAACTGCAATTAGAACTGCAATTAGAACTGTGCCGAATGTACATATTCAGTCGCTTTGGGTCGAATAGTGTTCCAAAATAGTTAATTGGTATTTGGCCAGTTATATTGAGCTGAATATGAATAGTAAAAGAGCTACATGGATTTTCGTATGTTGATGTGCTATATCAAATTAACACTTCACTGTGTAGTGTGTAGTTTCTTATTTGATATATATTCTCTGTGGAGCTTCTGTGAAGAAAAGATCTTAAACTCTCTAAATGTTTGGAAAAATTGACATTCAGCAAGGTCCATCATGGAAATGTTTGGCAATATGAGGGAACAATAATCCAAGCAAGTCCATTTGCACTGTGCATTATTTGCATGGTAATAATATAATACGTAATGCTGGCCCATCTGAAAGGTGTTGGAAGCCACGATTGACCTCTCGTAAAGCAAATTTGCATGTGAATGAGCTGAATGGCTTTTTAACTGTTTTTCTAACCTTACATGACCTTCCTGTCGGTTTGTCCACATGTGTTATTTGGTAAATCTAAGTTGTCCTAATGAAGTTGTTGAATTGCAGAGCGCAGTATCAAGAGATGACTTGCTGAAGCAAGCAGAAAAAGTGTTAAATGATTTGGGTTCGTCGAAAGCAATACTCGAGATTCAGTATGAAAATGAAGTGAGACTTTTTGATTGCTTTCATTCTTATTAGACTGTGGCTTTTGTGACAGCAGGAAGTGTGCTTTGGAAATGTATGTCGGAGACTGTTGAATATCTATTATTGTGTACTTGGACTATGTGTTGTCATTTTAATACTTCAGCACTCTCCAATTGATGTAAGCTGAGATTTGTAGTTGCCTGGTTAAGATCATGGCTAATTTTCTTAATAAAGACATCAATATCTTCCAGAAAGCTGACTAGTATTCACTTGTTCTCATTGTAATAATACACTATTGAAGAATGTCTATTACCTTGAAGACATAATCTGGAGCATAATCCAAGTACTTTCATGTTCTTTTGTGCAGATTTACGATTATGAGTAAATTGACCTAATTTGTATCTTAATCATATTCTTCACTATAATTCCATTCAGTTGAACTTTGCAGTTTTGACTCTATAGCTATGTTAGAATCTTGACTATATGTTGTATAGCTTCTGTTAGCAGAGTTTACAAGACACTATTTGAATTTTTAATATTGTGTTTCAATACTTTGCATCCTTAAATTGTCAGTTATGACACTGGTCCTACCCGAGTCGGGTAACAGTTGGCATTTTTGGCGGTGTCCGGACAATTCGGCGCCGGACAATTCGGACCGGACAATTCGGACCGGACAATTCGGAACCGGACAATTCGGAGTGCATGTAAAAATATTGCTCTTACGGCTATGAAACTTTTGTTTATCAATGGTATGAAATAAAATTATATGGCACCAAACAAATATTGTCTGATATTCTAAAATTTATCCAATAACAGAAATAAGACACCGAAATTAGTAGCTAAATGCAGTAAATTATCAACTTATAGGCATATCATTTAGATCAATGTAAGTTTCATACCTATAGGCCCATGGTTTTTTTATGCCCGATATATAGTGAGGTGTCAGATTAATATTAGTTTCGACAGTATACATTTTGGGTGATGGAGAAATCTCATCACGAATTTGGGCTGCAAAGAATAGTTCGGTCCAAATTGTCCGGTCCGAATTGTCCGGCGCCGAATTGTCCGGGAACCATTTTTGGCTGCACATGACTGATGTTTTTGTGTGGTTAATTTAAGGTTGGCACTGGTCTTGGACCAACTTTAGAGTTCTACACTCTAGTTTCCAAGGAACTGCAGAGGATGGATCTGGAGCTGTGGCGTGGAGATCCAGTTAGCATGAAGGATCAGAAAGGTAAATCAATTCATCTGCTCTTCTGCTAATGCATTTCAGTTGAGTTGTTTTCTGGTTCACCAGATCTGCTCTAAATATTCCAGTAATTGTGTCTGATTTTTGTGCATATTGTTGAACTAAGAGCTGCAGTGGCTTATGGTAAAAGCAAGTGCAAGCCATAAGAGGCATTTAAGCAGGTAATCACACCCCCCTTGAATTTGGTGATTGTTGAGTGATCTAACTGAGCGTGTTACCAAATTCGATACAGATTGGCAATTTTTTTATCTACTTGTAGTTTTATGTGGACTTCAGCTTACTTTTCTGGATATAATCATTCACAACCACTTTTTCTACAATCAAACAGTCGTATGGTGCTTTGGTTTGAAGAGCCATCTTGTTTGTGAGAGAGTAAAATATCAGTGAATTTGGTTTTTAGGGTCCGATGAAGGCATCATGTACTTGTTCTCTGCATGTGGATTGTTTCCATCTCCAATCGCAAGAACAGCGAAAGCAGCTTATGTCAACAAAATCAAGTCCAAGTTTCGCTTTCTTGGCAAGTTCATGGCAAAGGCATTGATGGATTCCCGAATGGTAAGCTTCTATTCTGATCTTTTTCAAATTTTTACAGATTTTATGCAGCTTGATCTGTGGGTTATTTTTACAGATTTGATGACTGTTTAATGTGTTTATTTGAATAGAGTACAAATTGGTAGCTTGTTGTTGTTGTTGTTGTTGTTGTTGATATTACGCATTGAATGAGATTTGTATAAACTGAGAAAGTCAATGTTGACGTTTACAGTTGACTACAGACTTTGTAAAGTGATTGATCTGAATATCCACTGTCAGTCATCACACGGTCTTTTGTGACTGAACATCGAGTTTCAATAGTGGTCATTTCACAATAGCAATAGGTTGGAAGCATCATATTGTCTTGGGGGGTCTACACTGTTTGCATTGAATTCTTTTATCTCCAGCTTGACCTGCCTTTGAGTCGTGCATTCTTCAAGTGGATGCTGGGACATGAACAGAGTTTGGGTCCAGATGACCTCCAACATGTTGACCCCGCAGTTGCCCGAACGTTTGTCAAACTGCAAGAGATTCTGCAGCAGAAGAAGCGTATCGATGGTGACAAGTCACACGTGAGTCATCCACGCATTGTAAATATATATATATTCTGTCTTTATTCTGATGTGACGATATTCGTCATCATACATTTTGCCCTCGACTAAAATTGATCTCCAGTGTGGATATGTAGGATATATCGCCCTAAAAGCCATTGAACTAGACTAATGTCCAGCTGGAGTTCTACCTGAATGAGGTATGTGTTCTTGTGTACTGTGTCCATACTGTGTGTGTGTGTGTGTGTTTGAATACAATGTGTGTGTGTGTGTGCATACAATGTGTGTGTGTGTGTGTGCATACATGTGTGTGTGTGTGTCAGTTTGGAACAGCAATACTTGCTGCTGTTATAATCTAAATTTCTGAGTGGCACACAAAAGTCGCTTGTTCCTCTATGTCGAATCAAGTCGGCAGCAGCAGCCAGGTTTTTGTCTATTTTGTCGCATAAGTCAGAATGCAGAAAGGTCAAGTTGGGGAGATAGCATGGTGTTGCGATGGTGATTGGTGGTGATGGTGGTTTTGAGCGGAAAGAAGCAGTGAACAGCGCAAGTGATGGAGAAGTGAAATTAACAATTGTAACTGGTGGCTAACTTAAAATTGAGAGTTCATTCCAAAGAACTGGTGCAACATGGATTAAGGAGCGGTTGCTGCTTGATTGCCAGGCGGTAGATTTTACAGAACTTCTCTGTTGGTTGTGAATAAATAATATGAATGTATTTGTATTATGTATGTATTTGTATTATGTATGTATTTGTATTATGTATGTATTTATGCAGACGGCTGAAAGCAGGCGTCTGGCTTTGGAGAGTCTGACTTTGGATGGATGCTCCGTGGAAGACCTCGATTTGGACTTTGTTCTGCCTGGCTTCGCAAACATTGAGCTGAAGAAAGGAGGGAAGGACATTCCGCTGACACTTGACAACCTCGAAGACTATCTCAAGGTTAGTTAGTACTGATGATACAAACCAGACAATGATCAATGCTAACTAGTGAAGAAGTTGGATAGATGAGTTTTATGCTTGTTTATTGGTTGATTAAATGAATTATACTGGTCAATGAAATTACGCTTAGGCATCATTTGTCAGTGTTGGAATCGTGCTTGCTTGGTAGTAGCACTCTCTGGACATTATGGACATTGGACAAGTTGATAGTATTTTTATATGAATTGAAGAAAAGACGTAGCTCTCAGAACAACGAGCGTATAGGTAAAGATATTGAAATTGAGGCTCATCTGTGTTGTTATATTATCTCGTTGATTTGCATTCGAATGTTTGTTGTTGTTGTTAGCTCGTGTCGCACTGGTCTCTCGTGGAAGGCACACGACGACAGTTTGAATCCTTTCGTGAAGGATTTGAATCAATGTTTTCTCTCTCTTCACTAACTCTTTTCTATCCAGAAGAGGTATGACCGTTCGAAACATTCTATGAAGCCACTGTCCACTCAGAATTTTTTCTAGACTTACAGTGTTTTGTATTATATTAATATTATGTTACACAGTGTTCACTGTGAAAACGATGCAGATTTTAAGTTAGCAAAGGCAATTACTTGTTTATTTGCTGCTTTTTATCGTAGTCCTCGATTGTCTGACAAACAATTTTTTTACATTTAATGTACAACTTAAATTGATCAGTTACTTGCAGTGGACAAAATTAATCGATAGCTACGCTGAATTTTGTTTACCTTATATAGAGAACTTATATCAAGCCCCCCTCTCTCTCTCTGTTTATATGTGAATCCTTGTGGAACTGCTTCTAGATATATTAGCTTGTCTTGTAATGGATGCATTTGTTGTTTCTGTTGCAGATGGATCAGTTGTTCTGTGGCAACTTCTATGAACCGTGGACTGTCAAGTACCTCATGGATTCATGTCGTCCAGATCACGGCTATAACCAAGACTCACAGGCCATCAAGTTTCTCTATGAAATCCTGTCATCATACAATGCGGAAGAGCAAAGAATGTTCATTCAGTTCATGACTGGTTCACCAAGACTGCCAATTGGAGGTTAGTTTGTGTTCAGAGGAAAAATAAAATAGATTGACAAGATTAAGTAAATTGTTTTAACCTCGAAATCTGCTCAACCACAGTACAACGAAAACTCCAAATGATGTTGTGTGGGTTCTAAGCTATGTTAATTGTCTTAGATGGCACTTAACATAGCTAACCCACAAAAGCTGTTATCTCATTAACGCATAACTGTTTTTGTTAAGCAGAAGACGACCTGTGTGAAGTCCTTGAGAAGACCTCTTTATACTAGAATAATTCTTCTGACTGTGTTACACGAGATTGTGGTGTATCTGTGATCAATTCTGACTTCTTTAATTCATTACTTTCTATTTTGATTCACTTTTATATGCTTTAATCTTGTTGATTGGTGTATTCTCCTTCTCATCGCATAGTGATAATTGTTTTGAACAGTTTAAAATTCTAATACTCGTGTGCAACGCTCTGGTCAGTGTAGTTCCTTCAGACCTTTGCATACCTGAGCAGCAGTCTGTCTCTTCACTGCCAAGTCGTTCTGCTCTCCACATGGCCATCTAGTTGTTCTCTGCATTCATCTTGCTACTGCTTAATCAAGATGCTTTGCTGTACATGCTGTCCCCCTTTGGCTGGAACCATCTTCCATAGTAATTGCATCTTGATCTCTGACACCTGCCTTCTTCTTCCCCTGTTTCGGAAATGCCTCATATGCTAGTGACAGCACTGACTTGGATTGAGAGAACCTCTGAACTCAATGGTGCTTTGTAAATGTTTGATTACAATTGCAACTCTGTTTTTCAAAGTTTCCTCAATTCTTATAGTACCGGTACATGCATAGCATGTAGTAGAAGTGACTGGAAAGGTTTGGTTCTGGGGGTTGCAGGATCTGAGGCTGAAGCTCATCTGTGAAACAACACCCCAGCAACTTGACAACTTTGCCTCTATGGCAGTCGTTCCAAACCTGTGGCCTGAGGGCCAAGCAAAATCTTGACTTTGGTGACCTTTTTTGCAGATACAACTGATGTCTTTATGACATTCCAAATATCATAATGTTACATTAGATAGGTATTACAATGAAATTGGATTACATTAATTTAAATTTTTTTATCAAGCTTTGATATTTTTTGCTCTTGTTGTCATTAATAGGTCTGAAAAGCCTGACACCTCTGCTGACAATTGTACGAAAGACGGCAGAAACCAACGAGAACCCCGATGACTCTTTGCCTTCAGTCATGACTTGTGTCAACTATCTAAAGCTGCCCGATTATTCCAGTTTGGAAACAATGAGAGGGAGACTCTCGCTTGCAGCTCGGGAGGGACAGTTATCCTTCCATCTGTCTTAGTGTGTACTGCTAGTGATACGATCAAACTCTGCACAAGCATTTTGGATTTTGCTTTTGGACTTTTGTGCATTGCAAGCTGAAATGGTCGCATTTCAAGTGGCTGCAAAATCTGTTTATTCAGTTGGTTAACTTTAAGCATACCAAGAAGTCGTCCTGCATCTGTCAGCAAATGTTTTGGGCAGCGCCGGTGCCAAACTGATTTGAAGAATTTGAAGAAGCTGAGTCGTGTGCACGCAGTTTGATGATGTATAGTTTATTTTAAATGATAAAATTGCACACAGAAAGCATCTCTTCAGTTTGTTATATTAATGATGTGATTGCAGCTAAATGTGCCGGAATTCCTGCTGACGTGATACACTTGGCAAGTTCTTTGTGCATGGTGCTGTGTCTAAATTTTAGTTTCCAGTTTTTTGAGTGTTTGGGATCAAACAAACCTACCAAACATTTGCTGTTCCATTCTTCTGTTCAGTATGCCTCGGTTTTTCAGCACCATAAATTGAAAGAATGTGTTTAAAGTTTAATTGTTTATTGAAGGAATTGTCTTAAAATTTATAGGCGAATTCTTCTTCAGGCCGCTTAAGTGCATATATAATATCTGCTCATTTGTTTAATATTGGACAGGTGAGCATGGGTTCGCAAGGAAAGGTTCAGAGTGATGGCATTGTATAAATCTAGTGAACCAAGTGTAATAGTTTATATTAAATCTGAACAGGGCTTATGCCACAGCTTCTTCTTCCATGCTAGACTCACCAGTTTTGTAGTGTTGTGGTTTTAAAGTCTGACACTTCTTTTAACTTGTCACACACCACTTGACTTCCAAATTATGTCCACTTCATTCATCAGTCCACAGTGGATTTTGTTGCTTTGTACTGACATCTTAGAATTCGTGAGGTTTTGGGAGATTTTCTACAAAAGATTATTGTTCACAAGTCTTGCCAGATTTATTTGTAGGTGGTTAGTGTCTAACTAACTTGTCACTTATACTACTATTAAATCTGAACTAAAGAATAAACTGAAGAGCTTTGCTCAACTGTCTGGTTTCATTTTCCACTCTCATAGCTTTGCCTCCCGTAGTCTGTCCCTCCTCCTCCTCTGTTGTATGCTTTAGATTCTGCCAGCTTAGTTGCTATTCGTAGAGATGCAGTCGACAGTAATGATGATATTGTCTGATGTGACCAGTGCAGAGTCTGGACTGTACAGTGCTGCAGATTTCATTCTGTAATCCGATTTCATTCTTACGATAGGCTTTTGTAATCGCATTTTGATCAGTAAAGGCACACTCTCGATTTAGCTTTTTCTTGTATAGTGGCTGTCGTACAAGAAGAAATCAAAAGTAGAATGTCTATTAAAGCTGACGTGATTTGGACAATGTTCTTTTGTTGATATAAAAAGTACTTTAAAATATTTGTGTGTGAATCTTGTTAGCCTGAACTAAACGTGAACGGAGTTGATGACCCCAAGGAAGTCCCCGAGGGGCAGACTGACTGATACTGGTGAATGCAGGTTTATTGCAACGAGTGTGTATATGTGTCAATATGGTGTTGACGTTGGATGCATTGCGCTGCTGAGACCACTGGATGCGAGCACAGCATTTACCGTGATGTGATTGATCACAACATCTTGGAAGGAAAGACAGAATCTATATATAGCTTGGTGTGCGACCTTGAAGTGCTTCTGGATGATGTCAGCTCTTCTGCAGGTTTTAGTTTTATCAGATATGTCCGATTGCGGTCATTCTGCAAAATTTGTCAAATAAATACCAGATGCTGCATCTCTCTTTGGCTCGTTCATTCTGGTGCACCTGGAATATTGCAACCCTATTCTCACTTTGTACTTTGTTGTCAAGTTTTGTCAAAATTCCAGATAGCATAGCTTCAGCCAATCCTCCACTGAACTGCCAGCGTTCTTGCTAACCCGTCAAAATTCCTGGATGCCTTGGTTGTGCAATTGAAAGAAATATTTTACTTGGTTTCACCACACATTTTTCTGGTAGAAAGCAAACCTATTGGATCCCAGGTGTGTCCACTTTGTCATGTATGGTGGTGTTAAATGTTTGCAAATTCATTGAAATTACACTTACACAAATATTTGAGACCACAGGATCTATAAGTTCTAAAGTTTCTCGGGACCTTTATCATCTTCAAATGTCTAAATCCACATTGTTTTTGTTGCTAGTGCATGCAAGACAATGCCCTGGTAAATAAGGAAAAGTTGTAAACTTTGTAATAATGTAGCGGGATTTGAACGCAGAGCTGAAATGGAATCATGGTATCAGAACTGATAGTACCATATCCTGCACAATTTTTTTTAAATTTCAAACTATTGTGCAGTACTGTCTAATTTACTGCCTTTCATGATGCCTACAATGACAATACCCCTTCAATATAATAGAAATTTTGTATGGAAATTAACTCAATGAAAGTTGTAGGAAATACACTGAGACAACACACTGACTTTATTAGCATAAAACTACAAATATTTCTACATACACCAGCATCATTTTGATTTATAGATTAAACATTACTTATATATATATATATAATATGTGTGTGTACATACATACATATATGTGATAACATTGACTAGAACAACACGAATACAACATCACGTCAGTCGAACATAAAATCAAATAAGTTAAAGTATCAACGAAACCTGTCCAACATATTAAGGTTGCAACTCAAGCAGGTAGTATTGCATGATCAAAGGTGAATAATAAGACCCTTCCTATTCTTGCACTCATCTGTATTGTGAGATAAAAAAAATGGTGTTAACAATTCAAAGTGCATCTTATGGCCATCTCCAGTGTGTATATGTAGGAAATCACAAGTTTGACATCCTGTATTGATTTAATTTTCTGTGAACTTAAAGACCAAATTAAGTAAGCAAAGTACTGCTCTTTTCAGCATGTTATCCACCTTTGGTCACATGTCCCACCAAACCCACTTGCAATGGAGTGCACTACGGACTGGCAAAAGGTGCACCACTGATTTGTGTATAATTACCATAAATGTTAAAATGTGGCATACATTTATGGTTAAAAAGGTAAATGTTTATATGTAAACTATATGTAAACTACATGTAAACTCCTTTGAAGCAATTTCCCTCGATCTCTAGCTGACTGGACTGGTTTGTTTTTACCTCACTGTTTACTAGCATAAACCAAATCCAATGCTACTTACCAGGTACTAGATTAGTTATACAAAGTTCGCAACATTCTTAACTTAGAACAATGACGATGGTTAACAATACAGAAGACCGCTTTCAATGCAACAACTTCAGTTATGATAGTAAATGAGACAGAAATTGTAATGCCAGTTGTAAGATGCCTGACAAAACAGCATCATTACCAATGCAAGAAATGTCTTTTCTTTCCATGCGTTCATGGTCAGTTTACGACACCTGAAGTATCACAAGATGGTTGAAAACATACTTGCATGTATTACTGGACAAAACAGCAATGACTAGTATGCAAGCTCAATTGAAATTAGGAGACAGTCTAGCATAGCAAAGCTATGTAACAAATCAATGTAACAAATTTACTAGACACAAGCAGCATTGAAAAAAATGCAAACAAATATGCTTGGTCATAAAGAAACAAAAAACACCCTTCCATAAAAGCAGCAATTAAATTTTGTACTAAAAAGTGTATTCCGTACGCAGGCAAAGTGCATAGTCTTGCATGTTTAAAAGTCATTCCTGTACTCATACAAAATCACAGATCTCTTGTTAAACAAGAAAATTTGTTAGAATACAATTTCCTGACTGATTACACCAACATTCAGTACGCCTGCAAGTTTGATAGAAAAGCTTTGCTGAAATGTTTAGTACCCAACAGCATTTATGATGAAAAAAACTCGGACAATTTTCAGTTGACATACTAGTTCGAGTGCTTTGAGGCTATCACCTTGTCACCTTGTGTCGTCGATTCTTGGAACCTTAGCGACCGCTGTGATAAACCTTCTCCATGTGTTACGATCTTCCGTCGCGTCTCTCAATTCCTCCAGTTTCATCTTTGTTCTCTCGTGTATTTCTTCCATCCACCTTCTTCTTGGGCGTCCTCTCCTCCTTTTCCCCTCTCCGCAGGCCAACATCATCTCCTTTTCCAAGCCGTTTGCTCGCATCACATGTCCAAAGAACGCCATTTTCTGCCTTGCCGCTCTCTGTCCCAATGACATATTCCCTCTTGACTGTCCGATCTCTTGTAATACGGATTCATTTGTTCTTTTTTCAATCCACGAAGTTCTTAATACCTTCCTCCATATCCACATTTCGCAAGCATCGATTTTCCTTTCTAAGGCCTTTGTTTTTGTCCACGTTTCACATCCATACATCCATTTGAGGCTATGCCTTCATCTTAATTGTCTATCAAAGACAAGAGGCTTTATTCACCAGAAAGAAACAATAAAAAATGCTCAACCTTCTCTTTACCAGTCGAATGAGGTAAAGAGTTGACATCCTGTTGGACAACCAGGATAATAGATACTTGAAATTGTCTCCTTAAACTTGCTAATCTTGAGCGACTATACGATGTTCATATACTCTGCAACGCGCACGAGTCTTTTACAGTAAACAAACACTCGAACGAATACAAGAATCAATACATGCATACATACATAAGTAAACAGAACATTGGTCAACAATTATGTGTGAAGCAATGACTGATTAATTAAAGAAGTGAATACTAGAATGGCCATGATGACGCGACTCTATAAAAATCCCTACTGCACCAGTTCTGGACATTGGTTTTTCAAAATGGTGACCAGCATCCTCAGCTTGTATTGTACAAGAAACTAGAACATCTTTGAGCTACATCCAAACAATTATCAATAGCAGTAATATTTTGCCTGCATCAAGTATACGAACAACGTAAGATAATATTTCTGAAATTCAAAATAAACACCAATCTACGGGACATAATAGTTATCAATCCATCATATGTAATTCAAATCACACTTGCAACATTGCATCAGCCAAAAAACTTCAACAGAGAACAATACTTACGATTACCCGTTGTTACAGTCGTACAAATATACTTTCCATACAACACCAATAGTGCAACATGAAGGAAGACAAGTTGAAGGGACTGATATTCTAACGTACAATATAACTGGACATGATTGAAATGGGACTAAATATGACGACTCATGTTTGATGTGTGTGTGTGTGTGTGTGTTGCTGCTATTCCTTTCTGTTGCACTAACTACGAGACAACGACGTGGATCGTGCATAGACTATGAGTTCTACTCAAAACCAAAGACTTCTAAAACAGTGACGGTAAACATGCCTTCCTCAGTCAGAGGTGGATTATCGAAAGTGTCACAGCGCTGAGACACTCCATTCAGCAAATTCTCATCCAGTAGTATTGCTGTACCATTTCTGAAAACAAAATTATATCATGGATATAAATATCTGAAATGATAAATGATACTGGTGCAATGACAAAATGATACTAGTCAGAACATCTTCTTGCCATCCACCATAGGCCATTTAAGCACCTTCATGAGATAAATGGCCATATACAATTATACATACATACATACATGGATACTTACATACATACATACATACATGCATACTTACATACATACATACATACATACATACATACATACAGCCACACACACACATACATTTAAATGATACAATGCTTTCAACCATGACATGCTCAAGAGTGGCACCATGAAAAGAAGCAGTTCTCATCAAGAGCATCTTTGATGACTAAAATGATGATGTATTCATCAACTCTTTAATGCAGGAGGGTATAGGATTTCCCATACATTTTACTACACTCTCGGCATCAAAGGGTTAAGTGCTTCGTGATCAGAGATTTACTCCAACTGTTTAGACATGTTTAACAACTGTAGCATTTTTTTCTAAATTCTCAAGTATGCCTAGTTTTGCCTACCAATGATACTGACTCACTCAACCAACTACTCAGTAATGTTAAGTCATAATACATTACGGACTGCAATGCACTACAAATCACATTTCTGCTATAAAATGTTCGCACCCATTAAACTGAGAAATCACCCATCAACTATGAACGATCAGTACCCAGGTGAGAAGTTATATTTCCTCTCAGAAAGTCTTCATTTCAATACGTGTGAAAACAATTGCTTTGAAGCATGCAAATAATAATAACTACGAATAATGATAAAGTCTAGTGATGTAGGTATTTCACCGTACCCGCCACCAATGCTGATCTGATTTGAATCTCCTGACAGGAAGAGGTGAGCAGAATTCGGAGTCTTGTCTCTAAGAGCAACACCAACCCAGCAGTACTTTACTTTCTTTGGATGAAGGGTACAGATGAAGCTTTCTCCGGTGCCAAAGTATTGCAGCGTTCGTGCTCCTGCGTTCCTTTCAACCCAGTCGACTGAACAGTAAGCACCAAACACCTGCAAAAAGACGATGAGCAGGAAGAAGATAACGGCTTTTGCAAATAGTTTGATGCTACATAGTCAAGGTGCTTTGAATCGGGTGTTTGAATGGGCATCCGTCATCGACTGAGCTGAGCATCTGTGGAAGTTTTTGTGTCTTTAATAAACAATTAAACCTTAATTATTTCTGTCTAACTCTTATGCTGCCAGTTCACCCCATGTAAAGCTTGTCACTGACAATGATTTGCCACTGACAATGATACGCAGAAATTGTCAACAATAGAAAAATACATGCATGCATACAAACTCACCAACTGGTGATGATTCTCTTGTTATTATCGGAGCACTCTTTGCTTACTTATCACGTGCTTGTTCTCAATGACTTTAACATTATTTAGGTTGGTGCAGTCATCACTTTTGTGAGATACTTGAGAGTACCAAGGTCTAGAAGCATGTACTCACTGAACAGTGAACACCTCTGACAAGCTCTGAAGGATGTTGTGCAAGTAGCTGATTAAAAACCTTGGGTCTAAAGGGTAACTTTCAGATGATAGAAACTACTAGTTGAGCTTATTTGTTGGCAAAACGATAGCAATGCATGCAGAGTACTTATTTTTACAGATATTACCAGATCCTTACAATGTCAAATAATTTCCAAAGCACCAAAATATATTACAGCGGATTCAAGTTAACAACAGTCTCTGACAGCAATGGATAAAACGCAATGTCAATTACCTCGTGTCGACTGGTTTTAATTGCGAGGAATGTCGGTTCGTAGCCGTCAATCTTATTGTAAAATGTGCTCAGACTCGTTCCATGCTCACTAGTCGAGAAAATCAGTTTTGGCTGCTTCAGTGTAAATCTATTTGGCAACCAAGAATAAATCTCCTTCCACTAAAAAACAAATCAACAAAAAGTCATCACAGATCACACCAAATAACATTCGCATTTGTCATAGCCATATGCACTACAACAGGGCACCAAGTATGCAAGAAATATTGCAATTTAATACGCTTAGTTTCATGAGTTTGCACTTGAATTGGACACTGCTATCAAAGAATAGAACTTGAAAATATTTGAATGCTGAGAAGGGGCAGAAAGCGAACAGTCTTAATTATTTAATTCATCAGTGCTCACTAATGATCAAATTCACAAAAATTACAACGTTTGGGTCAGTTTCATTACCTGGTAGTCACAAATTCATAAGCAATTTAGTAAGTTAAAACAACATTCTACAAGTCACTTGCTACCTTTCATAGTTTTTTCAGGAATACCAAACTGACCACACGCAACAACAGTGAACATCTAAGCATATGCCTACTTTGTCCAGCATTCATATGCAACAGTTTCTCTTCATTTACCCCAATAGACCACATGTCAGTCAACATAGAACCATTTTGTTTATACAACTATCCACAGCCTGTGAGATATAACAGTGAAAATATGGTATAGAGTATTATTACAGATGATATATTAATCTTTTTAAGTGATTTAAAGGGTGAAATGCACACACAGTCAGCCTGTTATTTAATATCAGCCAGTCTTAGATTTACTGTAGGCTACTGCTTAAACAGGAACAGTTCTCTGTACATATATTTACAAGATATTTCACTGCCTTTGTATTAATTAGCTGATATCAGGATATAAGTTATGATGCTACAAGATGACCATTCAGAAACGTCTCTAATTAATTGCATACAAAGGCTACATCAAACATCAACAAAATCTATCCTACAGTAAGAATTTAAGCTTAATTAATGGTGACTTAAACATGCAAAACAAATAAATACATTGACATCAAAAATCATAAATCAAACAAAAGTCAGAAAATATAATTGAATAGAAAATCTGGGGGAAACAAAATGACTGACATCTATTACTATGGTGGGCTAAATGCCTCTTTTCGGTGTCTGAAGACTATTTTTTTCTCTCTTGGTCTAACGTACTGGGAGCGCCTCTGATTGGTGTGCACTGTGAGAGGCGCTTTATAAATTTATAGATACAATTTATAGATACAGTAAGAAATGGAAACTGGAGGATAACAACAATAAAACAACAGACTGGAAAAGAATGAACAAAAGAACTGTGCCACCATTCCATGTAAAAATGAACGACTGAAGACAAAATAAGTCAGTGGAACGCTTTCAATTTTGCAACTTAGGCAACAACACCAACTACACGGACTACTCACTTCCTCCGACTCAATAATTGTTGATCGAGTATTGTGAAATGTAGAGAAATAGGTTTCACCATGAGAACAAGAACGTGGTCTGGACCCAGTATCCTGATGCTTAGAGGGCAGAAAATTTAAATAAATGAAATGGATGAATTAAATTCACACATGTCATAGACACACCAACATATACTGAATAGCAACAGACATACCATTACTAGCAACAGCACACACACACACACACACACACACACACACACACACACACATATACATAATTGCACATCTATTGATTTCACTTCACATTGTTCAAACCAGAACCAGCCTGAAGAGTGCTGAACACTCTACTATATAGATCAGCCAAATACATCACCAGGTGTTATACTTTGTTCCACTGAATGGCCTTTATATTTATTTATTTATTTACTGAGAATTTGATATAGCGCTCCTTGAAGGTTACTACTCAGGAGCGCTCCCAGTCCAACCCCGGTCGAATAAGACAGTTTTGAGAAGAGAAAGAAATGAAGTAGAAGTAGAGAGGCTAATAGGTATTTGACGAAGGATAACAGGGAGCTCATTCCAGGTCGCAGTGCCAGCCACGGAGAAAGCACGGCGCTGCCTGATTGCAGTCCGAGAGCGTGGAACAATAAGTTCCGCTTGCGCAGCTGAGCGGAGAGAGCAGCGGCGTTGAACATGCGTGGTCGAGCAACAGAGCTCCTGCAAGTATAAAGGAGCCAAACCCTCAAAGCAGCGCCGGACCAATACGGAAATTCTGTACGTAATGCGCTGTGGGTAAGGGAGCCAGTGGAGTACATCCCGCATGTACTCGGAGACTCGGCCAAATTTGGGAATGCGGCCTATGAGGCGGGCAGCAGTGCGCAGGACCCTATTTAGGGGCCCCACCCGAGAGGCTGGAAGTCCACCGTATATGGAACTGCAGTAGTCCAAGCGTGAAACTACAAATGCATGAACAACGACACCCATGTAACACCTAACGATGCAAGTTTGGCTAAATGAACAGCAGAAAGAAACATCTGACTAACAGATGCTGCAGTACAGAAGCAAGTATGCTGCAGTACAGAAGTAAGTATGCGCAGGTCATTCACAATGTTGTCTACAGCTGCTATCCATAGTACACTGAGACCACAATTTAAGACAATTTCTTCCAACATACTTAACCAATTTCACACAGATGCACCTATGACATGTATCCGAACGGTTAAACCAGAATTGAACTTGGACAAAAGACTATTAAAGAGCAAGTGTGTTTGTTTACGTCTTTCTTGGCAACAACATGGCTGCCAGTGTCTCGTGCAACAAGAAGACTCAGTGACCCGGTCGATGGTGAGGTCGGCATTGTTCCCTGAAGCATTGCAACGTTGTGCTTGCTCTGGATGTAGATCTCCTTCCTTAGGATCAGTTTCCGCATTTCCGATCGAGACAAACCTCGGATTCCAAAAGCTGTCTATGAACAACAGAGGAAAATAGAGAATTCAGCATAGACAGACATTATTTGTTTGCTTCTCAGGTCAGCACATGCTATCGAGAATAGGAAATCTATAGATGAGAGACAAAGAGAATCATCATTTCTTCAGCCTGGATGTACTACAAATGATAATGACGATGAAAGTGATGACAAAATGATGACAAAAACAACTATGATGATCAATGTCATCTTCTGCTGTAAATGATAACGTTGACTGTGCTTTAAATAGTGATGTCAATAAAAGCAAAATTATTTAAAGAATAAGCTCACTCTGAGTAACTTGCTAGGTGAAACAGGAATATCTTGACAGAACGTCTGAATCTCTGACACGATGTTGCCTTCTCCCTTTCGTGGACTACTCTTCACTGAAAGCAATGTCATCAAAGTCAGAATTTTACGCAGATGAACTCACTCCAGACACAAGCATGATGAGTCAAATTGATAATCGATTAGCAAAAAATTAGATAATGAAATTTGCTAATTGATTAGCATTAGAATTAGCAACATCATGTAATTTATTGATTAGAATTAGAATTAGCAAAATCATGTAATTTATTGATTAGCATTAGAATTAGCAAAATCATGTAATTTATTGATTAGCATTAGAATTAGCAACATCATGTAATTTATTGATTAGAATTAGAATTAGCAACATCATGTAATTTATTGATTAGAATTAGAATTAGCAAAATCATGTAATTTATTGATTAGCATTAGAATTAGCAACATCATGTAATTTATTGATTAGCATTAGAATTAGCAAACCATGCAACTAATTGATTAGAATTAGAATTAGACGTATGTCTAATTGATTAGCTAATTAGGTACCCACTGAAAATGAGCTTGGTCTCCTGGTCAAGTTTTCTACAATATCGACAGACGAGATCCTTTTCAATGGATACTCAGTCCGTCATTAGAAAATACTCCAAAAAATAGTTCGCTATCGCTATAAAAAGCACATAACATGGAGGCTGACAAACTGCTAATCGTTATAATTTTGCTAAATTGCCAGTTACTACCAGATAAGCAACAGTTGATGCATGTTTTATAAAACAAATTAAGTATTGCAACTTCTAACGAGGAAAGAACTGCTCAAATTTGCTCAAATAATTAATCAAATCTAGGCAGTGTTAACAAACAGATTTTAGTTTCACATCCAATGAATATTCCAGCAGCATACCAGTTTGTTTATTGAAATGAATGAGAATGGCAACTGCAACACGGTAAAAAACTTTTGGTCCCTCAAACAAGTAGCAGTCAATAACACGAACCTAAAAACAAACACGTCCTTGTAACATTCATGAACACCAAACTATTTAATTAGTAATCAATTTGATGTAGCTCATCATTAAAGTATTAAACAGGTGTAAAGAAAGCTATGCAATTCTTAGCATGAGAAGAGTACTATGGAGTAGTCTACTTCAGGTTTATTGATGCAAGTTTGGCTAAATGCATGGCTGCACCCAAAATGAGCACCAAGCCGGCTCACTCTACTACAAAATGTATTATGTGCATACTAAATTACAGCCAAATTCTGCTAAATTGACACATTGTATTTCATGAGACATGCGGAATATTAACATATGAATTCATAAACTAAATGATACTTCATACTTTCAAAAACGCATAAATTTTACAATAAAAATTCTGAAATTTATCCCTGACTTCTTAAGGTATCAGTTTATTTAGGTAATCCAATTCTCGATGTACCAGTCAAGGTTATATGTGTGAATGGGTAATATGCATGAAAATATACAGAATCTACTCAAATCTTTTGACTTTAATAGTACATAAGTATTTTCTTTATTATCGCACTTGCTAACACACCTGGGACATAAAACATCGTTATAACACATCGAATTAGAAACTGACAATTATTATCATTATTGAAAATTATTAATACTATCATTAATAATAGCACCAATATAATAAGCACATAAGTAGAGCTGCCTAATTAAAATTATTCATCCATACTCATAATCAGGTTGAACCAGTATCAGCAAATTTAATTAAATAATCAGTATCGTCTATTTTAATATCTACATAAATAAAAGTGAAACTTTCCAACAGTTTGCAATGAGTGTTCTCGAAAACTGACGGCCCGATTGCTTTGAAAATTTTACAAAACCTTCCATTCCAATAGAACCGTGTTGTATTATGCTTTTTTCCGAAAAAACCGCAATCTTTTCCACAAAAAGAGAACTTTGAAATCCGTTCGACCGCCATTTGCAAATTATACACTTCCCAACGTCCATGAGGATTGCCAGATTTCGGAAACGTTTTTGTCGCGACATCACGTTGTAAAGTCGCCCAAAAGTCGCGAGATGACCAACTTCGATCAGGGTTGCCCAAAAGTGGACCAAAAGTCGCGATAGCGCATATGTCGCTGTCGGGAAGTAGGCCTAACGGTGTGAGGGAGGAGAGAAGGGAGCTGGACGAAGAGGGAGGGAAGGGACCGGAGGGGAGGGATGGAGAAGGGAGAGATGCAGGGAGGCAGAGGGAGGGAGGAGAATGGGACTGAGAGGGAAAGGGCGGAGGGGTAGGGGGAGGAAGTGGAAAGGGAGGGCGGAAGAGGGGGACGGGGGAGAGGAGGGGACGGGGGAGGGGCGGGGAAGGGGGAGGACGGTCTTTTCTGCCACAGCAACGCATGGCCGGGTACAGCTAGTATATATATAAAGTAAAGTGAAGAACTTACGATGTGGGCAAATGGTAAATCCTTCATAATCCACCAACACCAATCCTGAAGCACGAACTCAATGTCTGCATTTCTTTTAATTACGCTCTGGAAACTTGGTTTCTGCAGCAGGAAAAAAGCACCTAAATTAAAATAAATTCCATTCAGGAGTAAAAATATTAGCATCAGACAAATTTGATAAACTAACTATCAAAAGAATAAATTGCGACGTAAGCAACTTTCAACGATTAAAACAGATCTGTACAAAAAGAACAATCAAACAACGTTGACAACTCACGTGTAAAAGCTGACTAATAAGCTGTACTTAGCTTTTCAAATTTTCTACTGGTAGTTCAAATTCAAACAAATCTTTACTAACATTGTGTCCTGGGTAAGACGTTAAACTGCATTCGGCTGAGAGACACGGTGGCCGATTGGGTAGAGCGTCTGGCTTGCTACGCCGAGGTTGTGCTGAGAATTCGCGCCCCTATTCGGTTGGTCAATACCTGTGTAGGACCTTGAGCAAGTCCCTTACTCTCTGTTGCTTAGTAGGACGGATATGGCGCCGTTCATGGCTGCCTGTACAGTTAAATTCGACTCCTGTAATAACTTGCGATTATCCGTTCATACTGTGTGTTGTACAGCGCCCTTGTAGCGGCATGGCTGCGTTACTGCGCTATAGAAATTGTCCATGTTATCATTATTATTATTCCATCAAAGAATCAAGATTCTTCCAGTTTACATAAGGCTTACATAAGTCTAGCAAGGCTTTAGTAATAACAGGCTTCATTTAATTTCAAACTGACACACCAAAATATGATTACAATTAATATTACGGTAGTATTAAATTATTAGATAAATTTGTAACGCTCGCAAGGTCACACCAAAATGTCAATCGGAGGCAAATATTATGAATGCATGATCCCAAGTTTCTACACGAGTTGAATTTAACTGTCTGGCATCCATCCACTACAACACTGATGCATGAATTAAGAAGTACTAATATTGCCATTAAGTACAGAAATGGTAAAACGGAAAAGATTTAATATATAGATATATATATATTCATTGTAAAACATTAATTAAAATTAAGTCAACACTGTTATCATGTATGCGAACGCTGTCGCCTGTTGTCGCTCAACCTTTCAACGCCATGGCACTTGGTCCAGAGACTCTGAACATCCATACACGCCATCTATCAGCTGTTGATGAAATCCGTCTGTGGGCTCCACCTGCGTGTGTGCCTGCCAACGATGACTCTTGCAGTTTATTATGCATTGTTTGTTAACTGTTGTAATATTTTTGCTCTTAATGACACTTAACATCACGTGGGCCAGCACGATCTGAGTACATTTCTTGAAAACGCACTATATAAATTCTCGAAATGAATGAATGAATGCAATTATTTAAGTTTAACAAATAATCTATATAAAACAATACGTAAATAAATGCTGACCGCATATTTTTTGGTTAACTCTTTGAGCACTAATGCACTGGCCTCATGTGCAGTCTTTGTCTGTGCCAAGTGCTTCTCTTTGCTGCTGATCAGAAAGTTTATGCAGTCATAGCATTCTTGTTCTTCCATGTAATGCAATAGAAGGCAGGTCATGCCAAAGAGCAGAGGGCAATAAACTATGTCAGGCCGTTCATGAGCAATGACACCCAGCAGCCTCTTGGCAGCTGACACTCCACTTTCCGAAAGATAGTGCTGCTCCAAGTGACATGGATCAACAAACGACGGCAAACGAACAAAGCAGTCTCCTGCATCTCCTGTACAGAAATTAAATTACAGTCGGCTAAACAATGGACATCCGACGTTCAACAGTGGATGCAATGGATGCACAAGTATATTTTTAAGTAAACAAGTAAAGCTACGTTTACTATTACCTTCACCCAAGTTATTTAATTATCTACGAGGACTTTATATTTAAAGTGTGTTTTATTAACCTCTCAACAAAGATGAGTTTCTGACATCAAGTTTCTGGTTGGATAGTTTGGATGGTCAATATTAAATTATAATTCTGCAGCTCTGTTTAAGTGGATGTTGAGGTTGGCTGTGACAACAAGATGGATGGCACTGGTAGATCACCAGAGTTTATTTACAAGGATGAACTAGACAAGTTTGGACAATAAGAACAATCTGGGCAAGTACAGGTAGATTATGGCAATGCTGGGTAATCAATATATAACAGTGCTTCTGTAGTCTGTACTGCCCAATAACAAGCTTTCAAATTGCAAAACCAAAACACAGCTTAAGATTAAAAATTTCTCCTAAAACATGAAAGTTCGCAAAAACATTCAAAAATAACAGACCCATCGCGCTAAAGGTTGAAGAAAAATCAATTACAAAACCTGACCTCATCAGTCCTAAAATTTCTTTACTAAAAAAGGAACTACCACTAAAAGATCACCACAATAAATCCAAGTCTGTGTCATGTACCTTCGCCAAAAACCTCCTGAGAGATTTCTTTGTAAACAGTTATCAGATGCGCTTGATTTCGTCCCTGACTAGAACAGCAAAGCTTCCACCAAAGACCTCTCCTGACCTCATGATTCAATGGCCAGGTGTTTGTACGAAGAATCTTTTTTATCTTTTTCCGGTCGGCCAGTTTAATGATGTCATCCAATTCCTTTGCACTGGATATAGTTGGAGGAGACTTTTCAGGTGATGCATATGCAATTTTCTGCTTGACACTTGGGTCGACATATGTTGTAAATGGACTCGAACCTTCTAAACTGTCATTCATTGTGGTTTAAAGAAGAAAACCACACTCAAGAGTCAGCATTAAATGATGCAGCCACTTTTTGACACCATCGGATAATTGCTAAGAAGTCTGAAAACAGGGTCATTCCGTGTCAAATCAACCAATTTTTAAACATTTTCCCACCTTCAACTTTAGATTTTGCTGAAAATTTTATCATTTGTTTGCCCACCAATTCTGAGCTCAAATCCAAAATTTTATTAAGATATTTAAAAATTTGACCGAGATATGTCGTTTTAAAGTGGGGTGGGGTAGGCGAAAATTTGCGTTCGATTTCGCGAAACGTTCTCTGCGGCTATATTCAACATGAAATATCTTGAGAAGTAGTGCAGGTAGAGACATAAGGTTTTCAATGCTGTATTCAGCAAGTTGGTGGTGACACAATGAGCTTATTACACTGACTGTGTCTTGTGTAGGGACTATACAGGACAGATGCCAATATGCTATCTCATAACTCGCGAACTGCATTTTCTTGAATTTGCCTGACCCATATGAGAAAATATAAGTGCAAGAAATATATAATCTGTCCATATTCTGATTTAGCTAGTAATTGGCTCCTACTGGATGTACTTTGTTGTGGTCTTTGATTGCAAATTTTTTCATACTTACGTGCTAAACTTTGTCGAACTGACGAACAGGGGTCAACTTCACATGGCAAAATTGGAAAAATGGAAAACTGGAATTTATCTTAACTTCATATTTATGAAAAGTGCATGCCATAAGCATTCTGGTGATATAAAAATCATCTTGGGGCTCAGAAGCATTCCGGAGTATTGCCCTGTTGAATAATACGAAAATTTGTATACGATTTCGCGAAATGTTCTCTGCGGCTATATTCAACATGAAATATCTCGAGAAGTATTGCAGGTAGAGGTTTAAGGTTTTCACTGCTGTATTCAGCAAGTTGGTGGTGACACAATGAGCTTATTACACTGACTGTGTCTTGTGTAGGGACTCTACAAGACAGATGCCAATATGCCATCTCAGAACCCGCAAGCTGAATTTTCTTGAATTTTCATGACCGATATGAGAAAATGTAGGTGCAAGAAATTTAAAATCTGTTCATATTCTGATTCAGCCAGTAATTGTCTCCTACTGGATGTACTTTTTTATGGTATTTTATTGCATATTTCTTCATGCTAACATGCTAAACTTTGTCGAACTGAGGAACGGGGAATATCGGGGATCGACTTCACACAGCAATATTGGGAAAATGGACAACTGGAATTTATCTTAACTTCATATTTATGAAAAGTGCATGTCACAAGCATTCTGGTGATATAAATATCATCTTGGTGCTCAGAAGCCTTCCGGAGTATTGCTTTGTTGAATATTAGCTATATTTTCCATGTCGCGACTAACCAGAATGAGTGCCTATTTAGAGTTAGGGTTAGGTGACCTAATTCCCTAGGTCCATTTTAAATTTATCCTGGTTTCAGACGAATGAGAGGTGTATTGCCCATGGATGTTACAAATGAAGACCAAGCCATGAAGCTTTCAAGATATGATGTTCCATACCAAAAGTTGAACCCTGTTGGTCAAAAGCAGGCTATTGCTAAAGGTGAAGAATCAGATTCTGAAATAGAGCTGCATACTTAGGAAACAAATATATCAGAAGACCAAGAAGCACCAGTTGTAGAGTATGAAAGAAGCCAAACTTGATACTGTGAACAGATCTTTTGACTGATGCTGGGTTTTTTCTGCTAAAATCAATAAAAATTAACAGCGGAGATAAATGGGTGTGCAACGAGAAAAGCAGAATAAATAAAAGAACCAGTAGATTATTATGTTTCATGTGCTACTAGCACAAGCAGATAATTACAGCAGCTTGTGAGTGAATTGTTCAAGATGAAAAATTCTTGCATGGAATCTAAGAAAAATGGTTTTAACATTTCACTGGACTAATGATGGAACTATGGCGGAATTTGAAGTGTATCTGGTAACATGGTTAAGCAAGGTTTGAGTCTGCCCAAGACTCTGTATTGTGTGCCCAGACATTACAGTCCCACAGATCCAAAAACACTCTCCAAAAGTAATTTAGATATTAAATGACACAAAACAGGACCGCAATGTTATATGCCTACCATAAATATTTCAGTTCTCAAAATTACTGTAATTGTTAATTTTAAAAATAACTGGATTTGTTCAACAAAATTATGATCTCATTAACCATAATGTTTTAATGGACTGTCTGAGCATATACATGTATGTCCTGTCTTAAAAACCAAAGTTATAAACTCACAGCAAGCATAAAAATATTAAACCAAGAACTGCACAAAACATCTTGAGCACTGAGCAGGTCACTGAAAAAATTATAAAAATAGATATGCTGGTCATTTTATTGCTCACTTTGATTTTAAAACCTTTCCCAATATAAACAAATATAGCAAATTTTAAATAGGTGCACCTAACAGTGAAAAGTGATTGGTCAAAAGGCAACAGCCACAAATAGACAATCATTCTGGCGAATCGCGACATGGAAAATATAGCTAATATTCAACAAAGCAATATTCCGGAATGCTTCTGAGCACCAAGATGATTTTTATATCACCAGAATGCTTGTGACATGCACTTTTCATAAATATGAAGTTAAGATAAATTCCAGTTGTCCATTTTCCCAATATTGCTGTGTGAAGTCGATCCCCGATATTCCCCGTTCCTCAGTTCGACAAAGTTTAGCATGTTAGCATGAAGAAATATGCAATAAAATACCATAAAAAAGTACATCCAGTAGGAGACAATTACTGGCTGAATCAGAATATGAACAGATTTTAAATTTCTTGCACCTACATTTTCTCATATCGGTCATGAAAATTCAAGAAAATTCAGCTTGCGGGTTCTGAGATGGCATATTGGCATCTGTCTTGTAGAGTCCCTACACAAGACACAGTCAGTGTAATAAGCTCATTGTGTCACCACCAACTTGCTGAATACAGCAGTGAAAACCTTAAACCTCTACCTGCAATACTTCTCGAGATATTTCATGTTGAATATAGCCGCAGAGAACATTTCGCGAAATCGTATACAAATTTTCGTATTATTCAACAGGGCAATACTCCGGAATGCTTCTGAGCCCCAAGATGATTTTTATATCACCAGAATGCTTATGGCATGCACTTTTCATAAATATGAAGTTAAGATAAATTCCAGTTTTCCATTTTTCCAATTTTGCCGTGTGAAGTTGACCCCTGTTCGTCAGTTCGACAAAGTTTAGCACGTAAGTATGAAAAAATTTGCAATCAAAGACCACAACAAAGTACATCCAGTAGGAGCCAATTACTAGCTAAATCAGAATATGGACAGATTATATATTTCTTGCACTTATATTTTCTCATATGGGTCAGGCAAATTCAAGAAAATGCAGTTCGCGAGTTATGAGATGGCATATTGGCAGCTGTCCTGTATAGTCCCTACACAAGACACAGTCAGTGTAATAAGCTCCTTGTGTCACTACCAACTTGCTGAATACAGCAGTGAAAACCTTATGTCTCTACCTGCACTACTTCTCAAGATATTTCATGTTGAATATAGCCGCAGAGAACGTTTCGCGAAATCGAACGCAAATTTTCGCCTACCCCACCTCACTTTAAAACGACATATCTCGGTCAAAATTTTAAATATCTTAATAAAATTTTGGATTTGAGCTCAGAATTGGTGGGCAAACAAATGATACAATTTTCAGCAAAATCTAAAGTTGAAGGTGGGAGGGTCTGGTTGATCTGACGTGGAATGACCCAACACACAAAACAAATGCTATTTAGAAATCCATCGATCTTAACGTATTACGTATTATATGTTAAATAATTGCTAAGAAGTCTGACAAACACACAAAACAAATGCTATTTAGAAATCCATCGATCTTAACGTATTACGTATTATATGTCAAATACATACCAAATTCAGCATCTCGACCTATGGTGGCACTTACGTGGAAATTTCGTGCCAGAGCAATTCTTGGCTTGCGGGTATTACTTGCACAAACTAGGCATTGCTCGTGCATGGCGGGTGCAGCCCGAATCCCCGAAAAAATTTCGGCCAGATCACCCATATCGATTTTCACAAAACTACACTAAACTGTTATCAACAACACTTAATAGGTTCGTTATGCCCTGTATTCCACTTAACCCTGAATCGTTTTCTGTGATTCGGCCGCTATCTATAAAACTGTTGTCAGGAAATCGGGCTTTTGGTTATTTTCAGCGTTTTCGGGAAGTCGGGTGTCGGGGATTCGGGTTGACCCCGTTCGTGGCTACGCCACTGCTCGTCTTGGACTCACTTCCTGACTTTCGACAAGACCTATTATAAAATTTGGTTTGGACATCAACTTTGCACATCAGCGACTTATGCCTCAAGTATTAAACCATAGCGCTACAGAAGTTATTAGATTAGAGATCATTAGACAGTAACCAATCGATTGCGAGCGTGTTCCACGACGGAAGTGTTCATAATAAAGTGCAAAACAATTCAACTTTAAACTGTGAAACACATGAATCAATTTATACATACTGTAGGTCTCAAACAAATGTAAATAACTCTCGTATAATTATTCAATTTGTAGAATTATATAGGCTAGTTATAATGCAAACGACAGCTACTTCTATGTTGACATAAATTTAATGGCTTTCATGCAACGATCTATTATTAGAGCACGAACACCGACTGATTTACAGCCACGCCTACTTCCCTTATAAGAACAGACTATCAAAATGTGCAACGCCATCTTTTCACTCGTAGCGCGTTTACTCGTTCGAAGCAGTTACTTTTTGCATTTTTTGCTTGAAATTCCAGTGTAAGATTTAGACATTTGTTCTAGATATTTTGTCAGCTCTGTAAGACAATAGAAAAGAGGACATAAGATTTAGGCTATTTCCGACTGAGACTAAGCCACATCGGTAACGACGGTAGTGCTGTCATCTAGACCATATTCTCCAAGTCTACAACTCTAGCACAGAAGAATTTCTGTCCTGGTGTTCCATTCGGCTTTTTAAATATCCCTTATAGTAAAGTCTTATAGTCTTCATGACGCACCCCAATTTCACATGAATCAACTCACCAGTCATTTCTTGACAAATTTCATACTGCTGTGCTTAACGGCATTCTGGCTTCAAATGATGCGGCCCGTAAAATAGTTAGGCTATAATTTATTCGTCACATGTACTTGGTTACCATTTAACACAAGGAATAGCCTGCATGTTTTGAATATTGATTTCCTATATTTCTCGTCTTGATATTTTCGGCATAAAAATTACTTGCCTTGTGTACTTATAGAAATCGTCTGGAATGACCAATTCGGCTGTGGAATTGAATGATGGAACGGCCATCGATATCGAAGGGAGCGGTGTCTGCGGTGATCGCGCACTGCAGATATTTGGCGCGCATCTAAGAGTTCGTCGTAGGTTAGGCAGGGCTATAAAATATAGGACTGCCAATGGTTTGGTTTCATAGTTATGCGGTTTTCGTATATGATCCATCTCATGGTAGTTTCTCTTTTGAGTTGTTTCAGATCAAATAACTGTCAGCAATCGGGAGACAAACACCTTGTCGAGGAAACGGTATTTTTCAATACAATTCGTTTATTGAATCAAGTCAAAGCAATTTCTGTACAACTATGTACATAAGTAGGCCTATAGCAAGTAAGAGTAGCCTATAGTAAAGAAAAATAAGACAATTTTAAGACAGTTTATGTGTGAACAAAGTGCTCACCTTCGGGGGACGAGTCCCGCTAGATAGTCCCGAACATAGGCCTATCCCCTTATTCACCCCTGTATACATACTGTGTACAATTTAGGCATCTCTCGGAGTGAAGTGACTGGCAGACGTTCGTTTGTCCTCTCCCGGGCCTGCCCTCCCAAGAAACCTCAATCCCACAAGAGGAGGGAACTAGATTAAACACTGCCACAGCTTCACTCTCCGTTGCACTTACGAACCTCTTTTGCTCTGTTTCTCAGTTGCTCTCCCTCTACCCTACCTTTTGACTCCACTGCCAATCATTCAGAATTTCTCTTTAACAGTTTGTCTCCAATCTTTCCTTAAATGGCTTTCCCTTTCACTGATATCCCTGACAATTTCAGGCTTTACTCAGGCTTGTCCCACTTCTCACATTTATAAAATTTCTTCTGCTCTCTGGTTCTCACTGTTCCTCAAAATTAAGTGGGTAGGGACACGTGGGAACAGCCATAGGCGTAGGGGACATTTCAGCGTTGGGGGGGGCAAAAATGAGACTTTTGCCCGAAAAAAGTTTTTTCGTCCGGCCGAAATCTTAAGAAAAATTTTCGTTGCGTTTGCCCGAAAATTCTTACGACTTTTTTTAGTCATCCGGCCGAAATCTTCTGAAATTTCTCGTTACTTTCTGCCCGAAAGGTCTGATGACCTTTTTTTTGTTCGGGCAAATAAAATAAAAAAGTAAAAAAATGTTGAAACTTTTTTTATTTTTTCGGGTCTGCTTGCCCGAAAAATCAGACTTGCCCGAAATTTGGGGGGGACATTTGCCCCCTCTGGACCCCCGTCTCCTACGCCTATGGGAACAGCATTCCCACTGCTTTCAAAATCCTTGGCATTCCATCAATAGGTGACTGTTTGATTTGTAGATGGATCTTTTGTAAGTTTTGTATGTATGTATATGCACATGTTAATGATGTTATAGCGCCCCTTCAAGCTCTCTACTCAGAGGTGCTCCCGACTACAGTACGGACACTGAATCAGAGTTTTATGTCAAAGTGCTGAGCAATTGCGGATGGAGGACTTGCCCATTAGATAGAGGCTTTCATAAATGTGTAATAAGATTGATCTAACTTGTTAAATATACAAATCATTATCAACAGAAAATGATTTTGTATGTGTAGAAGTCCAATTAACCTCTTTTTTGGTTAATTATTGCGGTAATTGGGGCATTTGTTGATGAATCATTATTTATTTTGAAATTTGTGAAACTATATTTTATTAAAAAACTAAACTGTTGTATGTCTTGGTGCATCCTGAAATAAGTAAGTACTCACTGTACTCTATAATTTGAAAGTTTGTTTTCAACTCAACTGTGGCAAGTTTAATGTTTAGACTATTTTTACTCAGGCATATTTGCCTTACAGAAGTTTTTGTTTCGGCAAAAACAGTCATTTCTTACAACTATTCTAGGGAAGGGGGTTACATGGATGCTTCTTAATTACATATCTAGTGGTAACAAATGGGATCCTTTTTTCTGTATGTGTGTATGACCAATTCTTCCAATTTTGCAGTATCAGGTGACATTTGAGACAAAGAAAATAAATCAAATCTGCTTTTGAAATATGTTTCCATTCTTACTTATAAGATCAGCTTAGCTTTTTTATTAAATAGAACTTCTGGTTCATGTTTTAGAATGGAAAAATGGGTGCAGGAGACTCGGCATCAGGATCCAAAAATACTGGTATCAGACTATCTCTGTACTCAGCATCATCGTTATCCTGTGATTTTAGAATTTGCTTGGTGAAGTTCTTTGAGAAGACAGTCTACAACATAAGTGCAAAATTAGCTAATAAACCTGTGCACATCTAGTTAGAGTTATCCAATGGCCCCACCCAATGGCAACTGCATGCTGTTGCTTAAGCTATCACAATAATTGTATCTAAGAATACTACATGCAACTCGAGAGCATCACATTGTGGGGCTTTGTGACCGCTGCAGATATTGCCAGAGATTGGAATGGTTCCTCCTAATACAATGTGGATGGAATATCTTCCAGTAGAAGCAGCAGGTATAAAGGAGTGGGTTGAAGCTGGTTAGGCCTAAAAAATGTTGTGTTTCCGGTAACCCGACCGACCCTCTTTTATTGCCGCGACTCAAATAATTTTGTAAAACAATTTTATTAAAAAAACAATTTTCATAAAAAGAATGCGCTTTGAAACTTACTCTTGGATCCTTGTTTTAGATTGTGATGGTTATATACATGGCATCAGAAGCATCAATATCACTCTGCCAACGTTTCCTGTCTCTTCCGACAGACTGTACACAGAATGCAACTGGGTGATTGCTGGGAATCATTTGGAAAAAGTGTTCATACGATTTCTACGAGTCAATCTTCCAGATCCGTCTGTTGATGACGGTCGCTGTGACGTCGCTTACGTCACTTACGGCGGTTATTCTAAGAAAGGAGAAAAGATCGTTCACAAAACAATCTGCGGAAGACTTCTTCCAGATGGATACCTTACATCGTCGAGCTCAGCATGGATGACTTTTGTCTGGACAGGAAAAGGTGGAGTGATGCTAGCAAGACCTGTCACTGTGGAGACGGAATTTACTCTGAAACTATCAGGTGACTATTGTTTATCTTTATGTTAGCCTCGCATTTGTTCATTAGCTGAGCACGTAGTTGTAGTCAACACTGTTGAATGTTGAATTCAATTAAAATGGACTGTGGCCTGTTAGATAAGATCGTCAATATCCTATCTTACCGACAGTTGTGAGTCGCGAACACCTTTAGCGCAATATGCAAAATTCAGTGCAGAAATCCAATGAAGAGGCCAGGGAGGAGGGGTGACAGAAGTGGATTAGACAACTTGAGTTTTCAGTCTTTGTGAGAATAGATACTGTGTGAACAGATCGATTCAGAAATAGGTATGATTTGCTCTTTGACCTGAAACGGTTTTCTGTATGCTATCATGGATGTTGAGACCAAGACAATTAAACGCACTTAATCTCCAACATTGATATAGTGAGGTGTGCTTTTGCAGATGATTTGTGGGTCAAACAGGTCAATTCAAATTTTATTCTGAATTCAACAGGAAGCCAATGCAGCTGATGGCCTTCGACTGAAGAGCTTGCTTGTAGTGTAGCAGTGTATTGCAGTCGGTTGGGTTCGACGTCTGAGCAACACAAAAACTGTAGTTCTTAGGAAAAATTGATCTACTAACTTTCAAGGATTTATATATTTCGTTTTTTCTTGAAGTCTTATTGAATTATCATCAACAGGTTTTCAATTGTTTGCTTTTAGATAAAAGCTGTTGCCAAATTTAAACAGATTAGATTCTGTCATTAGAATAGATTTTTTAGGAAAGACTTTGCTCTAATTTTATGTCTAAATGTTTCAGGTAAATTATTCAATCAGATGATTGCTGGAATTGTCTGCTTTTTGTCGCTCATCATAGTCTGTTGTCTGCCCGTTTTCTACTACATGTAAGCAACCACTCAGTTTCAATGTCAATATAGTAATTTGTCCTATAGTATAGAATGCTAAATTGAAACTGTTTGACCAAATGCCAGATATTTTCAGCTTTTGAAGTGTCTCTTTTTTTTATCTGAGTGAACTTTTATGTGTACTTTTAAATAATCCGCAATAAGCATCTGATAACTGTTAGCAGTCTGCCTACCATCATCCGTACAGCTGACTTGGTCAAGTCTTTCAAGTTGAGACTCGAACGCATATCTCTTCTCTAAGGCATGAGCATCTCTGGCTGCTCGTGTGCTTATGTTTGTCAAGGCGCTCTTGTAACAAAATGTGCTGTGTTACGATGCCATATAAATTGTCAGCATTATTATTATGTTAAAGAAAAGATATGTTATTTTTAAATGTTTATCATAGATCCACGTTGCATATTTTATTGCCTAAGAATGATCTTTTCGTATCTTCACTTTTTTTAATTTGCAGTTTAGAGTTGATTTCATGGAGCAGAAATTTAAATGAGATGTGTAAATTTAAGAATTTTTTGCAGAAAGTACAAGCAAAGAATGGCGTTTGAAATTTGGAATCCTGTAGAAGAAATGAAGAAAATGAAATGGTTGCGACGCGTTGACGACATGTTGATGAAAATTGAAAATAATGCAACTACAAGTAAACGATTGAAAAGATCTGAAAGTGGAAATGAAGCGAGGCTGCAGTCGCTTCATCAGACGGTCAGTTCATGATTTTGCAAATATCAATTTTTTTACAAAGTTGTTGCATAGATCAGAATAAATTTTCAAGAAATGCCAAGCCGGTCAATGCTGTTACCAAATGAATAGCATTGAAGATATCCTGCTGAGACAATCCTCTGTTCGTCAGCACTGTGCCTGCTTATTTATGTTTGAGAGCTTTATATTTCTGCCTCAAGTGCATTGGGTTGATGATTGCTTAATCTTTAGAGCTGTCATGATACCATCAGCTCTCAAAGTGTAGAAAAATAAGTGCCTGGACACCCCTTACCTTTCCTGGCTGTGCTGGCCAATAAATGGCAGGATGGCGTTAAGATTATAAAATAAGTGCATGGACGTCGTTCATGACTGTCCAGTCACTCTTTAAGCACTGATTATATTACCATATGTAGTAGGTGTCAGTCTATGGTTGTTTCAAATGAGAAGAACCTTAATTGATATACACTGGAGAAGCTTAGTTAAATTCAAATAATGTCAGGGATTCAACCATCAGCATACAGTGAGTAATAGACTTAAGAAATAGTTAAATGTCTAATTATGTCTTAAGTTTGGATCTGAATAATAATTATTAATCGGCTAAGAGAAAAGACAGAAAGTCTTGGTAATAGATTCCTAAGCTTTTAGATGGTAGCTGGTCTAAAGATGGGTGAGGACAAGTTGTGAAAAGCTATAAAAGCAGTTTATTGACAACAAATTGGTCACATACAAAATAATTGCATAAATACTTTATTTAATCTAACATACGAGTGTTTTAGTTGTTTGCTTAATTTCTTAGCAACAATATTGTACTAAAAGCAACTTGGAAACAAATGTAGCTCATCATTTGATGTTATCAAAAAAGTAGGTTGAGCGAGATCTGTCTTCTTTTCGATAAATTCAGTTGTTTTGTTCAGATTCTGAGCCATGCTTTGAGCAGAAGCAGAGGTTCTTACCGTCGTGTGAAGCAGCAGATTGCGATGACTGATGTGTGCGGTGCCAGTGAAAGTAGTTCTCTCAGAGTGTCTGAAAGACTTCGAGAAACGAAAACAGTGTGTGGTGAGTGTTTGATGTTATTCAAAGCCAGCCAAGTATGATTTAAAATCGTCTATAAACTTCTATAGCACCATCATGATAGAACAAGGCACCCTTGTCACATCCTTCATCACCTCCACCCCAACAAGGTCTCTCCATGCAATATATGAACCAGGCCGCAGGAACTTACGCTACCTAGAGTGTGTGAGAGAAACTTTTTTAATAGAGTGTTATAGGATATTGCACAAACGTTTCTATTGCTTATTCTGTTGAACTTGTTTATTGATCCCAAGAATATCAAACAGACAATTATGCATTCATAATAGTACACAAAGTGATTAATTACAGTTAACAATTACCATCGTGTGAAGCAGCACATTACTATGTATTTGCTGATAATCTAATAAAGAATATTTGTACTTAAACTCCTTCAATCAGTCACTCAATACTATAAAATATATTAAAGCGGCATGTATTGTTATGCAATGAGCTCCACGTTCTACAAATGCTATGTGCATTGTGCATTCATACCTACACAGTTCTAAAAGTAAACTTTTCCCAGGTACTAACTTATACTCTGGAGCTGTGAACTTACAGCAACAACTTCAACCTTTGTTTAATGACCTAAACAGAACCACACCAATGACAAATTCCAGTTCTGCTAAAACAGTCAACAGACAGTAACTACATATGTAATACGTATCTAATATTAACCCTTTAACGACCAGCATGTACTAAAATGCATTGAAAACATATGTCGCTGGTCGTTAAAGGGCTAAGTTGTGCACAGCGGTGGATTGCAATCTGAAACTGCAGATGATCAATGCTTGGGAGTCGAAGGGTTAAATGGCACTTGATCTGCTTATTTACTGTCTGAAGCAGTGATAAACGAGTAGCCACAGATCAAAGCCGTGTGAGATTTTAAACATTTTTATTCTACAATTTAAGAAACATTCTCCTAATTATTCCTGAAGGTGTCTGCATGCTGTCATGGGCAAATATTTTCACCCAGCATGATTGTTGAGCATGACTGAAACTGTTGCATTCTCACTGTGGTTCTGTCAGTAAATTTTAGTGTTTGAACTGAATCTACAGAGGCTGTTGTGCATCATCCAAAGTTGCCATGTCTTGGGGAAAGTACCCATCGTACAAAGCAGAATGCTGCCATACTTCAGGTTAGAACTGAAAAGTATCTCTGCCATTTAGAATTTATGTAGCTACAGAAGACTGTCATGAGATTACAACTCTGACTAAACATGAAATTAGCTGGATTTTCATTTTAATTGCATTAAGACACTTATATAGGCCTATGTAATTGATCACCATGTTTCCAAAGTCCACTCTGATGGATGGGGAGAATGGCATCCACATTCACGAAGCCTGGATCAATCCGCGTGAGCCCTCCATGTACCTTCGGGGAAACTAAGGGTACCACCCGCTGACCGAATTCATCCGAATCCTGGTCCACGCTCCGACAAAACCTGGAGCAGTAGCATACGCGAAGAAGAGACTGATGGATAATAACTATTTGAACTATAAGCTACAAATGAAAAATAAAAATTCATGCAGGTTGCATGTGTTTTTTTAAATGTGTTGTTCGTAGAGTTTACATTAAAATGCTATCGAGAGAGATCATTTGGTAGAGTTTACATTAAAATACTATCGATGGACAATCGTGTTGTGGCAGGCATAATTATTATTAATGACCGCTAATTTAAGATGGTAATCATCTTGATTTTAATTTAATTTTTCCTCTGAAGTGTTACATATTTCGTTACAAAAGTTCTATAGTTTCGTAATCCTGTGCTTCTAAATGATTCTTGTTAATTTTTTACTTGCACTTATTTACAGTCGATCCTGAGAACTTTCCCGATACAGCATTCAAAAGACGCATCGAACAACAACAACAATGCTGCTGTTGAACGTCTGAAAGATACTGCGGCTGATGAACATCTTAAATTGACTTCAGCTGAGAATCGTCTCAAAGTAACTGCTGCTGCTGAAATACTGATGCCACTGCAGCTAGGAAGGACCACAACCGCCACCTGTAGAGCTGGTGAAAATGAAAGCCTCCTGCAGCTTCCTATGCAATCAATGACTTTTCTACCCATCAGCAATCACCACCGAGAGCAACGCCCACTGGCTAGCATATGTAACGAAGAATCGTTTTGTGCGGTTGCAAGTTCAAGTAAGATTCTGTGCAGCACTCCACAGCAGTTGCGACGGAAACGACAAAACAACGACTCTGATGTCTGTAAGACAAGCTCACCAAACCAAACTGCAATGTTGAGCTTAGAGATCGGTTCATACCAACCAGACACTGCTGCTGGTCTTTCAAATCAGATGTCGGTCGATGAAAGTGAAAGTGATGGAGATAAAATCAGAAAAAATGCTCCGCAATTATACACAACAAATGAGGAAGAAAGACATAGGTCACAAAGGTATCAAAGGCAGGTGATTGATGAAAAGATGGGAGCTTACAATATGTTAAGATCCTTACCAGTTGATGAAAACTCATCAAAGAGCGTTAATAATCACAGATATAACTTAAAGTCTTTGTATTCTGACCAGATATCTCTGGAAGATCATCAGTTGTGCTCCATCTCTTTATCAAATCGAGAATCTGATTTTACTTTCATCAGCAGCCTGGCTAAATCCTCGAATTTTGAGCCAGAAGATAGCATGAAGTTTGACAATGCACTAAGATACTGCGAGAACCACACGCATATGAGTGATCAAGTGTTTTCAGAATCGCTGCAGCACATGTATGACGGACGTAAATATCTTAATAATCAGAATGTCAGTTTTGGACAAAATGACAAATTAAAGAGGAGTAGCAGAGAGGAGGAGGATGAGGAGGAGGAGGAGGATAGTAGTAATCCAGTCGTAGTAGTTGATATGCAGCCACTGTCCGTGGTTTGCTCCAGTGCTTCAAGTAGTCTTGCATTTTCTAATTCTACCGAAGTTGGCAGCAAGCATCATCAGTTTAACAAATCTCACTCAAATCTCCAAAACGATGTATGCGCTCCAACTTTGAATTCTGATGCGATATCATCGTTGAGCAATGATCTTGGTATAAATGTCAAATCACAAACAAATGCTGGAAATAACGAAATGCTTTCCACGCAATTCTCACACAAGACGAGAAGCAGCAGTTGTTCGTCTGTAAACGTCGACCAGAATGCTGCAGAGGATGCTCGTCATTCTCTGCAGTCACGCAATGTTCACAACAAACGTGACGTTGTTCTCACTGGTGACAACGCTACAACGCACATCTTACTTACGACGACACGTGAAGAAGAAAACTCTTCAGCTGCTGTTGACTTGTCAGCGTCGTCCGTCCATACTGTCCTCCATCGTCATGCAAACGCTGATGTGCTTGTCAACGACAATTATAACCCATTTTCAATAATAAAATATGACAAGATGGGAAATCCATACCATGAAACAATGCTCTGACGTCATATGTCATGAAAGCATTGTTCTTTTTGACACTGTGCATGGCAGTCTGTCTTTACAAGTTAATCATTGGACAGAAGGATTGAATCGTCCCAACACCTACTTCATATCACTCCACTCTCAAGTCTTTCATAAAACTTTGGTTATTGAATCATGTCTGTTCAATGCACATTATTTCATCACTGCCGTTGCTTGTTCACATCAACTATGTTGTTTGCAAGTCTTGCATTCCCATTTATCAGCAGCATTTGTGAGTGGAATAATGGTCATCACTCAAAGATCCTTCAACTGAAGCCAACACGCAATGACAATTGAATAACATTTCCCCTGGGACTACATACTGGTAGATAGACAGCACCTGTCTGTCAATTTCACATTAATACACACCAAGTTGCAAACCATAGATGCAAAATTGAAAGGCAAAATGCCTTTGAATCAAAAGTTTTAGGTTGCTTCAAAACTCCCGTTTACTTTGTAAAATTCTGACACATATGTTTCATTGCAATAAATCAATTATAATCTATTTAATTTGTTAAACTTGATTGTAGTTAGTAACTTGTGATACACTGACATCTAATGCAGCGCTAAAAGTGTAAAAAAAGAAGTGCCTGGGCGCCTGTTACTTTTCCAAAAGAAGTGCCAGGAAAGTTTCAGGTGTGCTGGCCAAATAAGTGGCAGGACGGCATAGAGATTTGAAAATAAGTGCCAGGACGCCATCTATGACCGTCCTGCCACACTTTAAGCCCTGATCTAATGGACAATGTATATCGACTAATGGCACAAATCAAAATCCAGCCTTCTTGTTTATTAACACACGAGATTTATTTTACTTACTGAAGACGATAGCTGCTAAAAATGTGAAGATACATGCAGCTGTGGGGTGGGAGATGAGAAGGTGCAACAGGTTTGATACGCATGAGTTTCGTTCACGTTGCCTCAACCTTCCACTTCCCTGGAGCAAATAATGTAAAATGAGTGGTAGGACAGACGGCTCCCTGCAGGCTGCCATACATGATGTAGTAGGAACAGATGATGACAAGGCAGGGGTTTAGGGTAATGGTATCACTTTGGCACAAAAAGTAGAAAATTAGCATGCTTCCAGCTAGCATCATAAAGGTCAACATAGCCTGTCATTCATCAGTAACACGAGCAGCATGATGTGATGATGGATGCCTTGCATGGCTGCCAAACCATTCAAATTGACTCCTATAATGACACGTGATCATCCATTTATTTAACAATCTTTCTACACATGCCGTTAACCAAAGTTTTGTTTAAAGATTATGAACCTCTCATTTGAACCTAAATGTGCTCAGTAAGAGTTCAAGGTATTGTCATAATTTGAAATAATTTGATTTAGGTATAAAATTCTGAAATTTAATTTAGGTATAAAATTCAGACGCAGATGCATACGGTCAAGTAGTGAGACAACATTTCAACTTTCTCACTCAAACTTTGCTCAGTGTTTCCATCTGCTTTTCACTCAGTGGTCAAATTGCTCGTCCAGCTGTGGCAGATGTCCAAAGTTTTGCAAACCAAAACCTAAACCTATTGAGAATCTACAACAGATGCACGCAATTCACTATTCTGGCAAACAAGATGTGTGAAACATCATACGTTGATCAATTATAATTATTGCATCAAAAAAATTTGTTGACAGGTTGAAAGGATTATTAGTCTTGGATCCGACTGAATTTAGCCGCTGGTTCCAGTGCAAGACTTATTTGTAATATTTGCACAGCTGACTGAAAACAATGAGGTGGTAATTAGCATATTTAGATTGTGTTTACAATGTGTTAACAACCTTTTAATAATACATGTCTCATTGTTATACATTGTCCTGTTTTCATTTGTTCGTTCTTGTCTGAATGTACTGATTTGAAGAGAAGGTGGTCTCATGGATAGCCTCAAGTGTACAGTTTATTGAATGGGATGAGAAAGTTTCAAAACAGCCATAACCAAGGCAGAACAAATTTCGTTTGTTTTGATGCATGTTGGGCAAAGTTAATGTCAGTCATTGTTGCAAATAGATGCAGAGCAACTAAATCTGCCAACATGGTAAAAGGTCAGCTGGTTTGTTATTTCAAGCAAAGGCATAATTGGCATGACGGTTTGATTGTATTTAAACAAAAATACACGCCTGGCTATTCGTTCCTAATTTATTATAAGTAGTTTCATAAACCTGTACAACAAAGTACACAAACACTGTATGTATGTATTTGCACTTGTTGTAGCGCCCTTCAAGATACTGCTCAGAAGCGCTCCGGATTACAGCACGGACACTGAATCAGAGTTTCACGCCAAAGCGCCTGAGCAATTGCGAGTGAAGGACTTGCTCAAGGTCCCTATACAATGGCTTGAGGTGGATTCGAACCTGCAACCTTCCGACTGAAAGGCAATGAACATACCCACTACACCACTGTAAACATTTATGTGAAGCTCAGCAAGCCAAATTAGAAATGATGGTACAGCTGTCCTAAAGAAAAGTTATAGTCTGTTTCTGCAAAATCCTGGGCTAGAAAAGTTTTTACTGGTTCCTAGAGTTAACACTGCAATAGCCCAAGAGTACTCTAGAATCTAGATCACTATAGTCATCGTTCATGGGCAGTTCAAAGTCGTGCAATCTGGAGCACAGAGCATATGGCCTATGAACAATATGTGGAAACGTGCCCTGGAGCACGTGTCCTGAATGACCCCCTGCAAGAGTCTGATGTCTGCTTTGTCAATTTGAAATTCTTGGATTCACAGTATCAATGGGTATCAACAGTATCAATAGGTTGATCCTTCTAAATATCGACACTCGGCATATATAGGCATCTGCATTTCCTGACAGTCGGCCATCTAGACTTGCAAATATGTGATTTATACAAATAATGTACATTAATGCCCAGTATACCGGTGCATGCTAGTATACAGTTGCATGCATGAGACTAAAACAGAAACAGAAACATACAAAATATATGATTGTATATATTTATTTATTGTTCTGAAATATTTCAGCACATATTTTTTGTCAAAAACCTAATTTCACATATTCTTTATTTAAAAACAAAATGTTTAGTTAAAAAATGTCATGATCATACTCACAAGTGTAAGCTTTAAATGCAACATCAGTCACATGCATTGTACAAAACAGTACTAAATTGAACAGTTGATAACTAAATGTACCAGCAGGAGGTGGCAGCAGCTGCATGTTCCTATTACTCATTTTAACTACCATTGAAGCTGCATTTTCGTCATTTTCAACAAATTCCGTTTGCATCACGTTTGCAGACATTTCGTCTATTGTTATTAAATAATGAAATTTTGTTATTCAAAAACAAAGAATGTGATTCTTCTTTGGAAGACTTTCAGTTGAATGGAAATCCATGATCTTGGTTTTGGCCACAACAATTCAAACTTTAGTCATGAAATCCACAAAGCCTCATCATGTAATTTTCTTAGTTCTTAAAATGCTAAAATGCGCAACTGTTTAAAGATGAATAATTTAAAACAAACTCAATCATAATTTAAATATTGCTGAAAAAGATAAATATGATGGATGTTCTAACGACGAAAATAAATCAAACCAAGCAACAGATGCTGTTTACCAATGTGGTTCACAGTGTTACTACAATGACAAAAAAGTCTAAACTTAATTACAACCAAAAACATCTAGCAATTAATGATACCTTAACGTTACCAGTCGGCTTTTTCTAATAGTCGCTGGAATGACATGCACAACAGACAGCATACAATTACGTTCAAAGACTCTGAGGACCAGTGCTGTCTCAGAAATGTTCATGATGCACAAGTTCTGCATAGCTTGACTGAACTAAGAACACAGACTATTACGTTCATTGCACTTCACAAGGTCTGTTCATGCTGCACTATAAGCAATAAGTTATCATCTTATAAGGTACTTAAATACTGTAATCACTCTTTTATTGCAAGTCTCCATTGCTAAGTAATTGGGATTCTGACAGGCTTTTAATAAACCAAATACAAATGACAGGATACAAAAAAGTTTCATTTGCATAATGCCCGGTCCAGGGGTTAAAAGATGTTTTCGCTAAGTATGAACCCATGCGAACAACAACCTTGAGGCACTTTTTATGGGTATCATGACCTGATGGTAAAATAATTTTATCAGTCTCTCTCATGGGCATATTCAGGAATATATAGATTATGATACATGGCAAGAGCATATATCAATGAAGCACTAAGTACTGGACTGTCACAGTGCCATGATCATCAGCTTAACATCAATAAAACCACTGACAGATGCTGGGTATCAGTCACAGTAAATATTATGTGCTGGCAACATGTGTAATAATTCGAACAGAAACAAAGTTCGCTAGAATGAATTACCTGCCCTTCCTAACTGGTATTTCTCTGAACGGTGCTCTCATTTCCTTCTCTGGTTATCAGTGATTCACTCACTTGATGGAAGATTAATTCCATTAGCCTTTGCTACGAGATAATGTCCAATGCTAAGTTGCAACTTGGCTTAGTACTCTTGAGAATGACAGGTAAAAATGCAGACAACCTTTAGCACATGAAAGCAGGTGCCAACACTACTGCAGTCTCTAGTTTACGTGAAAAGACTTCAACTACCACCTGTAAAACAATGACTGACTTGGTGACAGCAGCAGCTGTTAACATAGCAATTAATAGCACAATCTTGCAGCACTGTGGTTGCAACTTGCAATGTCATCCCTTCATCACATTCATCAGATGATGATCAGATTGACTTCTCACACCATAGGCTGCCTATCACTGCTGCAGTCATTAGCAATGTAAAACAGTTCGTTAAACTTTCAAGCTCTGCTGAAAATGCCACAAAATGGATGTTCTAACTGTAATTATATGTAATTATGTACCTAAGCTGACATTAATACAGCCATGGCATGCCACACCTTTCTAAATCAGTCTAGCTGTGGATAGCATTAAGTCAGAAGTTTTCAAAGCCAAGCTGAGCACAAGGTTCATTTTCCCCCAAGTTTAAAGTAGTAGGTAACTAATGTTTTTATTACCGTGCATTGATGCCAGAACAAATCGAGAAGCGCTTAAGAAATGACAGCACCTAATATTATTCATTTGCCTTAAACATAGAAATCGTTCATTTATATAGCACTTCCTCAAGCATAATACTCGAGCGATGCTCCCATACAGATAACACATCGTGACAATACATGATCAACCTTTGTTTCCTCGCAAAACAGAGGTAGAGAATAGGCAAGTTCACTTCAGACTGCATAGCACACTGTTCCAGATTGAAGGGTCAATCCTAGCAGAGCTACAAGTTTGCATTGTGAAAGTCATAGGAGAGACAACGAAAACCTCTTTTGCGTTGCACAGCACAGTGCAACATAATTTGTGGCCAGCGACAGATGATTCTGATTCATAGACAATAGACAACAACTCCATAAGATAGATTAATGCAGTTCACATGCAATCGGTCAATCAGTTGCATGTCAGCAGAAAAGATCTTCTTAACCTCAACGCGGAACACACGCGGACATACAACGCAACTCATTCCAAATTATGCAAATAAATAATCCATGACTTAAACTTTGGAAAGCAACGAATTAACAGCTGAGAAGTATTATGTTAATATCGAACGAGAGAAGAGGCGCACATAAACACCATTACCATAATCAACAACAGTGCATACGAATGAATTCACCAGGGAACCGCATTAGTTCAAAGCTGATACGGATACTGGAAGCATATCTAACATAATATTACTGTTCTCACATACATGCCTAGAGACGATCCAGAGTCATGCAATGCAAAAAACATTTTCTAGAAAGTACATCTGTAGGTGTGCAAGGAGGCAAAGATGATCTCTATGTCAAACCACAAATGATTAAATGAAAAATATTGTTCAAAAGAACTCAGAAATAGAAAATGAAAACCAGTTGAACGTACAGCACCAACAATCTGCAAGAGTTTACTTCTCTGTTGTCAGAGAAAATAAAAATAATTATTTGTTTGTTTCGGTGGGCATTGAATCGTCAATGCTTCAGCCAATCACACATAAAGGCACTGAAACCTGATTAGAATTAAGTCTTACTTGCTGGAAACTAAGAACATACAGAAATACATCACACCTGACCCAAAACATTACTTTCATCACAATGTTCAGGATGCAAAATATCAAGCTTTTGTAAAAGAATCAAGGACACTCAGCAACTATGTACCAATGATAATATCACTTAATAAGCCCTCAATAAAAAGCACACATAAAAATTCAAAATGATCATTGATAATTTATACATGTTAAAAATCTGTTCAGCCAAAAAAAGCATTACAAGCCGGACATAAAATTCAAGACAAGCCAAACTATTATTTGGTCGTAGGTGGGCAACACTCGTTAGATTTGCTTCGATCTCTTTCCTGCATCTTTATTGTTGTTGTCATTTGCAGCCGTAGCGTAATTTTTATGCACTCCATTTTCAACACTACTCTGTCGTTTGCCTACGTTACGCAAAATGTCACTTTTAATCAGCCTCCAGAGAAGAATGAGGTTAATCACCCACATGACAAACATCGTGGCACTGAGAAGGTAGAAATACACGTTGGACATTCGCTCGCTTTGATACGTCAACGCATACGTTATCCAAACCAAAGCAAACATCCGGAAGATGAGAAACATCAGAATATTAACGATGTTGTTTGCTTTGTAGAAGCGATTGTGAAAACTAACGCCAGCGAGCTGCATCATCTTCCGCAAGTGCATTGAGATGCTGTGCACTTCAACAAGCAGCGCAACATTTGTGTAGCCAATGTATCGACATTCGGTGATGTTGTAGACAAATATTGACAAGACCTTAAATGAAAACAACGCAACAGCACATGAACATCTCATGACAGAAGCAGTCATGACAGCACATGAACATCTCATGACAGAAGCAGTCATGACAGCACATGAACATCTCATGACAGAAGCAGCCATGACAGCACATGAACATCTCATGACAGAAGCGGTCATGACAGCACATGAACATCTCATGACAGAAGCAGCCATGACAGCACATGAACATCTCATGACAAAAGCAGTCAATGACAGCACATGAACGTCTCATGACAGAAGCAGTCATGACAGCACATGAACATCTCATGACAGAAGCAGTCATGACAGCACATGAACATCTCATGACAGAAGCAGCACATGAACATCTCATGACAGAAGCAGTCATGACAGCACATGAACATCTCATGACAAAAGCAGTCATGACAGCACATGAACATCTCATGACAAAAGCAGTCATGACAGCACATAAACATCTCATGACAGAAGCAGCCATGACAGCACATGAACATCTCATGACAGAAGCAGTCATGACAGCACATGAACATCTCATGACAGAAGCAGCACATAAACATCTCATGACAGAAGCAGCCATGACAGCACATGAACATCTCATGACAGCACATGAACATCTCATGACAGAAGCAGCCATGACAGCACATGAACATCTCATGACAGAAGCAGCCATGACAGCACATGAACATCTCATGACAGCACATGAACATCTCATGACAGAAGCAGCCATGACAGCACATGAACATCTCATGACAGCACATGAACATCTCATGACAGCACATGAACATCTCATGACAGACGCAGTCATGACAGATGCAGTACATAAAGAACTAAACAAAGCAGCAATGACTATTCAGCACATCAAAACTGACCTAATAAATAACAAATCAAGATTCTAAATGTGTCCCCTCCCATATGGCACATGTTTTTTCAATGAGCATAAAACATGCAGGAATCGCATATATGAGTATGCAAGCAGAAGGAGACAGCACGTGCAATAGAAAATAGTCTGGTATTTGTGTGGATAGATTCTCCATAGCAGTGATTTACTGAACTACTAAAACATGTGTGGCATTCAAGCTATGTTGGAAAACAATCATTAAAAAGGAGGGAAGCTTATGGTGCTTATAAATTTATACCTTAAAAAATTTCTTGATCCAATCAATCTTGAGAATATCCATTTAAGATATGGATATTTAAGATAAAACAAAGCTTTTGAAATGTTGCTGATGATGTAATTATGTGCCTGGTGGATCGGTGGCTCAGTGGCGGACAGAAGATGGCCCACAAAGATATCACAGCACTCGGGCCCGCAGTAGCCTTAATGCGTGTCCGCATTCAGTTCAAAACTTAAGACTGATCATCTATTCGAACTTGCATACATATCCACCATAACCTGCTTCTGGTTTTCCTGATCAATGGGATTCCAACATTTCTTTCCAAGAGATGATGGGTTTTATTGCTATTTCACTCCAAGTGACCATCGACTTGGACATGTCTAGGATGTTATCGTTAAAATGTCCCATTTTGAAGTCATTAGGATTAAATTAACATAGATACACCAGAATGAGCAACTACACAGAATTATTCAATGCACAATTGCACATCTATAGGGCCTAAGGACTATCTATATACAGGGTGGGCCAAAAAAAAGACCCCCCCTAAGATTTTTGCCAATATCTTGACCAAAAGTAAGAATTTCGAAATGAAATTTTACAGTCTTAAAGACAATTCATATTTACACCAGATGGCCAGATTTCATCAAAAAATTTCAAACGGAACAAAAGTTATACCACTTTTAGTGAAGCCACTCACCGTTTTTTGACGATTCAAAAACCCGACGCAACAAAAAGTTTTAAAAAATCAATTCAATTATTCTGGCCAATATCTTGGTCAAAAGTAAGAATATCGAAATGAAATTTTACACGCTTGAAGACAATTCATATCTTCACATGATGGCCAGAGTTCATCAAAATATTTCAAACAGAACAAAGGTTATACCACTTTTAGTGAGGCCACCCCCATTTTTGGACGATTCAAAGATGTAACGCAGCAAAAACACGATTTTATTAAGTCTCATCTCAAATAATTGTTATAAAAAAGCCTTGATATTGCCAGATGATCATTATTATTACTATTTAAAAAAGAAATAGAGTACCAGCGTAGCTGCACGTCACTGAGAAGTCACTTAGAAAGAGGACGCTCAAATTGGTAAATAAGGAATCTGTCAGATTAATCAGGGGTCCATCAAGAACTTTGGAAAGAGACTCAAAAGAAGTTTTGACACTGGTATTGGGCACATTGAACACAAGTTGGGAAGCACTACCAAGTTCATTTGACAACAGTTATTTGAGAGGAGACTTGATAAAATCGTGTTTCTGTGACTTTTGGTTGCGTTTCGTTTTTGAATCGTCAAAAACGGTGGGTGGTCCCGCTAAAAGTGGTATAACTTGTGTTGTGTTTGAAATATTTTGATGAAATTCGGCCTTAATGTGTAAATATGAATTGCCTTTAAGCCTGTAAAATTTCATTTCGAAATTCTTACTTTTGGTGAAGATATTGGGAAAAAAACTAATTTTTTGGCGTTTCGTTTTTGAATCGTCAAAAAACGGGAGGTGGCCTCACTAAAACTGATATAACTTTTGTTCTGTTTGATATATTTAGATGAAATCTGGCCATCATGTGTAAATATGAATTGCCTTTAAGACTGCAAAATTTCATCTCAAAATTCTAACTTCTGGCCAAAATATTGGCAAAAAACTTAGGGGGGGTCTTTTTTGGCCCACCCTGTACAATGGAAAAAATATGAAACGTATATGGCAAGCATATAATGGCATACTACTGTGAATGAGCTGGTTCTCACAACTTGGGTGCAATAGAGATCCTGATATTAGGATTGCAATTACTGTTTCTAGTGTGCAAAGTACAATAAATAGCATTCTGCTAAGCAACACATTTAATAAATTAAGTAATGTCACATTTAGCTAATTTTGCCTAATTTGTTATATAGTCAATCTAACCAGGAAGCTTCTACAGTGTCGAGTATCATAATGACAATGAAGGCATCAATGATGGTGGCTCACATATGCAGAAAACAGTTCATATCTTTCAATTAAATTACCAAAATGTTCAAAGATAATTATACGGGTAGAGGCACACATGGAAAAAAATTACTAAGTCAGGATCGCCCATTTCTCCCACTAAGTGGAGCTGTTTAATCTCTGATCTCCCATTTGATGAGAAGTACATGAGCTAAATAAAAGGCAAAATGATGCTTCATTATAACATCATCCACTAAGCTGCAAATATTAAATTCTAAAGCATGCTTATGAGCATTTTAAGTGCAACAAACTGCAGGTAAAAATCTGTCTAAACGTTTGAAACCATCTTCCTCGTGCAATTTCAACCAACTTGGTGACCGTATGCTGAAGCAATTAACTAGCAAAGAGTAGAACCGAAAAATCGTTAATTTACTATGCAGGAGGCCGAAGTGGATGGGGTATCTATCGACAGATGTGAATTTTTAAATTATCTTTTTGGCAGAAGTGCATTGCAATGCACTGAGTGGACATCTATTTGAATGAGCACTAAACTAAAAAATGAACTAATATTTATATACCGCGCAATGTTTTGCATGCATGTGTGTATCTTGATATTATAGAGCACATTAGTAAGAACCTTTCAAAACACTGAGATTTGATATACGATTTAACCACAAACCAGGTTAATGTGGACAACTGATTGCAAAAATATTGGACAATTTTTACTTATGAGAGATAAAAGCATCAATTTTACAAACCTACTGAATAATGGAATCCATTTTCAATAACAAAACTATCTTGGTCCTTAAATTAGTGAAAAAAGTGACAACTCACTAGGCTTTTAAAATCGTATTCATTACTTTTCAGGTAAAAAAACTACACTAGCTATGTAAAGCAGCTGACACTTGTTAAGTTTTTAAGATAAACTGAAAAGATTCTGCACTGCACTTGACACATGATCTGCAGACAACGTTACAGTCTCAAAATCAGTCTAATAAAAAAAAATGAAAAGTCTGCTGATTCATAACTGCAGCATGTTCACGTGTGTACAACAGGAAAGGTTTGACACCATTTAAGTAATCAGTCCCAATTAATTTGTGAAGTGGTTTAAAGGTGAAGAGACAGTCAGTTGGTCAGCTCGAAAATGTATTTGCCGACGAGACATCATATTTTGAGAACAACTGCACTGAGGTTAGATTCTAGAACTTTTAAAATGACTTTTAAATGAAGACAAGTCACTGTGCAGGACGACAAACATCTAAGCTAATCAGGTGACTTTGTTGGTACGGTCAGTAACCTTGCATGAATAGCTGAAAGGTGGCATGATCGATAAAACATGATGAGATTACGCTTTCTCAGGTGGAGTGATACATAAAGTGCAGCAGACCCATTCACGCAAGCAAGGTCGTTGGGAGTCACAGTCACCATGAACTCACATCAACCGACGTTAAGTGTGTCGTACTGAATACAAAGCGTGATCATAAATCTCAACGAAATAGACCATCTGATATACGTGAAGGCTCTGCCTTGCCACAGTCTACTACTTACTATCAGTTGAGTTGAGTTTGCACAAATACCTTGAAAGACCTCATTGCTTTTTGATTGGAGACAAAACTTATATGAGGTTTTACTTCAACTGTGAAAATGCGTGGTCTGAGTGGCTGAGCATATAGATACAAAGAAGAAGTTGTTACCTTGCTTCAGACAGCATTTAAGCTGCTGCAGGTGTTACAGAGGTTGGCAGTGGAATCAAAGAGCGCCAGTACCATACTCAGAGCTCTAATCTAAGTCTTCACAGCTGATACAACAAGTTTTGGAGAATGAAGATATGTGCATCTCTGGAAAGCTGACCTACGGTACTATGACATACGCTGAATTTCAGAGTTTTCTTATGCAACTTATCACAAGTCTGCTGTGTTGTCTTCTCCGGTTCTTTACAACTTATTCACTGAGATGATCACTTATTCACTGAGATGATCACTTATTCACTGAGATGATCACTTATTCACTGAGATGATCACTTATTCACTGAGATGATCACTTATTCACTGAGATGATCGCTTATTCACTGAGATGATCACTTATTTACTGAGTTGATCACTTATTCACCGAGTTGATCACTTATTCACTGAGATGATCACTTATTCACTGAGTAGATCACTTATTCACTGTCTTCATTCAGAATGCCACATTCAATGTGCAGGCCTAAGAGAGCTAACCAAGATAGCTTAGACGATGCTTTCAGACTCTAACAGACAGCTGTTCTTTTCCCAATCACGCAAGTAACTGACATGGTCAATGAACGGAATGATGCTCCTGAGACATGATGCTTCTGAGACATGATGCTCCTATAAAGGGAGACATGCAGTTTATGCATTTGATAAGACGCTCGTCCATCTTGATGGAATTTGCTCATTTCAGCTTTTTCATGGAACCCAATTCTCACAGATCTCTTATTCTACAGACAACAGAAGACGTGAGTTTTCTGGAAAGAGACGCATCCTACACCTATGAATCTAACAATGCTTTCCTGATAATTAGTGCTCTGAACATATGATCAATAATCAATAATTAATTATTATATGAGAATGCAATGAGTTAGCGAGTCTTCAATTATATGTATCACTTGACTGGCATAGATCAAATGTTTCAAAATAGTAAGCTGTTCATTCTTTACTTAGTGACAGTTGGGATATGATTTGGCATCCGGATGTCTCAGATCTGAGATATTTGGTCTTAGGATTAAGTTTTGATTCGAGTAATTTAAACATTTCTATTCATTTAAAGCAAAATTAGTCTTGAATTTGCCCATGACTGGGAAAACTGAACATAAGAACAAGTTGTAATCTATTAATTGTTAAGTGCACTCACAGATCTATTTCGTTCTTCCTCAAGAGAGGCTTATCAGAACAACTTAATTTATCAGACGCTAGTAACTTCAGTACTTTAGATGACCGTAAACAAAAAGAAATCAGAACGTTTGGCAAAAATTAATAGTATTTTCATGTTAGCTAAAGTCATTTTCAGATGTGCAAGTATTTAAGAGAAACTAGTAATATTCCATGCATTTCGTATAACAGCTATATATTTTAATCAACGTTTCACATGAAAAAGTCAATTTCTCAGTAGCTACAAAATTGTCATAATACACTTACAGCAACATGATGTAATAAGTAAGCTACAAAATTATCATACTTACAGCAACATGATGTAATAAGTAAGCTACGAAATTATCATACTTACAGCAACATGATGTAATAAGTAAGCTACAAAATTATCATACTTACAGCAACATGATGTAATAAGTAAGCTACGAAATTATCATACTTACAGCAACATGATGTAATAAGTAAGCTACAAAATTATCATACTTACAGCAACATGATGTGATAAGTAAGCTACGAAATTATCATACTTACAGCAACATGATGTAATAAGTAAGCTACAAAATTATCATACTTACAGCAACATGATGTAATAAGTAAGCTACGAAATTATCATACTTACAGCAACATGATGTAATAAGTAAGCTACAAAATTATCATACTTACAGCAACATGATGTAATAAAACTTCCCAATTGGCTTTTACTTGGAAGTTGACAACAATATCTAGGAAGTCACTAGCGAAATATCCTTGAAACAAGAGAAAAACAATTGCCAGCTTTCAATTAATATTAACTCAATCAATTTAATATGTAACTATCAACTATCGATTACTCACATGATCAGCATGATTCACAATCACAGGATGGTAACAAGAAAGACCATAAGGCATGAACAATTTAACATCCTGCTAACACGGACACCTAATTGCTAGCGCTACATCAAAAGGTGGCAAGACGGTTGACAGCAGCATGAATTGAAAAAGTCTTTCAACTAATACAAGTAGCAACGTATAAATGATAAATCATAAAGCGATAGAAATGTAACAACAAAATAAGAAGTTAACTAATAAGAAAAACATCAGTGCATATCAATGAAATACATACATCTTTGTATTCTACTATCAAGTAGGTGCGTAACGTTCATTGTTTTAACACTTTGTAAATAGAGCGCCTGTTCAATAAGAAGAGGAATTGAGTTCCATACAACTTGGCCCAGTGCATTTAATTTCAAACAGTTCACTGTTCATGTAAAATAAAACAAAATTCAATAAATATATTATATATATATATATATAATATATATAAAGGGTCGTCCAGCATAAATGAACCAACATTGCATGCATATAACTCTGCCAATTTTTGGAATTATAATTTTTGTACATTTAGTGTGTCAAATTACAGATATTTCAGTCTAGTATTAAAATAGCCTTGAAAAAGTCGAACTGATGCTAGTTTAGATTTTAATCAAATGCTTGGAACAGCGCCAGTTAGCATATTTTATTGTCATTACTGATGCAATATGGCGCCATTTCCCTGGGAAATTCACATATCATTTTTTGCTAACGCACGCATAGACACGATCATTTTGAGTGTTTATAGGACTCTCTACCATGAATATCTTCTTTTTGCTAAATCATGTCCTTTCAATTTTATCAACAGTCATGCTTCAGACACTTGCGTGCTGCCAGCCGTTTCTTTGCGTCAGTGTTGCAAAGCTGTTGGACCACACGTCGACGAATAACTAACTTTAGATCACCTGTTCCAATACTTTGTATGGTGCTTCTAGGACTGCCTTTTTCACACTGAATTTCCCAGGGAGATTTGCATGCAGGCATACCCGGGTCATTGTCTTGACTCAAATTTACTCGGACACACGAGCAATGTTAGCGGATGTGCGTGCCGTGCGCACTGATAATTATTACCATGACTTACGAGTAGAAGGTCCTGTTTTAGGCTATCAAGTTTCCGTAGCAGATGATTCAAGGTATTTTTAATTCCATCCTCTGTCAGGAAACTCGTTAATGATTTTAACAAATTAAATCCCTTATCAGTTTGTAAAATTATGATCAAAACGTGACTATCATCTGTCAATGGTGACATATTGCATCAATACAACAAAATATGGTAGCTACGGCTGTCCCAAGCATATAATTAAAACCTAAACTAGTAGCAGCACAACTTTTTCATAGCAAATACTAAAGTAAAATATCTTTAGTTTTATGTATAAAGTATAAATAAATTCCACAAGTTGGCAGAGTTATATGCATTCAAAGTTGGTGCATTTATGCTGGACCACCCTGCATATACACTGTGTCCCAATAAATCGGGCACCCTTTTTATAATGTGAATAAAACAGGTAAATCTTAATCGATTGTCAAAATTTCAAAACTGTTTTTATCCTGAGATAATTATCTACAAATTGGTAACTTGTGAACGGCCTTAACTAAAAAGTTACGTCATAATGACGTCGTTAATTTACATATCGAAACCAAATGTCAACAAAAATCGTTGTGTTCGGTACTTAGCATTTGAATTCTCTGATGCAAATGACGTAATTGTGACGTCAATATTCATACCAGAAACTTCATATTTGAATCAGTGTAAGATAAGGGTGCCCGATTTATTGGGACACAGTGTATATTTTATACATATACAGTTATACACATATATATATATATACTAGCTGTACCCAGCCACGCATTGCTGTGGCAAAAAAGACCTCCCCTCCCCTTCCCCTTCCCCCTCCCTCCCCTCCTCCCCCCACCCCCCTTGCTTATGACGTCACGGCACGCGACCTCATTCATGTTTCGTCACTGTGTTTCGGGTCAAGACGATTCTGAAATTTTGCAAGCGTGAGGTTTGGTTGAATTTGCAAATGGCGGGCGAACGTATTGCAAAGTTCACTTTTTGTGGAAAATATAGCGTTTTTTCGGGGAAAAGAAATCTTAAGACACGGTGCTATTGGAATGGAAGGTTTTGGTAAATTTTCACAACAATCGGTGCGTAAGTTTCTGCGTGATTGCGTCATGAACTATTGGAAAGTTTCATTTTTATTTATATAGATATATACATATATACACTATCAAAGGCCCAAGGATTCATTTTAAATCATTTTGCACTAAGATTGGTAAATGTGGTTGAGTTCAACTGTGTCATATTGTAAACGAGTTGAAAGCAAATATTTTATTGATCATCAATCAGTTCAAAGCAAAGTGAGAGACAGATGGATGTCATGAGTCCTTCAAATATTAACGTAAGATGCTCTACTGGTGCTGCTGCTGCTGCTGCAGAAGGGCAAACACTTCGAAGCACGAAGGCCAGAAAAACACTAAATGTGTGAACAACAGAACTAGCGCTAGAGAACTAGATTCTGCACACCTAAAACACGTTGGCCGCGAAGGACGTGTTAACACGTCCCCCATTGAGTCATTTAACACAGCAAATCCGTGGCCAACGTGCTAAAGGTAACCGAGATAGTTGCATTGACTAGACTGTTCTTTTCTTTAGTTACTTGAGTGGTATTGCGGCGGCTCCCACAGCCACACTGCTAGAGCTGCAACATGATAAATTGAAAATTCTACTGGTCAGCATATTATTATCAACTGATGCCTTCAATTGTCTTGTGTATTCAATTGTCTTGTGTATTCAATTGTCTTGTGTATTCAATTGTCTTGTGTATTCAATTGTCTTGTGTATTCAATGCTTTGAACTCCTTAAGATCGCCATAAACTAATGAATTAATAATTCATTCATTCATTCATTCAGAGCATTTATATAGCGCCCCTTCAAGAAACTACTCAGAGGCGCTCCCAGCCCAACCACGAACAAAGAAAAAAGACTTGAGGGACTTGTAGAACGCAGCCGGATGGACCACAAGTAGTGAACGAAGCGAGAGCGGGAGGTCGTTCCAGACAGTAGGCCCCACGACCGAGAAAGCACAGCGCTGCTTAATAGCCAAGCGAGCCGCGGGACCAGAAGCTCACCTTTAGACGAAGAGCGAAGTACACGACGCGCTGCAACGTCAGAGACTGGACAGCACAGATCACGTAAGTATGACGGAGCACAGCCAAGGACGCAGCGAGAGACCACAGCAGCAATTGCAACAATTTATACAGCACTGTACAATGTGTACATGGCACATGCTCTTACAATTTAAGGATTTTAACAGATTCAACGCTAAGTTAGAGATATGCTTTCTCAAATTAATGTCTCCTTGAGCCTGGACTTGAATGACTTCATGGCAGGTGCAGCACAAATTGTGCAGTGCAAATTGAAGATGGGATGCTACTCCACCACCTAGGTCTAGCCACGGAAAAGCATGATCACCAAATTCGTCCGGCAGATCTCAATGAAGGTCCGACTCTGCTTGCTGACATACTGTTCAAAGGCTTTAAATCATCGAGTAGAAACTGAACTGGATGAACTTCATAGAAGCCTCTACCTACATCACCAAGTCAACTATGTAGTACTACACAGTCATTTACTTGATCATGTGTTCAATGATCTTCTGAGGGATGCAATATAATAAATGCCAAGCTAGTATATATATATATAATATATATATACTATATATGTATATATGTGTGTATATATATATAATATATATATATGATCACAGTAAGCAGCGCAAGTAGCTATTTTTAATCATTAATTTTCATAAGATGTTTCTGAATCATACCTGTTGCAAATGCCACCACCCCATAGCTAAAAGGATTATGAAACGCAATCAAATCCTGAGTTACTTCAGGGTAAAAATAAAAACTACAAAACAAACAAACGAAAACAATTCATATTCAATAATTATAACAAAATTAATGAAAGACATCTATAAGCAAAAACACGGAGAAAAGTAAAACACACATGCATCCATAAAAATCTAACAATTGCAAGAGTTCTTTTGGAAAAACAAATGAAGTCAAAATCAAATGTCCAGCAGACTCATGAAAATTTTGATCCTTGCAAGTTCTGTATTCCCAAGAAATAAATTACCAAGAAATAAATTGAAACATAATATCCATGCCTACAGGTACAACACTAATAATTAGGCGTAAAAAAAAGTGTTGTGTTTCCGGTAACGCGACCGACCCATTTTTACGGCCGCGACCCAAATATTTTTGTAAAAAATTTTTATTAAAAAATATATTTTTTTCAAAAAAAAATTTTTTTTCAAAAAAAAATTTAAATTTTTTTTCAAAAAATCTTTTTTTAACATTTGTATTGACATAACATAAGAGACGTCAACAAAATTAAATTAATAGGACTGTTTCTAGAGCTGTTTTAGGTGCAGACAGTCGGGAAATAGGCAGTTTATACTTGCTTAGAACACGTACTTTGTTTCAGCGTGCAAAAAAGACTAGTGGGGTATACTTTTTCGGATAGTCACTGCATAAAAATATTTTACAAAATAAAAATATTTTCCGACCTACCTACCCAATTTTTTTTAGCTCTGTTACCGGAAACACAGCATTTTTTTTTAGGCCTTAGTGGAAAACATTTCATGTATCTGCTGTACCCTTCTTAATAATTATACAAGTGTATAAAACAAAGGCAGAGGGAATAGATAACATCCCCATTGAGATACTGAGGAACCTAGGAGAGAAGGCAATGGGAGAACTGGTGCGGCTGTGCCAGGACATCTACAATACTGGAGAGTGGCCAGAAGACTTCATGCAAACAATAATGATTCCAATCAAGAAAAAGCCAAACGCAACAACATGCGAGGACCACCGCACTATAAGTCTCCTTACCCATGCATCAAAGATTCTACTAAGAGTTATCACGAAAAGACTACAGGCAAGAGCAGAAAATGATAAATGCATTGGAGAGGATCAATTTGGCTTCAGAAAGGGAAGAGGAACAAGAGACGCGATTGCAGCACTGAGAATTCTAACAGAACGAAGCATCCAGCATGGACAGGACATATTCATATGCTACGTTGACTATGAAAAAGCATTTGACAGGGTCGATTGGAAGAAGCTGATGAGTGCGTTAAGACGAATAGGAGTGGAATGGCAGGAAAGGAGATTGATAGGTAATCTATATATGGGACAGAAGGTGAAAATAAGAATTGATGGTGAATACTCGGAACCAGGAAAGATAGGAAGAGGTGTGAGGCAAGGATGCCCACTATCCCCAATATTGTTTAATATCTATATAGAAGAAATTGTAAGAGAAACACTGGAAGAAGTGAATGAGGGGATAAAGGTAGGAGGAAGACTGATAAAAGCTCTGAGGTTTGCGGACGATCAGGCAATGTTGGCAGGCACTCAAGAAGGATTACAAAGAATGATGGATCGAGTGAACATGATATCGACAGAATACGACATGAAAATAAACATCAAAAAGACAAAGACTATGAGGATAAGCAAAGGAGGAAAGGAAGCAATTCTTAAGATCACAGTAAACGGAGAGGAAATAGAACAGGTAGAGAAATTCTGCTACCTAGGAAGTATGGTCACAGATGATGCAAGATGCCATATAGAAATAAAAAGAAGAATAGCCATGGGAAAAGACGCATTCAACAACAGAGGGGAACTCCTCAGAGGAAAACTAAATATGAGCCTTAAAAAGAGGATGGTCAAGACGCTGGTGTGGAGTGTGGTCCTGTATGGGTCAGAAACATGGACAATGAGAAAGGATGACATAAGAAGATTGGAGGCTTTCGAAATGTGGATTTGGCGAAGAATGAAGCGTGTCAGCTGGATGGAACACAAGACAAACGAAGAAATACTGCAGATGGTGGGAGAGGAACGATCAATGATGGAGACAATACGGAGGCGACAGAGAAACTGGATTGGACACATCATGAGGAGTGACACCATAGTACGGGATATCATCGAAGGAAGAATGGAGGGGAAAAAGACAAGAGGAAGACCAAGAACAATGCTACTGGACTGGATGATGACAAAGGACGGTTACAGAGGGCTAAAGATGGATGCACAAAACAGATATGCGTGGCGTCATTGGACATATGAACCTGCCTGACGGCAGAGAACCAAAGAAGAAGAAGATAAAACAAAGCATAACTTGGCAGTGCAGACAATAAGCATGTAGTTCAAATGACAATAGATCTACTGGAAATCATGAAAACAAATCCACAAATAATCGCAGACAGTGGACGAAAAACAGATGACAGTGTATACCAGCATAACTGGTTCATTGAGATGCTAGTGCTGAAACAAAAGGTGAAAAATGACCATCACATGCATGCAGCACACCGATGACAAATTTCCTTAATCATTAAATCCTGTGTGATGCTAGAAAAGCAGAGAGAGGGGGGGAAGGAATGGAGACAGAGACAGAAAGACAGAGAAAGACAAAGGGAAGGACTTCTGCTTACATCTCCAGCCAGAACACCTAATGCCAGGTCCTTCTTTAAGCAACTAAACATCAAATGACAACAAAGATCATGCATGATGTCAACTGCCTGTACAGTGAAATTGTGAAGTGCAGTTAATACATTCATCATAAACATGGAAGCCCAGTTTACAACTGGCATTGCCGAGCCTCCTGACACCAACAGTTAAACCATGAGCATCTAAAATGCACGGCAGTTTAATGAAAAACGATAGCACTAATTAATGTAGTATACATAACAAGCAAGTCTATATGCACTCAGCAGTGCAAAGGTAATTTTAGCTAATGATGATATTTGAGATTTGCTGACTACACAGTCATGCAAAGGTAGGCAATACATGTACATTACTGCAAATAAATAGCTGGTAAACTCGTTAAGCTTATGTACACATAACACACAATTTGTATGGCGTGCCGCCATGCCTTCCAATGGACGTGTGTTAAAGACATTTCACTATACTATCATACTCACCCAAAAAAGCAAACAAGAAGCAGGAATTCATAATGAGTATTAATGACACATAAATTAAACTAAATAAACTTATATCCAACCATTAGAATATTTAGCCAACACCAATTCGTACAAATTCTAAAGAGATTCAGTCAGTATACATCTTAAATTTTGTAAGTACATCACATCAAATGTCAACACATACGCTACACAGTGGCTGACAGAATTTTTGCAGGATCAGAATTTATAGGTGTTCAAGATGACAATTCTGTTTGTTTTGCACTAGAGCACATAATTCCCGTCTTGACTAAATTGCTCGTCACTCTACTCTGGCCTCCCATCTAATCGAATAATGTGCTTAAACCGAGTCTTACACTCTGCAGCACGTTTAATTGGGCAAATCCCTAAATTTGACCATGTGTCCAACTATATGCTGGAGACATTACACTGGCTTCCTACTCATCAGCGCATTGAATTTAGGATCGCTGCTCTAGTTAGGCAATGTCAGTTTGGAATTGCCCCTGACTACTTGTGAGAGCTTTGTTGCTCTACGAGTACTCAAGTCCACCGCACCCTCCATTCTGCACAGAAGGGATTGCTCTTGGTCCCATTTGCATGAACTGCAACGATGCAGAATAGAGCCTTTTCTGTGATCAGCCCAGTGGTCTGGAATGGGCTCCCACAGGAGCTACGTCTACTTTCTGGGGTTAATACTGAAATATTTTGAGTAGTCCCCCTTGAAGAAGCGCTATATAAATTCTTGAATGAATGAATGTGTGTGGACGAGCACGTACCACACTCGGTACCCGCAACATTACGCAAAGTAGTACCGACTGACAATCGTTTTAACGATAGACTTACCAGCTAAGGACCCAACCGCCGACGACAGCTGAGTGAAGCCAAGATATCAGGATATTCTTCCACTTCCATCGATTTCGTTCGGCCACTGAATTGGGAATTGCATACCTCTCTACCGCTGGTCGTACACATAGAAATAATATAAACGAGACCAAGGCACTCGAGTAGCCGTAAACTCTTGGGATCGGCTCCAGAAGTTCATAATTTTCGAACTCTGGTTTCATCTTTTAAAAGTCCAGCTTCAACGTCAACATCCGCATTGACCAACATACAATAATCGTAAACTACAACCCACGCCGCAAAGTCTAGATCACTACACCTGCTGATGCTCAACTACAGATAATAATCATTCCAAATCCTACGCTACAATGATTCTCTCAAGCATGGCATACAACAACGCCTCACATCCGGGCTTTGCGGTCTAGTTTTCACCGCGTCTAATTGGCCATGCTTGCAATTGACCTATTTTCTATATCACTCATTGGCCATAGTACATCACACTAACTTCAGTTAACTGAACATCAGCAACAGTTCAAGCCGATTGGGCAATCATTGCAACATAATGCAACCAGCGCTACACGAAAAGTTAGAGATCCTGCGTGGTCGAGTGGGTTTGTAGCCCGCTCGCCCCGCCGGCGGCACGGGTTCGATTCCCGGTCGGTCGGTTTATCAGAGATTAATTTCTCGGATCTTTACTGCGGGTGACTCGGTCGCAATATAAACGTGGAGTACGAGGTTGTTCTCTGCCTCCGACGCTGATCATCTTCGATATGAAAAAGAGTCGTTAAACCCCAACATTTCATTTCACACGAAAAGTTGTAATGAAAATAGCACGAGCAAATGGTATAATAATATTTTACAAAACAATTATTGTTTATTAAGATTATTATCATTTATTAAGATTTATATTATCAATTCATTATATTTCTCGGGTGTGTAGTCTAGCCCTAGAGCATGGTGTAAGAAGGATGCCCTAGAGTAATGGGATAGCACAGTTTGTTATCTGTAGTGTGGTCGATCACCCCCAGTAACAAATACTTTCCGGGCCGCTATGCAGACGCTGCAGTCTATAGACGCTGCTCTACCATGTTGTCGGTATTTGTATTCCTCAAATTTCTGCCTGATTACTTCTATGTGCACAGTGGACATAGAATTGATTTTGCGCCCAATGTGAATGATTCAGTCGGATCAGTCCGGATGACAAACGAGGAAAATGAAAATGGTCAAAGTGTCAATGACAGACAAAGTACCTAGTACTTTGGGTATCGAGCACCTAGGTGCGGCCTCGAGTCTAGTGGCTTGCGCACTACTCGATACTGTTCCATGTCATACAGAGAATGCAAACTTCGAACACATCCCGTAGCAAATTGATCAATACCAACGTCGCGGTGTTGTCGGCAAGATCCGGGAACTTTTTAGTTGTTGTGTTGGAAACAAGATGGCGGTTGACGACGATGATGCCGACGTACCAGGTGCGCAAATTAAAAGTGCTTTTTCTGTTATATTGTGTACTTTCATGCTGTCGTATAGTTATATTGTTTTATAGGTAGCCATATTGCATTGATGATAAAGTGTGAAGACTTTTGATTTAGGTGAACTAGGAATGATGAACTTGCAGTTGTTAAACAACCTTGTATCTATGCTGGAACATGTTTGCATAGGCTACGTTATCAACAATAACAACGTTACAATATTATACGACCATGTAATTATCATTGCTGCAATCATGGTATGGGTTGTGAGATTACTGTTGGCTGTGATTTCCAATATTTACTAATGGTCTTGAATAATTCGTTAAAAGCTCAAGTTTAATTGGGCACGGTGCGAAACTCAATTCCCAAAACGAATAACGGCCTGATCCCCGAAATGGATTTCCACAAGCCTAATGATGTTTAGACACTAAACTGCGTTATCACCAACACTTAATATAAGTAGCGAATTTTGACGGAAGTTTTTACTTTCCATCACGATGAAAATGTAGAGTTCTTAGTAAAACTGTGTGTGTTATTTGCATATATACAAAAATGTGTGTGGATGAATATTTTTGTTTTATTTTATTTTTTAAATAGAAACTGGCGCTGTCTTTACATATGGGAAAAGTAAATTTAATAACAACGAACCAGGAAAGTTCTGGCTACGAGATGAGACTTTCATACTCGTGTCATGTGGCGATGAACACACTGCACTCATTTCTGGTTAGATTTGATTTCTTGTATATATCCTGTACGGAAAGTGAAGCTCCTACATTTCATATGCCAAATGTAGGGAAGGGTTTAATTTTTTGCTGCTTTTCGGACCATGAACCTTAATATTATGTCAATTCCAAGGACATGTGCAATTGTGCATGGGTCCAATCCATCATACGACTTGGCAAATGTTCTTCCCAGCATAAGCCATGAAATTGCACTTAGGAGAACTTCATGACAGAGCCATGTGGGTGCAAACAACTTGTCCTTAGTTCTTTCAGAGATTCTTGTCAGCAGGATCACATCTGAATCTCATTAGATACTAAACCAAACACCCTACCAATAGACCCAAGTTTTAAATACCAAACACCCTACCAGTAGACCCCAGTTTTAAATATTTCTCAGGGTCACACAGAAGCTAGTTGGGTGCGGTGGTGCAGGGGTATGTTTGGTGCCTTGGAACTGGAAGGTTGCGGGCTCGAATCCATCTCAAGCTGCCACTTAGGGACATTGAGCAAGTCTTTCAATCACAATTGCTCGTGCACTTTGGCTTGAAACTCCAATTCAGTATCTGCACTCTGGTCTGGAGCTCCTCTGGGTAGGAATCTTGAAGGGGCATGATAACAAGAGCTCTCATACATACATGTCAGAGGATTAGTTCAATTCATCTGTTTAATTCATCAATGGTCTGTGTCTGAGGTAAACAAAAACCAGAGCATGGTCATTGCTGAGGATTCTATGAGCTGAAAACCAACTTGAAATTTTAATATGAAGTTGTGAGTGGCTAATGTTGATATAATTTAACATAATTATGTTTTTTTAGTTTTTACATCAGCACAATTTTAATCATGGATGAATAAATTTTCTTTATAAGTGGAACCATTGTGTGATGGTTGTAGAGAGTGGAAAGCTCTTCATGTTTGGTGATAATGCCTGGGGTCAGTTGGGACTTGGTCATATGAACCCTGTACAGAAGCCCTCACGTGTAAAACGTAAGTGCTATTTATTTATTTCATTTGCAATGAAGTTATGCGCACAGATAGCACTTGCCCTGAATTGCTGTTCAGTTTGTTAACGAAGAATTTATCTGCCCACAGGCGTAGCACTTTGATAACTTTCAATGTCTTTGTCTGATTGTATAGCGTTAGGGAACTGCAGGTGCTTGTAATGTTTGAATTATGTGGGTACAATAATATTATCTAAAACTTGGTATCTGTCTTTTCAGAAGCACATATAGTCATTGATATTTTCGGATATAGAAATTGGTTGTAAAAATTTGAAATTTCTGTAAAAAAAATAATAAGAGGGAAAATTAAGAATTATTTTGAGAATGAAAATAGAACTAGAACTGAAATAAGCCTGAGAGAACTGAAATATGTATAGAAATAGGAATTGTTTTCAGAACAAAAATGATTACACTGTGGAGGACCATGTCTATTTGTTTGTATGTGCACTGGTTACAGTGCCCCTTCAAGCTCTCTACTCAGAGGCGCTCCTGACTATAATGCGGAAACTACATCAGAGTTTCATGCCGAAGCGCTGAGCAATTGTGAGTAAAAGGACTTGCCCAAGGTCCATACGCAGCGACTTGAGGTGGATTCGAACCTGCATCTCTCTGGCTGCAAGGCAAGGAACATACCCGCTGCACCACCGCGCCCCACGTACACTACACTACTGTTGTTTGTGGGACAATGCTTTCTGACTTCTAGTGCTCAGTTTGATAGCGCATTTTCTTTGTAAGGATTGCTAACTGCTGGACGATGCAACATAATGCGCAAGTCTTTAGAAATTAGAGTGTTTCTTAAACTGAACTAAAACATTTGACGTTTAGGTTATCTGACCATATTACAAGTTGGAGCTGTCTCGCAGCTGTGTTTTTGCAATGTTATTTGATAACTGAATTTGTATAAAATATTTCTTCAGAATTGCAATTGAAAGAACTGAAATTATTTTATAACTATTTTTGGGCCCCTGGAACTGAAATTATTTTAGAATTATTTTTGGGCCCTGGAACTGAAATTATTTTATAACTTGAACTAGAACTGAAATTATTTCAGAACTTGAATTAGAACTGAAATTATTTCAGAGCTTCAGTTAGAACCTAAATTATTTCAGAGCTTGAATTGGAACTGAAATTATTTCAAAACTTGAATTTGAACTGAAATAGGAATTATCTTCGGAATAGAAATAGAATTTGGACTGAAATTAGATCCTTATAACTGAAATAGAACTGAAATTGGGAATTAATTTTAGAACCGAAATATCACTGCTTATGGGTGCTCTAAATATATTTGATTACGTTCTTATTTGTGTGATATTTTGGTGCTTATGGGAGTTGCATTCTATATTCATGATTATTTATATTGTTTTTAGTCTTAAAGAGTGAGAAGGTTATCAAAGTGGCATGTGGAAAATCGCATACGTTAGTCGTAACAGGTAATAAAAATATTTAATCAAATTTCATTATTTTAAATTCTTCAGACTTTATGTTCATTGCATCTTCTTCATTTTCTAGCTTTCATAAGTATAAACAATATCAGAAATGCATTGTGATTATTTTCTAGCATTCAAAAGTATAAACAATGGCAGAAATGCATTGTGATTATTTTCTAGCATTCAAAAGTATAAACAATGGCAGAAATGCATTGTGATTATTTTCTGGCATTCAAAAGTATAAACAATGGCAGAAATGCATTGTGATTATTTTCTGGCATTCATAAGTATAAACAATGGCAGAAATGCATTGTGATTATTTTCTAGCATTCAAAAGTATAAACAATGGCAGAAATGCATTGTGATTATTTTCTAGCATTCAAAAGTATAAACAATGGCAGAAATGCATTGTGATTATTTTCTAGCATTCAAAAGTATAAACAATGGCTGCATTGTCATGTGTGTGTTTCAGCTTCTGGCAAGCTGTATAGTTTTGGTGCTAATGGTGAAGGACAACTCGGGTTGCAAGAGGATGGAGATCGCATCTCTGTTCCAAAGTGTGTCAACCTTCCAACACATTCAACGCTTAAAATGGTTGCTGCTGGTGCTGAGAATTCGGTGCTCCTTACAGGTGACCAGCACAAGAAATGATGCTAAGAGCACTTTACTGAATAGCTGCTATGTCTGTATGCTACTCATTCGTTGTCATTCACCTGTGGCAACTTCAGCGTATACCATCGACTGATGATCACAGCAGTGCATGACTTATGTCAACCTTAATGTGGCTTTAAATTACAAGAAATGTAATATTAGGAAAAAAATTATGTGTGTACCTGGTAATTAAAAATGTAACTGTGCATGTATTCTCATACTTAAAATAATGCATGCAGATACCTCTTGCAAGTAGCTGTCTAGTGTGAAGGCATTTGCAAGGATAAATCAAGATAGAGGCAAGTGGATGTTAAGTTCTCACCATTTCCACATGGCTAGGTTCATTATGCCATGAGAATAAAGGATGAGCTATATAAGAAAGTATGACTGTGTGACATCAGGGTGGTAGTCATGTCTCATTAAGTGCTAGAATGTTAAATTTTTTGCTTCATTTGGTGATTTGTTAGACGAGGAAGTTTGAATCAGATTGGAAACAGCAATCTTAAAAAAATCAAACAATCTAAAGGTGACTGAGGTTTGTGGCTTTAGGAGTGATCAACTAAGGCTAAGTTCAATATCACTGGAGAAACGTATGAGAAGAATTATGTGCATTGATGTTCCAACATATTTTTTATTCAAAAATATAATAAAACTGCTAAAACGGTGACTACGACTAAGTGTAGTCATGGCATAATAATTTGCATGGTCTGCTCTGAAATCATGACTTGAAAACCAAATTGGTAAGTTGAGTTAAGGGACTTTAACCCAATCCCGCCTGAATTGTTTTTGGGATATCTATGAAATTATTGGTACCTATACTAGACTAACAATACTGCAACAGTGGTCACACTTAAGCATAATAAAGTATATATTTTCAGAATCAGCAAACGTAAGGCAATTAAATTTCATATTTCACGGTGATGAACCATTCATTTATATAGCGCTTTTAGCATACCAAAGGCCAAAACAGTCATCGATAAGCATTTTACACAGCATTTGAGGGCCAACAGTCCAATATTGGTAACAAATAAGCATACAAAACCATATATATTCAGAACCAGTAGTCTTTTGCATATATAATCCAGATTTCATATCATGAGCAAATGGTTAATTTATATAGCGGTATTATAATCCCAAAAGATAAAACAGTCACCAATAGACATTTCGACAATGAATCATAAGGACAGCAATTCAACAAAACCTTACAAGAAGTCATAATAAAGTATATATTTACTGAATCAGCAAACTTCTGGCTATAAATTCATGTTTTACTTTGAAGAAATATTCATTTATATAGCAACTTTAGATTTCCAAAGGGCAAAGTACACAATAAACATATCGGCACTGCTCTCCGACTTCGGCATTATTTAGCAATGCGGAGTCCGAACAACAAGACTCGGTATCAGACTGGGCTAAAATCGAAACTATTTACGTCCCACACGCTGTCTGTGCACCGGCACCTTCAAATCTCGGACGAATTGATCGTCAAAAGATGAAAATTCATGGTCAAAACCATTCATGACACACCTAAAACATTTCGGAACTCAGGACAATTTTATCCCTCACTTCAAACTTTTTTTGGGACTCCAATATATAACTTTTGTCAACAAAAAATACATCGAATTGTGCGGAATTGTTCGGACTTCACCTCTGATTTTTTTTACACACAACGAAATAGCTTATAGCCTGCTTCAATGCCTCCCGTTTCGGGGCCGTACGGACCCGATCCGGCGGGAATGGGTTAAATCCCAGTTTGAATTGTGACTTTCTAGTCTCAAGTCCGAGTCCACAGAAACTCAATCACAAGTCGGACTTGAGTACTTGGCCAGACTTGAGTTTTGCAGCAGTGTATCACTGCATCACTAGCATCTGGTACCAATTAGATATTTAAAATAATAAATCTTGAAACAAACATAGACGTACTTTGTGTAAAGCAGTCGTAGCAAGTCACAAATGCAGCAATGCTATCCTAGTCTCGATGATTATTCCGAATTGTTTTGTTGCAAATAAAGCGCATTAGAAAATGTTTCAAAGCATAAACGATGGAAATGTAGACAGTGAGTTGTTCATGTTTTTGTCTGTTTTATCCTGCTGTGTTGCTGTTGCATTTCATTTTGTTGAGCATAAGAGAAACTGTTTATGATCTTGTAGAGTCCGGAGAGGTTTACGTGTGGGGTTGTGGAGGTGATGGTCAGTTGGGCTTAGGAAGTGTTGAGAAAGCACCACTTCCAACTCATCTTTCGTTTGAAGACAAAATTGCTCACATTTCCTGTGGCTATTATCACATGGCAATTGTCACGGGTAGGTTAATGTTGAAAGCAATGTCTTCATGAAATAAACAGGCATACACGTCTGAGAGACTGTTGTTGAGAGATCACTGAAATAATTATGATCGTCTATTAGGTGATTTGTGATTATTTTGTGCAGTGATGTTTGCATCGAAGCTTGAACTTTAATATTAAATAACAATAATAGTAATGATAACATTGGTAACAATAATATTTTTTATTAATTCAAACTGACAAGTTTGCATTAAGATTACATCATAATAAGTTTAGCAGAAGTTGAATTTAACTCTTATGCCCTGCAGCTTAGTTTACAGGTGCCCTAGCTAGTAGAAGTCATTTGATGTCAGCCAAATGGGGACATAGCAAAACTCCATCCTTCTGACCTTTGTGCCAGCATGTTGCCATTTAACTATCTCTCCTCACCATCCCATGGCAATGTTTCTCAGCAGTTTCCATGTAGGCATATGACAAGATGTGTTATCTACCCTTTGTTCTCTTAGAATTGATTCTCTTGCCAACTACATCTTTGTTAGACGTTGCTTTGTTTTTAGGTTTCTTAAATTTTGTCTTTTTTACAGCAACTGGTCGACTGTACACGTGTGGAGACACAGATTCTGGGAAGCTAGGTCTTGGTGAGGAGAACAGCATTCACAATGTTCCACAGCTGGTGAATGGCATTCCAGAGAAAGTAGTGTCAGCCTCGTGTGGTAACAATCACACGGTTGCTCTGACAGGTAGGTAGCTTGCTGCCTCTTCTTCTTCTTCTTGTTGCTTTGTAACGTAGATGTCTTTTTGTTTAATCTATATTTATATCTTCATTGTATAAAGTAGAATGGTTGCTTGTCAATTCATGCAGAACGAAAATTTATTTGCTTTTAATGAGTATGGAGCAGAATTTCTTGCAGAAATGTTAGAATTAATTATAACAACACTGATGATTTTACAATGACTTTGAATAATAATAATAATCCTGGTGACAGTTGACAGTGAGTTCTAAAGTCTATTGCAGCTGTTCAGCCTTAACTCTCTATCAACTTCTAATTGACGTGATCTCTATTTTGCAGTAGTATTTGCAATCTGTCAAAAAAAAGCTGCATCTGAAACATAATTTTAGAATATTTTCTGGAATGGATATGAAATTTTAGATTGTGTAGCATAGCACTATTGTACAGCTGAGCAATGCCATTCTGGTTTCTAGCGACGGGCAAGGTTTATACGTTTGGCGATGGGTCAAATGGTCAGTTGGGTCACGGTAATCTACTGCTTAACACGTACAGTCCACATCTGATGAATGGACCGATCAAAGCAACCAAAATTGTGTTCACGTCTTGTGGTGAAAGCCATACCGCACTCATTTCCGGTGAGTTGCTTAAATGCGTAGTGTTCATTTGAATGTACATGTTATGCAATTAAACAGGAAGTGCAGTTAAGCAGCCATATGTTATGGAAGCTGTGATTTGGATCTTGTTCTGTAAATAGAAACTCTATTCATGGTTTCAGTGACACAGTGCAGCATTATACGAAATGTTCAGTTGTGGCACCTTGTCTGTCTGGAACAATCCTCTCATTTAGATCCACCTGATGAACTAAGCAGCACAGATGCTGGTCTAAGCGTTGAGCTGACGATGTGTTAGAATTGCTTCAAAGTCATCATCATTATTGTCATTACAAGACTGATTGATGGCTGTATTACAATTGAAATCTCCTACTTTTCTTGTTGCATAATTTGCAAGAGAAGTTTGAATAGTCACTCCTCTTCGTCTGTCTCTTTTGTTCGTTGGGTGGGAGGAGGAGGAGGAGGTCTCACTTGGACCATATTGGAGTGTATCTGTTTTCTGGTCAGCAAAGAGAACTTCTTTTGTAGTGTCAGCCTGCAGGACATTTACCCTTACAACTGCATCGGAAATGATGTTGACTTTAATATGGTGTTAAAATTATTACCATGTCTTCTTTAACTTTTATTATTTCAAGGTTCATAATGCCAATTACGCTCTAAGCAGAATACCCTGGCAATGATGTGGGATATGATTCATTCATGTAGATGAATTTGACTATGATCAGTTTTCAATGCTTCATGTTCACTACCTCGACTCTCCACGAACCGTGCAGTGAGAGATTAGTTTCTATGAAAAATGCAGATCTCTCCAGATAAATGCTTGAAGTATTAGAAAACTCCATTTGATTCATTCATGCATTCATTAAATGAACTTGTAATGTATAGCACCTATTGTTTTTGAACGAATTGTTAATTGCATGTTTTTCAGACTTTCTTTTGACTTTTTGTTGGGTTTATGGACCGTAGCAACATACTGGTAACTAACCTAACGAGGAAATCATTTTTGACATGCGTGCTTCATCTTATTTTAATTTCACGTAAACCAGAGTGCTGTGTAAGTAGTTGGTCATCATCAAGAATACGTTTACATTAAGTTCAGGATGATGAGCGTCATTTTAAAATATTTGACTTTTGATTGGCTCTATGAATGCTGTACGTCTATTGCCATGTCTGAACACCAGAATGCGGACAACAATTGGTCAGTTCAAAAATTTTGTTTGTATGTGCACTTGTTATAGCGCCTCTTTAAGCTCACTACTCAGAGACGCTCTCGACTACAGCGCGAACCCTGCATCGAAGTTTCACGCCAAAGTGCTGAGCAGTTGCGAGTGAAGGACTTGCCAAAAGTCCCTACATGTCGACTTGAGGTGGATTCGAACCTGCAACCTTCCGACTGCTAGGCAACGAACATACCCACTACACCACCGCGCCCCACACAAGAATATTCTTATCTTATAAATCTTAAATACTCTCAAATATTCAGATGTCACCATTTGTGTCTCTCATTCTAAACATCAGCCATATATATCCTTCATTTGTTGTGGATTTAATGTCTTTATATCTGGTGCCATTTTATTTTGCTTTTTAAGATCATGGAGTGCTTTATACGTTTGGAGATGGGCGACATGGAAAGCTGGCGCTGTCGGAGGAAAACTTTGCCAATCAGTTTTTACCAACGCCAGTCACGAGATTCCGAGGATTCTCCGTTCAACAAGTGAGTTCTTTTACGCCTCCTTTCCTTAATTAATCTTTTACCCGTTTGCCCCGAGAATATCCGCTGAAAACAGGCTTAAAATTTAAAAATGAACTGGTAAAGGGTTAACCCCATCAGTTCATCAAGTGCAACTTCACTGCCTGCTTTCTAGTGGAGGAAGGATGATGAGCAGATTCCTTACAGCAGCGTTGATCATGATTGCCTTAGTCACTAAGTGATAAAGTTTTGATGACATCAATATTTAGAATCTCAGAACTCTTCTGCTGCCGTCTTGAGCCAATGCAAATGAAATGAGCGCCTCAACTACATGCATGCTACTTTTATTGGAAAAGTTACATAAATAATTTTTGGTTTAAAATTTGTCATAATTCTTAGTTCTCACTCGGAGCTGTATAAATTGTGCTTGTGCATTATTCCCTTTTGCCAACCAGAGCGTAGATTTAGTTATTGCAGCAACAAATCTTCAGCTCTTGATGCATATTTCTCAATTGCATAAAGATTTTCATTGTTTTATGTTCAGTCTGTATTTGATGAGATAGCGTGCTATTGTGTGTTAAAGTTCTGAATATAAACGATGACGATAATATAGAATAGTGTCTGACATACATACCTGATCTGCTCGTAAAAGTAAGTAAGTATATTCTTTTTTAAGCCTGTTTGAGATAAGCCTCACTGTGGTATACAGACATCGTATTGACAAAGTCAATGGGAGAATAGCATTCTTCCTATAAATGTTTTTTGCATCATAATATTGTCATTGATGGCAAAACTGTATTTAGGTGTCGTGCGGAGGCTGTCATTTGCTTGTCATTGCCAAACCAAAACCAGATGGAACGGAAGAAGAAGCTTCAGAGGAGTCGGTTTATGAGGTCGAAGAAACGCGAAAACACATCTTGATCGGCGATGGAATTCGAAAGAGTGACAGTTTCAACACGGCTGACCTGTTGGGCAGCATTTCCGCTCGAAACCGTCGTCGAGAAAAGCAACCGGTGAGAGGAAGACTTTCATGGTTCACTGAATACTGAAGAACAATTGCTTTTAAATATCATTGTCGTCGTTGGTTAAGCAAAACATGGTCAGAGGTTGGTTGGATGACTACAGAGAATATATTCTAGATGTGCGAACCTGTGAACGAGAGTTTTCTAATACAAAGCAGCAACTTAAATGCTTGTCTCTATGGTCTGTTGAGAATGCCTGCACCTGATGGGTATAATATAAAAAAGCCATTCTCTTTGATTATGGTTTGGTGTCAGGTCGGGACCGCCTCTAAGGAGTTCTCTTGAAGTAATGCTATATAAATGTTCGATTACAATTACAAAATAGCAGATTATAAATTGTTCCCTCAATGAACTTATTGTATTTTCCAGATTATACGTTGCTCCACAGTGTTGCAAACATGGCAATTTTTACTTGCTAAATATAAATAATTTTTATATTAAAATTAAATCTCATGCTGTTTTATAATAAAAAATTTTTGAAAATTTGGTGTATGTTTTGGTTTTATAGTAGTCTTAGTTATTTTGAAATTAAGGATTAAAACTTTTACTGTTTGCTGCGATTTTTGTCATGGTAGGTACTTCATTCTGTACATAGTACTACATATCATAGCTGAAAGATCCAAGGATAATATCTTGACTGAGCTCAGAGCTGCCGTTTGCAATTAGGGTAAATGCATCAATCAGTTCACCCCTTTGTATAAGTGCCACCCACAGCCCTCATGTAAAAAACCGCTATTGTCCCAAAAATATGGTATCTTCGTTTGTAAGTTTATACTACTATTTACTCTCTATTTGGTTGCTTTTTTCAAAGGAATACATTCAGGCATTAAGCAGAACTCTGCCTTCCTTAAATGGTGCCAAGACATTGCCATCTTTGACAACAAACAAAGTGGATGGTATCCAGCCAAGTAAAGAATTGCTAATTACACCCAGGAAAGGTGAGATTCATTTTCAAACTATTTATATTATAACCGTAGTTATTAAGTGCCACGATCTAATAACAAGGATGAAACGAATTGTTGAGTAAATATCACTTAAGGATAAATGATCGACAGGTGGCAGAATTTGTCTAAAGACGACGGCCACGAAGGTATGCTGAAAGATTACTGAGATGCTTTTTGCTAAGTCCTGTGCAAAACAGAAGAATCTTGAAGTGCTGTACATGGAGTACATATACATTGAAGGACATTTTGTTGGATTCCAAGCTGAGGTTTCGATTCCCATCAAATTCATGAGCTACTGTACATATCAGAAGCAGCTTTGTTAAAAGAATTAACACAAGATGCTTTGCTCAGTTGTGTCTGATGGAATTCTCAATTAAAGTTCTTGATTGGGATTGAAATCTGAAAGTTCTGTTCAAGTGCAGAATTCCGCTGAACATTGCAGATGCCTTTACATGAGTCTTTTGTTTGATATATACGTCTTGGAATATATGTGTTTCTTGTTGTAGAAGTGTCATTATCATTATATACATCTTGGAATATATGTGTTTCTTGTTGTAGAAGTGTCATTATCATTATATACATCTTGGAATATATGTGTTTCTTGTTGTAGAAGTGTCATTATCATCAGTTCCACTTCAACGGTCGAAACCTCGTTCAGACGCAGAGTCCATTGACTCGAGCATAGTAAGTCATTTCAACTAGGATGTCAAAAGACAGTCAGTTAATTCATTTCTACTAGGATGTCAAAATGACAGTCAGTTAAGTCATTTCTACTAGGATGTCAAAAGACAGTCAGTTAATTCATTTCTACTAGGATGTCAAAATGACAGTCAGTTAAGTCATTTCTACTAGGATGTCAAAATGACAGTCAGTTAAGTCATTTCTACTAGGATGTCAAAATGACAGTCAGTTAAGTCATTTCTACTAGGATGTCAAAAGACAGTCAGTTAATTCATTTCTACTAGGATGTCAAAATGACAGTCAGTTAAGTCATTTCTACTAGGATGTCAAAAGACAGTCAGTTAATTCATTTCTACTAGGATGTCAAAATGACAGTCAGTTAAGTCATTTCTACTAGGATGTCAAAATGACAGTCAGTTAAGTCATTTCTACTAAAATGTCAAAATGACAGTCAGTTAAGTCATTTCTACTAGGATGTCAAAAGACAGTCAGTTAATTCATTTCTACTAGGATGTCAAAATGACAGTCAGTTAAGTCATTTCTACTAGGATGTCAAAAGACAGTCAGTTAATTCATTTCTACTAGGATGTCAAAATGACAGTCAGTTAAGTCATTTCTACTAGGATGTCAAAATGACAGTCAGTTAAGTCATTTCTACTAGGATGTCAAAATGACAGTCAGTTAAGTCATTTCTACTAGGATGTCAAAATGACAGTCAGTTAAGTCATTTCTACTAGGATGTCAAAAGACAGTCAGTTAATTCATTTCTACTAGGATGTCAAAATGACAGTCAGTTAAGTCATTTCTACTAGGATGTCAAAAGACAGTCAGTTAATTCATTTCTACTAGGATGTCAAAATGACAGTCAGTTAAGTCATTTCTACTAGGATGTCAAAATGACAGTCAGTTAAGTCATTTCTACTAGGATGTCAAAATGACAGTCAGTTAAGTCATTTCTACTATGATGTCAAAAGACAGTCAGTTAATTCATTTCTACTAGGATGTCAAAATGACAGTCAGTTAAGTCATTTCTACTAGGATGTCAAAATGACAGTCAGTTAAGTCATTTCTACTAGGATGTCAAAATGACAGTTAAGTCATTTCAACTAGGATGTTAAAATGACAGTCAGTTAAGTCATTTCAACTAGGATGTCAAAATGACAGTCAGTTAAGTCATTTCAACTAGGATGTCAAAAGACAGTCAGTCATTTCAACTAGGATGTCAAAATTACAGTCAGTTAAGTCATTTCAACTAGGATGTCAAAATGACAGTCAGTTAAGTCATTTCAACTAGGATGTCAAAAGACAGTCAGTCATTTCAACTAGGATGTCAAAATGACAGTCAGTTAAGTCATTTCAACTAGGATGTCAAAAGACAGTCAGTCATTTCAACTAGGATGTCAAAATGACAGTCAGTTAAGTCATTTCTACTAGGATGTCAAAATGACAGTCAGTTAAGTCATTTCTACTAGGATGTCAAAATGACAGTCAGTTAAGTCATTTCTACTAGGATGTCAAAATGACAGTCAGTTAAGTCATTTCTACTAGGATGTCAAAATGACAGTCAGTTAAGTCATTTCAATAGGATGTCAAACTGACAGTCAGTGAGTCAAATTGCAAAGAAATCACCATGTGCTTTTAAACTCTTTGGACTCCCAAGCATGACTGAAAGCAGTGTTGTTCATAAGGCTAATTTCCACAAGAGATCTCAGGTTAAATTTTACCACTACCACTAAGCCACACTGAGTAGTAATAATATGTGCAGTCAACTTTGCCAATAGCTACAAAATAATGAACAAAACATTGCAGTGTTGATTCTGCTTAAGTTCTACAAAGAATACTGGTGTAATTGTCTAATTGACAGAAGTCAATATATATAATTCAAGCAATCAGAGAAGAACTATTATAAATGAAATGGTACATCGCCCATGTACCAACATGTCTGAAAATTTATTTGTTTGTTTAGGTTAATATTTTCATTGTATGTAACAATTTCATGGATGTAATACTGGCTACATGCCAAGACTGTTGGATAAAACTGGATTGAAAATCATAATGCTAAAAAAATTTAAAACCTGGTGTTTCACGTGTGAATGTGTGGTTACATTTTTATATTTTTATACAATACAATATATATATATATTAATGACTTTGCAGGATGAGGATACAAAAGGAAGTCCAAAGGGATCAACATCTCCACTGCCAACACCTAAGCCAAGAGTTCACCAAAGAACCGAAAAGTCTAATGAAACGGTAGGATGATGTGGAGTTGCAAGGTGACACTGTTAAATTTGCGCTAAGTAACATTGTTATGCTATTGTTGGTTGCTTGATCTAAGAAAAGCAGTTTTCCTATTTCTTCATTGATCTGAACTTTTCTTTACCACAAAACTCGTTCTGTGAATGGTGTTGTTCAGAACTTTGCCATTTAAATGTATACTTTGGTAATTTTTTTATGATGTGTTCTTTAATATGCTTTATAAAATGAAATTGCTAAGTGGTTACTGATTTGCTGACTTTCAGGTTTTCGTTGAATATTTCTTTCTTCAACTTGCTTGTCTCTGTGTGATTTCAGCCAGTGCCAACACCTCGAGCAAAATTAGCGCCTATTGTTGCGGTTGCTGCTGCTGCAACAAAGGAAGATGAAGAGAGTGGAATTGAAGACAGTGATGACGAAGATTCACATAAGAAAGGCAGTGATAAAAGTGGTGATGATGTCGATGGTCATGGCAGCGGCAAAGAGATTAAACAATCAGAATTCGTCCATAAAATCGAGGTATAAAATATGACTACTTTAGTGAGATTGGAAATATTGTTTCTTCAATCAATTAACAACTAAATACTTACTCGTCATTGTTGAATGGGATGGGTAAAGAAAGTTAGCAATAGTTCTAAAATTGTTTGAGGTATGAATGCTAGTTACTTTTGCTACTGCCAGGTGCGTTAATATGTCTTTTTCAGGACAATTACACTTTATCAGCAGTCACATGTGTGGTTTGAACTTTCCTGATTTTAGGAACTACATCAGACTTCATCAGTAACGAAAGTTGAGACAGGATCTCTAAAGAGCTCTAGCGAGGATGAGAACAAGAAAGACAATGAAAAAACAAAGACAGGAGAAGCAAACCACAAAGGTACAATGTTAGAGTATTGTTTGTCAAATCATATAGAGAACAATGCAACTGATAATTGGAAGTTTCTAACCCCATGTGTTTTAGTTTTACAAACACTTGATTTATAGCAACTCTTGAGCATCTCAGAAAGGCATTTCCTGTGCAAAGCCTAAATGATCTTGTCGTCATGAAGAACACAAATTCATAAGTAAGCAGGCAATGAACAGATAACTGGATATGGAATTTTGTTTCTGTGCACTGCAATTCTACGTGACTAGAAAGATTATGCACCTTTCATAGATGTGTGAAAGCAGACAAAACTATAATCGAGCTTCATGGTGACATCTGACATGTGACATCCATAAGGCTTTGCTTTCAGACTGCGATTGATTCCAATTTGTGTGTATTATGAGAAAATGGTACAAAGCAGTCTTCGGATTATGTTAGAAAGAATTTAATGGTACACAGCAAATAATTGATATTTATGTCTCTGATCTTATAGAAAAGAAAAAGCGCAAACGACTTTTTGGAAAGAAAAGCAAGAAAGTAGAGAGTGCGGACAGAAAGTCTGACGATGAAAGTGATGAAGAGAAATCAAATAAAGCAGAAAAAGAGAAGAAATCGAAGAAAGAGAAGAAAAGTAAAAAGATGAAGAAGAAGGAGAAGTCTAAAGATACAGACGATGAGAATATTGACAAAGACGAAAGAACCTCAAAAACAGGTTTACCTAAATTCAATGCTTCGATTAATTTAATGCAGGGGCGCCGTTAGGCGTACGCACGTACGCAAGTGCGTACAGCGCGGAAAGGCTAAAAACATTTTTTTTTACAAATTGTAAATTAAAGAATTAAAGCGTGAAATATTAAAAGCGATGAAATTCTATTGAATCTATTGAAATTTTATAATCTTTAGAATATACGTACGTACTTACTTACTTACTTACCTACTTACCTACACTCTAATAGAGAGCCATCTTGGCATTGAGCGTCTTCGGGTATATCTTCGTGTGCGTCCGTTAATATATAAGGTCGTTGGTGCGTCCCGGTGTAAAGGTTTCAAATTACCCCCTACTAAACATTACCACCCGGTAACTTGAAACCGGTTTCAGATTACCCCCGGACACTAGATTTGCATCAATCATCGCATTTAGGGCACTAAAAAATCAGAAAAATCACCCAGCTTCTTGTTATGGTCTGAAGATTTTCATCCGTCATCCCACTTCGTGGTTTGTTATCAATATTATTTTTAATCGGACAAAAATAATAGCCTCGAAGACATTTCTCCATGTAACTTCAGCGGCGATTTAGTATTTTAGTTACAGATAAAAATATTTATAACAAACCACGAAGTAGGATGACGCATGAAAATCTTCAGACCAAAATAGGAAGCGGGATAATTTTTCTGATATTTGTAGTGCAATAAATGCGATTGATGCAAATTACAGTTTGCAGGGGGGGTAATGTTTAGGAGGGGTAATAATTTGAAGCCTTTAGGCCTACACCGGTTAGGCTCTATAAGAGACTTACTTCATAAATAGTTAAACTGTAACTGGCTTGCGGATGAATTTTGAAACGCTTTGTTGGTAGTTAGGCCTGTTTAAACTGTGAAAAAGTTCAACCTCTATGCGTATACCCAGGGCTTAAAGTGTGCCAGGACGGTCATGGACGGCGTCCAGGCACTTATTTTCGAGGCTGGACGCCGTCCTGCCACTTATTTGGCCAGCACTGCCTGGACGGTCGTCCATGACTGCATGCATGGACGGCGTCCATGCAGTTACGGACGACCGGCCATGACTGCCTAAAAATGGCTCCATTTGAGGTCGACACAGCCAAAAATGCGCTGGTCGCTGGGGCTCCGCCCCAGACCCCATGCACTGCGGGAGCTTACGGTAAAGACAAAAACCTTTCTCTTTTACAATAACATTTTTATTTCTATTGTTATCCTAGTAGCTTGCGACACTGAAAAACCAAATATTTTTGAAGTTTTCGCGACTTTATCATTCACAAATAGCTGGCAAAAAAGAGCCTAAAATGGCTCCATTTGAGGTCGACACAGCCAAAAATGCGCTGGTCGCTGGGGCTCCGCCCCAGACCCCGCTGGGGGAGCTTACGACGCTCCCCCAAACCCCCTAGTCGGGACGGGCTTCGTGCCTTCGGCACTCGCAACTTCGCGCCTTCGGCGCCGCCACTGATGACCAATTACAATACAGCGTCTTGGCACTTCTTTTTTTACACTTTAAGCACTGCGTATACCCAAAATGGAGCAAAAAGCTTAATAATGCTGGTAATACCTCATAATCGCCAGTAGGCATATGCGGTATATACATACATATAGAATATATATAATTATAAGCTCGTATCGATCGTTGTTCGCTTCATATTATTTTGTGCAAGTTGTGCGTACAGAAAAAAAATCCTGGCGGCGCCGCTGATTTAATGTACTGAATTTTTGCCTAAATATTGGTGAGTGAGCATTGGGTATGACATTTCAGCTATAGCACTCTTGTAGAATATATGGACTGAAGGACACACACACACAAACACATACACGAACACATTAATAGTTAACAGCAACAACATCATACAACTGAATGATTATATTGACGGTGACAAGACGTTGCTAATTTCACTCAACAAAAGATTTCCAGTGTCATTTGTCGCGGTGGGATTCAAACCCCGTTGATAAGTTTGATAAAACATTAATTAAAATCATCAACCATGTCACAATTAAACACCCAGCACTACTACTGTTACCACTCATAAATATACACACAGCAGGAGAAAACAAACTGATGATGTTAACAACAATAAACAATAATAATGATGACAATCAATGACTGAGATGATTGACATGTGCTTTTTCAGTTTGACGATTAATTATAATTTTATGAATAACATGTGCATATACATACATGTGTTCACAGGTACAGACAGGCGAGAAGGTGTCACCAAACTTAAATCTGATTCTGGTAAAAGTAAGCAGAAAGAGACTTCAGACATTGATGAAGATAGTGAAGAAGATTCAGACACTGATAAGAATAATGATAGAGAAGAGGATAAAGATACAGACAAAGAAGAAGATAGTGGGCACGAGAGAGATAGGGATGATAAAGATAAAAGTAAGGATAAGAAAAAAAGTAAGACCAAAGAGAAGGATAAAGAAAAGGAAAAAGAGAAGGAGAAAGAAAAGGAAAAAGAGAGAGAAAAACAAAGTAGTAAAGAGAAGAAGGGGAAGAAGAGTGATAAAGAGGAGAAAGCAGGAGACAGATCGGACGATGAAAATGATACAAAAACACGAAGCAGCATTGAAGGCCAGAAAACAACTGCTGAAGAGACTAAGAAAACTGAGAAAAAGGTAACGTTATATATATTTATATTCATATTATATGTATTTATATATATATATATTAAACTGATTATTTAATTAGCGTAGAGCACTTGACAAGTGTTTGTTAAGAGGTGTGTTGATTTATGTTAACCTGTTATTGGTACATTAAAGATAAATAGCGCAGATGACCTAAAGTTATCAACTCCATCAAAATGCTCATCAACTGCCATTCTGTTAAGAACTCCACATATCGAGCTAAGACTAAATTTATCTGACTACACAACCAGAAGCTACTTACTAAACTCAGCCATTGCAACATCCTCGCTTATAAAACCTTCTTAACTACCTATTGAACCAGGAGCTCACTTTTGCTTCACACATTCACCGCCTTGCCCACTATTATCTGACTATTATTATCAGCCCTGCCAGCTTTGCACCATTTCCCTCTCGTTCACTTAATGCCTAGTGTCACCACCACCCTATTGAATTCTTGTATATCAGCCTTGTAACGTAAGTACATGACAGAGTAGATTTATGTGTTTCGAGAATGTCAGCTCCCGGTCCAATGTGAAACCAAGGTCCCGAACAGCGAAGGCAAATGTGATCCCAGGACACTCAAGAGTTAAAGCTTCCAAGTTAAGTTTTGCAAGTTGTTGGTGAGTGCCAAGCCATATGTATTGGGTCTTGTTTGGATTTAGTCGTAAGCGGTTGGAAGACATCCAAGTTTCTAAGGTCTGCATGGCCAGGTTTATTGCCTGAACCGCAGTAGCAGCCGCAGACATTGTTGGTAGTAATGCACAAATTCAAAGTATACAAAAATTCCAGAACTTCAAGGCCACACAATAGAATGTATTAGACGAAGTTTCTCAAAGCAGTCACACAGGAGTGGCGCGTGCTGTCTCAGCTTGTGACAGAATGAATGCATTTAACCTATAGGCGTCAGGCGGTGCACACGAAGACGGAAGGCTACTATTCATCACATTGTGTAACTTGTTGATTGATTATAATATAGGCAAATATAATACCATATTTACGTTATATTGGTAATGATCGTAGGTTTCGGTGGGTGTAAATTTTTCAAAATTTAAATTCTTTGCAATCGTCTGACTACATTAAGCTCATGGCTATAGGAACTTTATAACTACATTTTTGCTTAAATGTCTATTTTCTAGAACGCCAAAGCTATACACTAAATAGCAAAAACACTGCTAGATACTTTGATACACATTTTCCTTGTAAAAAATAACGTACTTTATGATTTTTTAACTTGCGCAAAATTCGCGCAAATTTATCGTTTTTGGTGCGCATTTTTTCACTTTCTTGGTGCAAATTTCTGGGGGCCTAGGGGCCGTCCATAAAGTATGTCACGCTCCAGGGGGGGGAGGGGGTCCGAGAAAGTGTGACAGTTTGTGACAGGGGGGAGGGGGGGTCAGGCCATGTGTGACGTCACACATTTATTTTTTTTAATGATGTGTATTATATAATTGTCTAGTTTAATTTTTGCAATTTTTGTTTTCAAATTCAATCTACATTGAGTTACTGCTTCAATGAATAACTGTGACAACTGTTTGCAATTAACTATTCTACTATTAAAGTCATTTTAATAATGTGATAGTACTTTTAAGTGGAAACTTTACAGTTTAATAGTGAAGTGTGTTTTAGATTAAATTTGAATAAGGTGTTAATTACAAAAAAATTCGAAAGTGCGACGTACTTTAGGGGGGGGGGTCCGAGAAAGTGTGACATACTTTAGGGGGGGGGTCCGAGAAAGTGTGACAGTTTGTGACAGGGGGGAGGGGGGGTCAAAAATGGTCAAAAATAGCGTGACATACTTTATGGACGGCCCCCTAACTAATAATAGTAATATGATGCAAACTAAAATAGTCGTAATCCTATATGTTGTATGGTCAATGACAGCCATTCATAACATTTTCATGCAATGGTCAATACATTTCGTGTCTGGTATATTTTCAGCCTTCTCGAACGTGCACTGTCCTTTAGCCAGCCATCACATGAAAGCGAGATAGACATTGCTGTTGGCTGCTGCATCCATTCGAGATATCAATCAATATGTTAAATTATTCATTCAGACGTCACTCTTCAGCCAATCACTATATGTACAGATTTCTTAAACAAATCAGACAAATGTGAGAGAGTTGTAGACAGCTCAAATGCAAGGATATAGCCAGGGTTTAAATGAGGAAGTGTGATCAACCAATATCATGCACATGGTGGTTATGGCAGAGACAGTTACACAGAATTATACAGATGTCAAATACCCTGTAGTAGTCCTGTGCCTTGTGAACATTAAGAAGTAGAAGAGAATTTGATTAATAGTTCTAAGCTTCCAAGATTGTTTAACAATTTTTTCAATTGGCACCCTTTTACCCTATATTGAGTCAAAAGGTTCAATTATTTGTAGGAAATTAGAGTCGATAATTAATAAACATACTGCAGAATTTATGACAATTCAACTAATTTTCTTCAACATTAATTAGGTTATAGATTATAAGAAAATCATTGCTCTGCAGGCTGTTTTTATTGCACTTTAAACTCTGTGCACGGGATGCTTTGCTTATCTACTTTTTAAATTCTTTATCAAGTTGTTTACAACTGTTTTTTGATGATGAGAAATAATGCAACACTGATCATAATTGTAGGCAATGTGTTCATTCATTCATTCCGAAAACTTATATAGCGCCCCTTCAAGAAACCTACTCAGAGGCGCTCCCAGCCCAGCCACGGCTAAAAAGATAGGTCTTAAGCAACTGGTAGAAAGCAGGCAAATTATTCTGAGGTAGTAAGCGTAGAGCAAGTGGGAGCCCATTCCATATGGACGGGCCAACAACTGAGAAGGCTCGACGCTGTCTGGTAGCAAAGCGGGTTCGAGGGACCAGCAGCTCCCCATTGACCGAAGAGAGTAAGGCTCGGCGGGAGGCTATGTCAGAGACCAGATAAGTAGGATAGAGCACTACTAGTGAGGCACCATCAGACAAGTGCTGCTATACGTACGCAAAAATAATTGCTACCAGATAATTAGACGTCTGTATGAGATGCGCTGCGAGACTGGAAGCCAGGGAAAAACATCACGCATGTTATAAAACGTGCTGTGCCACTATCAGTTACAGTTGTGTAGATGTGTACAGAATACAATTTAATGTAGTCAAACACCATCGGGCAACTATAGGATAATACAGTTATAAATAGGCTAATGTGGATGTCATAATTAGACATTTATTTTTGCGTATGTATATTTTGCCGAGACCCCCCTACAACCCATGTATGCAAATCAACTAAATCCCGTGCCCCTCCTCTCCATGTGTGCGTAATATATGGACAGCTCCTTGTTGCAACTCTTATAGTCCAGACCTAACTATCTCACCTTTCAAATAACCGGTCAAGCACAAGCAGTCATCACATAGTTTTATCAGGATTCATAATTAAGTTTTGAGCTAGCTTCTGAATATGTCATATCCAGTTTAGTTCATATCATTTTACTATGTATCGTCATGTAACTAAGATATATATACCGGTATTTATTTGTTATAGCGCCCCTTCAAGCTCTCTCTTCTCAGAGGCGCTCCTGACTACAGAGCAGACACTGCATCGGAGTTTCACGCTGAAACTGTATATGTATGTAGGTATATATAATATGTATTTAATGTTTGCATTGGGGATGTGTATGCACAAACACAGAGAACTGATCAGCAAGTTAATTTTTGCTATAGTCCAAAATCACTCTGCCTAACCCCAAATTTCTACATACAATACACCTATGATGCACAGAGTACAAAACTGCCAGTGTCGTGTCTCTTCACACTTTAATGATGAGCTGCACTGGTTTCCCAGTCAATTTCAGCACACACACTTGTCATTAAAGGTAAGCAAATGAACCACATTGTACAAAATCAACAACAAAAACTCGTATTTGGTGGAAAAAAAATCACTGTGATGTGCCACAAGTTCATATATAACACCATTGGAATACTTTCTTATCCCAAGAAAGAGTAAAAAGTTTGGTGTTAGGTAGAGATGTTTACCATGCAACAGTCGTTCAACTGCTCCCCCCCCACCGCTTTTCCGTTCTTGTTCCGGCTGGCTGATCTTCTTTTCGACAGTTTGACTGACAACTGCTACTACGGCTGAACGCAGAACTTGTAATCCATCATCAAAACACGCTTCACTGATTGAAGAGATGTAGCATCAGAGTAGAGCCAGCTTCATTGACTCATTCTTTATGCAAGGTATAATGAACTTCAATAGCAGTGAGAGTGTATCCTGGCGAACTTCTGGAATGTCAAACAACCTCTTCTGTTTCACATCACGCCAAGACCAGTCAAGTATGACGTACTTCACATGATCCAAATGGAGTGTCTCTAATTAAAAATACAAAAACAAAACGATGTCGCATCACAAGAGTAGAAAAACAAATGTTCATCTATAAATATTGCTGAAGAAACATATCACTGCTCTCACACATATGCTGAAATATGTATCCATATGTATCCATAACACAGAAATTAAGTAAAACAGTTGAAAAACACTGCAACAGATGAACATTACTGTGCAAGAAAGCACCATTGTGGGCATTTGTGGCACACACTCAAAAGACACAGAATCAATCTGTTTTACTCCAGTCAAGTACTTTAATAGTCCTATAATAGGTGATTTTCACTAGAGTAAAGTAATTCTTAGCAGAAACAAGTATATTAAAGTGAAAAAGCACACTCACCACTTTCTAACAAACACTGAATTCGATTGGCAGTTCCAACTCCAATATGAATGACATTACTTTTGATAAACTTTATCTGTTCTTCCAACTGAAATAGAACAGAAACAGATATGATATCAATTACTCTGACAATCCCAATTAACAAACAGAACTAGCAACAATTCCAACTGCTACTTAGTTTGGAAGGCAAAGTAACAACAATGCAAACTGCACCATTCTTTCCATATTATAACAGAATTCAACAAATATTGCTGCTATACAATGAAACTCACAACGAAATACTGTATCATTGCCACATGTAGTTCTTCTCTTAATGTTGCTGTCACTGATGGGCATTGTGCACCATAAAACTTTGATTTCTTACCCTTGCTTTCGTGTAGTACTTACTTACAATTCAGAGAAGAATTGCTGAAAAACTTTTGGTTACACAAAGTTTAGGGTTGTGCATGGTTGTGGCAGAAAACTACATGTATTCCAGTTTTGGCACATCACTTAAAATAATCAAAGTCATCAGGTAAAGGGAAACACCTGCCAAATTCCAAGGGCTACATCTGGATTAGCTATGTCGGGTATAGGGTCTACACCTAGATTAGTCTATGCCTGGTCATATGCATATGGCGCCTGGTCATATGCATATGTCCCCTGATCTTTTTTTAATTTATTTTTTGTCTATGCTTGTGATGGCTGAATTAAAAATAATGATTAAAGACACATATTATCAACTCAGCCTCTGAAAGCTGCTCTACATTAGCAATTCTTGTTTGTCAATAAACGTGGACATCTTTAGACTGGATAATAATTGTAAGTGCTAAAATTCCCTTCTCAAAAAGTTACTTTCATAATCAAAATTGAACTCAATTCCATCATAACAATATAAGAAAGTTACCCTGACCTTGAAATGCTTAGCGAACAGCTTAGCCACTTTGCAGCCATCCCCTTTGAAACCGGAAATTAACCTAAGCAACAAATAAACAAAGAAACACTATTAAAAAGCGGAAGGCAAGCTGTGAAATCATGTGCTTCACATGCACAGCCTAAGTAGTCTACCAGCCAGACATAGATCTAAAGCACTTTTAAAATTAATGTATATGTATTGCCAGCATTTGCATGAATGAGTATGAGTAATCATAAATCTCAAACGTTAGCTAACAAATTATTTTAAAAATACTCATGGTGTACAAATGCACATTGCACATGAAACTTTTCCAAATTCAGAAGAAAACAGAAAGGAAACAATTACTTTAGAACAGCTCTCGGTTTTCATGGGCCTACAATCCTACATTCCCTACAATCGGAATAATGGTTGCAATGGGCAACATGAGAGAGAAAGAATGGAGCAGAGATATCCGTTAAGATGATGCATCAAAGACGTCGATCTGTCTCAGAAGAGAAAAGGGCAATAATAATCGTGAGCAGCAAATAACCAAGCAACTGACCACTGGCCTGAAACACCAGATGTTTTGCCAAGTCACTTTCAGCATAAACTCCTCAAAATAAATTTAGAAATCTATTTCTGCACATTTAGGCTACTTCAAAGTAAATTATTCAGATATGTTATACATTCAATAACTTTGACTGCAAATGAAAGATAACATTCAATGTTTCAGAGTTGCAGTGCCGTGAATTACTTTTCCATTAATTGCACATCGAAAAAAGTAATGCAAAAATTAAGAGCATTAAAATATTAATTTGCAGCACAGAGCCTACAATCTTTTGAAATGCTTCTACATCAACAATAGAAAAGCACTAATTATGGATACAAATGCAAGACATAAAAGTAATCCTCAAAATGCCTTTCAGTACAATTTCTTTTGAAATAAAAAGGCAACATAATTTCTATAGCTCCTCTGTAAATTAAATTATTATCAGTCAATAGCAGGTACTGAAAACAATCAACCCAGTCAAGAAGTAATAAAAGCCATACATTATGCCTTGCTACGATAATTCTGTGAACTTTGTCATACATAAAAAGTATTCAACCTGATAAAATTGGCTGCTCTGAGTGCTGATGGACAAAGGACAAGTAAAAGTGGACTTCCAGGAACCTGTTTCATGTCTCCTAGCAGTTTCTTCCATTTTGGAACGAGCTCTTTCATAAATGATGTTGGATTATGACTCAGATCATTACACAGTGAAAAATGATTCTCTATCAAACAAAAATCAAGAAAAACACAAGGAAATAAGTTGACCTGAAAGAAAACAAATTGGAGTAAGAAACTAAAGTGCCAATCATTTAAACTAAGTCACCATACTCACCAATGCGCTGGGGTTTTGTGCACTCTAAGTTTGGTCTGAGTTCATGGCACAGGTTCTACCAAATGTACCAAAAAGCAAGCATAGACCTCTTCCTTAGCCAATTTTATCCTCATATTTGATCCTCAGTTTTATCCTCATATTTGATCCCTCACTCCACTTTGCAGTCATCCACAAAAAACTCTGAATGAGTACCCATCAGCATACTACATGCTCCAGGTTGACCTCTTGTAACGCTCATCTTTGTCGTTATGAAATTTTGCATCATCAATTCCCTGATTGTCATGAAATGCCCAGGCTACACCCAAGTTTTTAACATGCATACATGTGTGTGTATATATATAATATATATATATATACATGTATATATATAATGTATATATAATTATAATATATAATTATAATATATATATATATTATTAGGTGGTCATATCTCTAATAAAAATTTCAACTTATGCTAATCTCGATCCAACCTGATATTTGGTGTCAATTGGTTTACGTAGCCAAAAATAATCAGAATTAAACAATATTTAGGATTTGCCAAAGATGTAACAAATAATTGTTGCCATTTTGTGCACAAGTATACTGATTTGCATTTTTTGACCTATAGATGACTAGTTGTTTTGTTAACAGAAATAATGGATGACTTTATTTAAACACAACTAACAAGTAAATTTTTACAATGTTGATGAACATTTTCACTGATTAGTTATGACAAACTCTGCAATATTCCTAATGAATGACTATAATAGACCTGAGTTAGACGTTGTAAGAAAAGTTTCCAGAACAAAATGATAAAGCACAGAGTTTCCATACTGATCGAAAGTCTGCTAATTATGGCAGCCAGATATTTTTCTGGAACTACTCTTGAACCTCGTATCTTGATCCCAGGCTCAGTCTTCGTACTCCACTGTTTGATCTTGGTCTCAGTCTTGGAACTCATGAATCTGTCTTGGTCTTCAAGTTCAAGTCCTGCATACCAGTCTCGAATGCAATGCAATTTGTTAGATTTCTTTGGTGAAAAGATTTAACTATATAACAACAAGTGTGCTAAAGATTGACTGCAAAACCAAAGCAGAGCTTTTGTCGTTAAAGTGAAAAACTGCAAAGATGTTCTTCTGTCACTCACCGTCTAAAAGCAAATCCTCTAATTCAACTGTTGTGAGCTTTCCAGCATAGTGCTTGTTTAAAGCAACTATTAAGTCTGAAGGACAGAGTGGCTTATCTCCCTTTTCTTTCAGCTCATCGGTAATCTTTCTCTGTAAGACAAAAAGAAACAAATTAAATGATTATTTTATACAGATAATTTCACAAATGTTGGGCTGTTATGGTAGGTCAACATTAGTAATAAGGCAAGTGGTTCTATCGAATCTCACTACTTACGGCAGAAAATGAGAGCACAAGATGGAAAGAAAGAATTATCTGTATTGTAGAAGTTCAGAGGAAGAGATAAAAAATGGATGAGATGAGAAGGGCAAAACCAGGTTGAAGAAATGAAAGGAATGCTTGATCAATTTTTTTTGCCAAACTGCAGCTGGGTTCTGCAGAATTAGATGCCATTATTGAAAGGAAATGGATGGAAGGAAGAACTAATTGATCCAACAATAGGAAAGTACAGAGTGCGAACTTAAAGCCTGCTACCTTGAACAGTCTTCGTTAAAATTCAATTACACAGCACAGTGAGTGAAACATCATGTATGCAGCGCGATATGTGCAAAAACTGAATACAGATGAGCTTAAGAGTTAACGAGAAATTAACCCAACATCATAAATCACGTTCAATAACTTCGACAGAAAAAATTTAGCATCTTTAACGCTTTCTTATCCCAATTTTGAAATCTGTTACCGACCACTTTCCTCAACTATTTAAGAATACCAAAAACTTGTCAGTATTTATATTGACATTTAAGAGATTTTACATCCTTAATGATTAGTCAAGTGTAGCTCCATTACTTGTTTTAAAACAAAAAGTAATGCATAAGCTAAAGACAAAAGTTGTCTCATACCCTCGAGTGCTTCTTTTTAGCACCTGGTTTTAACACATTTTCCTCCTCTCCAATATTCTTGTCAATGTCATTTGTGCTCTCTTGTTTTTTGAAGTCTGTCTTCTCATCTTCTTCTTTGTCACTACTGAATGAAAATTCTTCAGTTAACCTCAGCTTCTTCAGCTTTTTTTTACTTTGTTCAGACTTTCGTTTTTTCGAGGTGCTTTCTTCTTGGAAATTTCTTTGTGGTTTATCCTCTGAAAAATACAATATGTGGCATTCAGAAGACAAAACTAAAGGGGGTAAATTTAATTCAATGAGTTTTACTGAACATTCACAACTTTGTCACTGTAGTGAACATTAAATTTGTCATCACAGTTGCTACTTAGACAACAAATCAAAGGCCTTGAAGGGTCACATGACCAAATAAGTTAGGTCTACCTACATGTATGTAAGTAACATATCATGCAATAATATTGACAGTTCACATTTACTGAGAGTCAATCAGCTGCTGTAAATATAAAAAATACACTATAGTAATCAAAAGTCAAGCTTAATTACCTTAACTAAGCAACAGCAACATAGCAATTTGAAACTCACACACTTAACAGCAGACCATACACAGATTTCTTAAATAGCTTTAATCTAACCAAAAAAACTGCTTAGTGTGAGAAGTAGGTAAAACCCTAGCCTAGCTTAATATTCTAATTATCATTTTTTTAATATTGATTTTATGCAGTTGATGAGCATAGTTTTATGCCCAGACAAAATTACCATAGGCCAAGTATCGATTGGATACATTAATTAGTGAATAATAAAGATTAAGAAGAACTATTCAATGAACATAGGACGCCAGACGATTCACGATTCCCTATGCTTTTTGCAATTTTCATAGAGATAATTTTGATGCTTTCAGACCAGTTCAATTATTAATGTCAGCCTTAATTAAATTTAAACTTCACAGCAGATAAACTGAACTCATGAATTTTCATGTGATCATTGTCTGCTTATCATTTTATGTTAAAAAGATCTTAAATTTACAATCCAAATTACCTAAATACCGTATGTACAGCTCTCTTAATTATTAGCTGAAACACCGAATGAAAGTAAACACACATAACGATTATGAAATTATTATTTGTGGGGCGCGATGGTGTAGTGGTGGCGTCGTTGCCTTGGAGCCGGAAGGTTCGGGGTTCGAATCCACCTCGCCACATTTGCTCAGCGCTTCAGGGTGAAACTCCGATGCAGTGTCCGCTCTGCATTTGCGAGCGCCTCTGATTAGAAGAGATTAATGGGCGCTATAACAAGTGCACATACAAACAAATGGTCCGATTGAATTCTCCAGACGACGCCACACGTGGGGAACAGTAAACAATTTATTTATCGCTCACCTATTGTTTATGTACTTAAAGGCATTATAAAATACCCATATCTTACTTTTTTCTTTCTTAGATTTAGTTTTCTCTGGACTTTTCGTCATCCACCAATCGTCGCCAAGTTCGTCCGCCATTCCATTAAAAACTTTAAACTATGTTGAAAAGTTGAAAACCAAGAAGGCGATCAACGTACTTTCTATGGTAAATCCTTATGGTCAAACGCAACGACCTCGGTCAAACGTACTTTCTATGGTCAATCCTTGTCACCCAACGACCTCATAATATAATATTATTACCTTTGTCGCTTTGCTGCGTAGGTAAGTAGCCTAAGAAGCAAGGCCCTAGATCACAATATTATTATTATTTTAAGACAATTTTAGCACAACTAATTTGTAAATTTAAGAAGGCTCTGATTTTTTTAGTCTAAAAAGCTGATGCACTTTTACTAAACATTGACAATGACGTTTTTTATTAGTTTTAACTGTACAGGAGTGCTTCTACAACTGCACCACTCATTTAGAACTGCACATTTTGTGTACAACTGCACGCTAAAAAGGCCTGCTTATAGTACGTAGGATAAGCCTACGTAGGCTACCATCTCCCCCCCCCAAAAAATTGATGTCTTAAGAAAAGGTCATCTGATTTTAAAGTAGGCCTATCAAATTTAGGCCTACTGTGAGAATTAGTCTTCAAGGCATGATTAGGCCTATAGCCTATTGACCTAATATCATTCGGCGGCCTCGGCCTATTTAACGCAAGCCAGTAAATTCATTTTATGGTGTGCAAGACTGCTACAGTTTAGGTTTTGAAAAGATGCTCTACACATGATCGACCGTTTTTTGTGTGAGCTCAACTGTGGCGCTGGTTAGTACTTAATTACAGGTGAAGAAAGATCGTCACGCATGGAAAGAAGAAGGTTGCCGAGATGCATGGAACAGATGTAAGGTCCTTCGTTTGCCGGATTGGAAACGGTTATCGGAATTGAAACGCAAATGGTTGGTGCGACGAATAAAATGTTTTACTGGACAAATCCGGAGTATAATTATGTTCGAATGGCGTAGAAAATGAATCTTCATCCCGTACTGGCAATCTGCTTGACATTCTTCGTCGTTCCGCTTCAGTACACAGGTTGGTTGTTTGACTCGTTTCCACTTTAATGTCCGAAGTTAATGGCAGCAGGGCTATTGAATCTTAATTTTTTTGTAGACGGATGCGTGCATAGGCCAAGGCCTACTTACAATAGCACATCTGCGGAGACTTAGGGGCAGAGGGGGACGATCCCCTCAATGAATGTGGTGGGGGGACGGTCCATGCATTTGTCCCCCCAATCGTTAAGTGTCAGGACATGGACACTTCATGAATACACTGCACACTGGCGACGTCACAATGTTAGAAAAAGAGATTTTCGAACAAATGACTAAAAAAGGTCATCAACTTTTTTGACAGGGAAAAATGGGGTTTTTCTCGAGATTTCGGTCGAATGACTAAAAAAGGGTCATCAGAAATTTTGGTCGGCAAAAAGATGTAAAATGTTGTCGACGACTAAGCCGTTTGTCCGCCCAAAATCTCGCGTCTTTCCTTCGGCCACTCATTTGTCCCCTGCAAGTCTCCGACCATGCATTAGAGCATGCATGCATGCATGCACGCGAATCCATACATAGCCTACATAGGTGCATGCATTCAACATACTGGTAATCGCATGAATTATGCCTACATACCCAGGGTAAGTAAAGTCGTTCTTGGGCCTAAGGCCCATTGGTGAGGGGCTCATCTTCTTTTCTTGGCCCTTGAGCAGGCAATGGACGAATCCCAAGGTCCTGGACACGGGGCCAGTGCATCACAGGGCGTGCCGTTTACTTCCCAGCTTACGCCGGTACCAAATTATGCTGCTTGGTGACAGAGGCACATTTGCGTAAACAACTTGCCCAAGGTCATTACCCGGAGTCGAACCCACAACCGCCAACTCCATGAGCAAGCGCGTAACGCGCTAGGCCACCAGGCGGCACTACATACCCAGGGTACTTAAGTAAAACTAAAAGTACTTAATACTTTCAGTACATCAGTAAGAGACAAGTTAATTTAATAAGCGAGTTGAATCTAGGTCACAGACGTCAAAAACTGTGCCAACTCACGCTGCAAACAGTGCTTCACTTTTGAAAATCATTCATGCATACATACATTACACATACAGAACAGTATTTCGATTTGCATTTGTGAGACAGTGTTGAGTTGAAAGTGCAAGGCATAGACTTTCCTTAATATGCTCAAGTTTCTATTTGCACATGCATTGATGGTAACATTTCAGGTGTCAATGCTGAGGTAATGTGTGTTGACATTTCTCCAATGACATCTCCTAAGATGCTAACATCGATCTACTACCCTGTCATGGTAACGGCAGCGCAGTGCCAGTGCGTCATCATTCCAGGTCAGACAACGAATGAAGAGCTTGCCATCCACGTTGAACTGAGACGATCCGACCGTACAGTGGACTGCAGCCGGACACAAATGACGATCATCCATCGCAACCTCAGCAACGTCATCTGTCCCACGTTAGATGATGGAGGTCAGCTGGAGTTCGGACGTGGTGACAAGAAAAAGACGTCAATGATGACAATCTCACTTTCACTGACTAAGGACGATCGACCTGTAATCACGCTGTGGAATACTCAACTGGAATTCATCAATGCGCAAGTAATTCTTACAAGTAAGTCACACAGTTTCTTCACATGTGTGTTTCCTATCTCATCCAATGGGATTGCAGCATCCTTATTTACATAACTTGATTATATAATCCATATCGTACCATGGAAGTGCAACGTTTAACTCGTTCAATCACATTATTGCCTTTATCTGTTGAGCCATGCTGTCGACCGACCTGTAGACATGCTTCACCCTTCCGATGTCTTATAGTCACAAGTCCAAGATATTTGAACTTCTTACTTACCAAGCGTGATTGGGACTATTGACAGAAATTTCAACGAAATTGAATAGCCATACATTTGAACAACATAAAGTGACATGGTCTGTAATATGCTATAGTCAATGTGCCATGGACCTATCAATGTTACAGCCTGGGGTCCGTTGCACTCCAGGTATGCTAAATGTGCCCTAGGTGTCTTTCTCAATTTTTTCCTGTTGAATGTATTCAGAGAAATGGTTCGTGGCCTTTGATCTCCAGTTTTTATCACTGATCGCCATTCATCAGAGACCATAACTTCTGTCCATGGAAGTTTGCTTCAGCGCATTAATACGATCTCATCCACCTGTTACCTGCATCACGCTTTTCTCTTGAAACACTCTTCCACTAAATTCATTTATTCATTCATTCATTAATTCATTAAATGAATTTGTATAGTGCCTCTTCAAGGGTGCTACCCAGGTCCACACATTGTACAATTGCACTTCATGCAGAAACAATATTAATTATCAATGTAGCTATATTCAATATATTGCCATGTAGCTGCTTCTCAACAGAACTTTCTCAACTGCTTGTAGGTGAACATCCAGTTCCCTACAATGTCGTCTGTACACATCTCGAAGGATCTTTGTACTGGCCTTACGATGACCATGGTCTAGGATTCGATGATGGTGAGATCACAAGACAAGTTCATTGCTGTGCTAGTTCTTTGGTGTAGTCCGTTGGTAGAAACATATGCAGGAGTGAAGTTATTTATTTGCGTTTGTCTTGGGTTAAATAAATTACTAATTAACAGAGAGACTGGTGTCAATAGTCTTTTTGGATCAATTTTAGTGTCATTTGTTATTCTTGTGGAATGTCAGAGTAGTAATTGACAACATTTCTTACTATTTACGAACTTTAGTTACTTTGTGACTGTCTGAAACTTCTTTGTCTATAATTCGACTCGAAGAATAGACGAGTTATCTTCTTTGTCTCTGATTGCAGGCATCGCTTCTGGCATCAAGGTGGCTGTTGTTGTTCTCTTCTTCATCCTCGCTGTTGCATTGTCAGCAGCAATAAGGTCAGCATCTCAGTTTCATTGCAACTCGTCAGCTGTGGTGATGATGAGCAGTAGTGATGTTCCACCTCAGCTTTAAAACTACTTGCCTTTGATGTCATTGAATTCAAAGAGACACTGTGTCACACTGTGTGGTTTCTGTGCATTTGCCCACGCTGGAATTCAGTTTGAGCTGCTCTGGGAGTGTCTTTTTTTCAATTTCACCAAAGGCTTCACCTTTTTCAGCTACCTGTACTTCTTTTGTTGCTGTCTGAATGCTGACTGCATGTGGATGAATAAATTTAGCATCCCAGCTTTGAAAGACACTTTAGAGGTACTACAGTGCACTTTTTTAAGCTTCTTCACATGTATGTACATGTATGTACATACACCATATGTACATACATACATTACATATATACATACACTCATTCATACAAACATGCAATCATACATCTGTGCATGCACATATGCATATCTGCGTATCTTCTAAACATGTCCCTTTGCTACTGGCAGTCTAATCATACATTTCTGCGTGCATCCAGTTTTATTATTAGTTTGCGATGCTTTTGCTTTTTATTTAATTTAGTATTTTTATAAAATCAGGCTGATTGTGCGTCTGCGATGGAGGAGGGCGCAGTACGAGAGTAAGATGCAGCAGGCAAGGCTGAAGAGAATTAGTCGACTGAAGCAAGCAATGGCTTTCGATAATCTTGGATTCAGCAGATCAACCATCAACCACAACTCAAGCGGATCTTCCATCGTCCAATACAATGGAAAGATGAATCACAATGGAAACAACGTTCGTGCTTCTCCATCGGTTGAATCAACGAGCCGGTCAACTCTTGGATCTGCTGGCATTGCAACACGACCTCTGACTGGACATGGAAGCATCTGGCCTCTGCAGGAGGATGATGAACGACGACGTCAACCAACGGTCAAGACATCAACACACACTTACAGCACTCGAGATATGATTATGTCGGATGTGGTTGGTCCAATCAGAAAGTCTTCAAAACCAGTTAAAGTTCACTACGCAGCAGATGATGATGATGCATCTGTTTCCACTGATGTACGCCACAGAGAAAAGCGTAAGTTACCCAAGTGCTACCACCATCAGGAGCCACCATCAACCTCATCATCATCGTCACAAACGATCACCATCGGTGGTCATTCAACTCACAGAAACAGTTTCGCAGATGCACTGGCTCCCCATCTCATAGGTTCTAGAAAGGAGCAGCACGGCCAACAAGCTTCCTATCCTTCAGATGCTTCTTCCCTGGCATTAGTTCATCAGAGAGAGCCTGGCAAGTCTTGGCAGAAAAATAATCGGACTGCAACAAGAAAATTCCGCACGGATAACAATGGGCAACAGCGTCATCAGCATCATCATCATCAGGTGTTTGACAACGATCAACTGCTGAACACAACGACAAACACAATTCCTCAGAGGAGCATAATCATGCCACCTGCTCAACCTGTGTATGACACATTCAATGATGAACGTGTCGTCGTACACCTCTCCATGACAAGCAACGATCGAACGTCACGTGAATCGGCCATTTAGGCTCAAGTACCTAAACAGTACTCTACTGTACTGTAGCATAATCATTAATCACCATGCCACGTGTAGGCATGAAAGGGTCATAATCTACATAGCCATAATCTACATAGCCATAATCTACATAGCCATAATCTAATTGAATCTCATGAACTTGTTACACTGCCAATTATCATGTAATGTCATAGGTCACAACAAGGCCGTAGCCAGGATTTTATTTTTCTGTTTATTAAAAAATATTTTTGGAGGGGCCGAAATTTTCTGTTTTATGACGACCTTTCCTTTTTAGTCATCGGAATTTCTGACTATTTTAGTCATCGTCTGCTTTTCTTACTTTCTTGGCTCGTAATTCATTCATGACGGTGCAAAAAAAACCTATTTTCCACGATTTTAGACTATTTTCTGCTCAACATTTTATTTCTCACAAATTGTTTAGCTTCATTCTCCATGAGGAGAGTATAAGAGTCTCAAAATGAATTCCCTTGATTAATTACATAGTGTGTTAGTTAAATGCATTATTTCATTTTTACATTATTTCATTTCGGGGTGTTCGAACACCCAAAACACATCATAGCTACGGCCTTGGGTCACAATATAGATAGTAAAAAAATTCTGTGCAATACATGTATAATATCACATCAACAATAGTTGAAATCTTAATACAGGCATCATTAAGAGATATTTATTTTATGTTTTTAAATGTTTACAACATGCTTTCACCGCTGCATGTCCTCCATGCAGCACCATGTGTGTGTAGCCAAAAAATTGAAGAGGAGGCAAGACATCCAGGTGTAGTTGAGTTTGGGGGGAAGGGTAAATTGGGTATAACTCAAAGAAAAGCTTTGAAATTTCAATTGTTTTGTTAACAATCAAGCTTTAGAGACGACTGGCAAATCCTGGTCACTGGTCAATAGAAGCTCCAAGGTAGAAAAAAAAACCAAAGAGGTTTCATACTTGCTATGCCTTTATATGCCTCAAGTCTGAAGTTATCATATTTCATGCATTGAATTCAAATGTGGCATTTGTTTAGCATAATGGACATCCAGTAGTCTTCTCAATGTGGTAGTCACTAGATTTCTAGGAATTTAAATGTGTTTTCAAGAATTAATTTGAAAAACTTCTAGGGAAGCATGTTTACTGTGAAGGTAGGTACCTGATGTACGAGTCTAAGCATTTTACTGGGCCTTCGGTAACAGGACAATTACTCTCAGATGTGTGTCACATCTTTTAGTCTAACACTTAGTTGTCGTTTGGTCATTCTTTCAGCATGGGGCTGGGGGATGGGGATTAAGTAGAGAACAAAGCAATAGAAGTGTGACTGAGCAGAATTAAGTTTAACAACAGATCATGCAGCAGACAGGAAATTCTGAACTATGCTGAAGGAGTCGACTGAAAAGGACGAAGGAGGACAGTTTTATAGAGACATGTAGTCGCACGACAACGTTGTTGAATGAGGAACAATGAGGAAAATGACCGAGTTAACGCTTGACAGTTTAATGACGAGCTGCATTGGTTTCCCATTCGCGTTTAGTGCACTCATATTGTTAGAACGTTAAACACTATGGTTTACAACAACTCAATTTTGATAGACTATAAGACTCGATTTTAAATAGGTTCTGCGTTGAAAAGCCAATGCAATTACTTGCGTAGGGATTATAATGTACTCATAGATGTATTTTGATGCGTTAGTTATAACTAGGTGTAGAGATTATGTGATCATAGATGAAATTTGGTGCATTATTTATGTCTAGGCGAAGATATTATGTGTTCATAGATGTATATTGATATGTAAGTTATGTCTAGCGGAGTTCTGCTTTACCCTTCAGCATTTGCAGATCGACCGTAATACAATCAAGACAATAGGTTCAGTATTACAAGTGATGTATACCTTCCATTCTTCCAGTCTAAGTTTTACTGTTAATCATTTTTAGCACAGTAGTAGTAATCCATGTGGTATTAAATATAATTATATATTATAATTATTATTTATTTTCAAAACAATTGCACCTTGATCTTAATGGTCTTCATATTTTCAATTTAAATGTCTATTGGCCTTTGACCTCTTTGTCAGAGTTTGTAGTTTGTAATTATGACAGGATAACAGTGCTGATAACACTAAGTGTAATGTTTGTAATTTTGACAGGATAACAGTGCTGATAACACTAAGTGTAATATTTGTAATTATGACAGGAAAACACTGCTGATACACTAACTGCGCTTAATGACTGCATCTGTTTTGGATGATTTGTTTTGTTTTGATAAAATACATGTTATAGGATAATCCGACAATGAGGATAAGAATTTTGTATTCTCGGCCATCTTTTAACAATACATACACGTTGAATATTTGTGTTGAAATATAGAGACGAGATGATGAGAGTGACATTGGTGTGGAATATCTGGATATGGCACTCTTTAAATGCAGTGTTAATAGTTTAACATAAATATAGGGTAGTAGCAAGAGCAATTCATGTTGACCACACTTTCGGGTTAAAATTTTATCGATTGAGCTGAACAAAAACCTAACTATTCTGTCATAACTACATCATCGTTCAAGTGCTGTGCTGGATTTATGAAGATGCATATACACGTGGTATGTTCACAAGGATGGTGAGTAGGCCAGAGTGTTTTGGTTTCCAAGTGTGATCTCAAGAAATTATCTGCTGGGCCATAGCATACCTATCTGCAACGTGATGGTTTTCCGCTATAGCATATAAACCTTAGAGACACGATATGCAGTTTTTAGAGACTAGCAGTACAAGGTGCTAATGCCATCACCATTACTACTTCTGTTGCACATATGCTTTTAGTATTTTTTCATCATCAACACAAATAATAAGGTTCACACGATTCAAACATGGCAAAGCTCAGCCGAGTTTCCCACCAGAAAAACAGGAGATCTACAGAACTGAATATGCACATAAATCTAAATTTGCCGTGGGAGTAGTTTTCTTGAAGGGGCGCTGTTTACATGTTCAGTATGAATGAATGAATAAATATGCAGGAGCTCAAGTTAGGAGGCAATGATCACAATTTCTTCTGTATAACAAATCACACAAACACAATGCATAGGCAGATCACCAGCAGCATATTGACAATCAATCAATCAAAAAACAAGAGTTGTGTAAATAATTGTATACTGTGTAACGTAGGATAAAGCATTATTATGTGTAAAAGTGCTTTGCATATACAGTTAGGAATGAACAGTCTATGAAAGTCTGTCATATGATCATCAGAACCTCATTCCAGAAGGAACTCTTAATTAGAGTTGATTTAAATTGTGTTGACCAATCAATGTCATCCATCCAAGTCTTTCTTCAGTTTAGCCAACGCAGTCAGTCTGGTGTCGCGCCATTGTCTTCTCTGCACCAGCTGATCCACATCGACTCTCTGCTCCAGATCGCTAGCGATGTGCGTTGCTGTCGCTCCACCGATGTGTGGATGAGGACCGAAGCTAGACACTATGTCGTAGATCATCTCTCCATAGCGTTCACAGTAGTTCGAGAAGCCTAAATATTCATTCAACAACAGAGCTTTGGATCATAGAAACAAACATAAAAGTTGAGGTTTGAAATAGTCATTTAAGCTGTGCATGGTTGACATAGAAATTCTAAAATAAATTTCTAAATAACATCAATCCAATCTGGAAGGCATAAGCAGCACCAAGAAGTCAATGCCAAACCATTTAATAGCAGCAATGTGACAAAGGAGCAGAGGGAGCAACCACAGTGGACTGACTTAAGAAATTATCTATATTAAACAGAAGAAATGATCAGAGCCTGACGAAGCAGAAATAGGGCCATCTGCAGAAAATGACCTACTTTGGACCCCTTCCCCTTCTTCACATTTAACTGTACCAATCATTACCCCTTTGCAGATGTCTGCACATCAAAGCCAATGAAGCTGAACCTTTGGGCCAACAAGTTTCCAGTCTAGCACTGTTCTAGATGGCGCTGTTGGTGTTGATGGTGCTGTGTACAATTGAATTCAGACTGAAAACTTCTTCAGTTCAAATACATATTGATTGCTGATGGCTCACAACTGAGTTCTTAATTGGATCGTGTGGTGTACAACACCATCAACAAATAAATGTTGAATGGTAAGATGAAATAATCAATGATCATTTTAAAGAATTCAACAGTATGTTGAAAAATTATGCCACAAAACCACAGCTGCAAGTCATATTTAAAAATTACGAGCAATTAAACAACACCAGCTTGATCAAATTTCTTTTCCTAAACATATTTAAACTTACTTATAAACTCTATCTCTAATGCTTGCAGAAGTATATAACATTTTACAACCAAGGGGAGAAATATACCAAAAAACCAAAAATATTTGGATGGGGCCAGAACAAGAACTAGATATTATATATAGCATTCAAAAGAAGGTCTAAGAGCAATCATTGTTACGACATAAATGAGCAAAATTGAGCATATACATAAAGCTTTTCCTAACCTTCAGCATTCAGATGGCATGTCTCCAATGGTCCCATGAAAGCATATCTCATTCCAAGGCCGTCACTCATCACTTTATCCAAATCTTCAACACTTATTGCATCGTCCTACAACGCAACAACTTCGATGCAAGCAGCGTATACAACGATTTAATTCAGATAGCTGATCTGCATTGTCTTCACAGCTGCTTTTAGTTAACGTTATGACACAAAAGTATCATTTTGCAATTTTCTGTAACTAGCCACATTTCTTTATTGGCTTCGATCTAATTTACGGCAACAAGATGATTCCAGTGGTGGGTATTGAAACTGTAAAAAGCACCATTGTGTTGTAGAGCATTGCAACAAAATGTATTCATTTTAGAATCCTAATACGTAGTTTTTTCAGACATTTATGCAACAAACTTTTATTTGACACAATGTCCATTTGGCACAAGAAAGTGCATTGGGCAATGGTCATTGGTCACTCGCACACATCAGAAGATTGAATTCTGATCAGTTGTAGATATTGTATTGTATTGTATCTGACCATTTATAATTGCAATTCAGTTGAGAATGAAGCAATTAGGAAAGTTTTTATGAGTGCTCTCATCTTTAGGCCAATCATCGTATAATTCCATGGTTATGTCTTAAAAGATTTACCTCAACACCTTATTTACATCATCTCCATTCCTCACATTCGCTTAACTAGAATCGTAGAATCCGTCTCCAACCTGAATCAGTCTCCAGCATTCACTGAGAAGCGCGTACTGGACGCGGTTCAAAGCGAATCCACGAATCTCCTTCTTCAGCAAAACAGGCGTCTGTCCAATCTCTTTCATGATCTTTATTGTCTCATCTTTCACCCATTGTTCTGTATATGGCGCTGGAACAACTTCCGTCAGAGGACAATAGAAAGGCGGATTCACCTACAACATGGTTACTATACTATTGTGACACACAGTCAATTTCAATGCCACAATATTCTCATCTTTACCAGGACCGCTATTTTTTTACACACTAACCTAAACTATTGAAAACTCTATTTGCTTCATAAGCCGGCAAATATCCAATGCTCACTGGTGCTTTTGAGCAGTCCTTTAATGCAAACGTTTTCAAACATGCACATTGCATAATATGCAGGACTTAAAGGTGTATAAGAATCTAATCAGTGAAATACATCACAGATTAATCTTTGTAATTTACTCTTGCCATGCCATAAAAATTCCTAAACAATTTTATTAATAAATTAAAAATATATAACCGTGCCTCCAATTTGTGTATCAGTGCAACATTGGCACATTAAAAATGTTCGCAATGACAATAACAACAACCGTAAGAGTAATCAAGTAAAAGAATGGTTGAATGTCTTTTAGCCAGACAAGTCTTAAAAACTCCCTGATCAAGGCATTGCAACAATTTTTTTATTTTATTCTGCATTAAAATGAGAAGTTACGGCATGCATTCACAAACATGTCTACTGAGTATTAAATATTTCAATTATAACAATTGCTTCTAATAAAAGTGTTGGTTGGAGTAATATTCCTCAAAACTCTGACAACAAGCTACATTGTTTTCCCAGACAATTTTTATTTCATCAGAAGCTTGTCAAGAAATGGTTAAGATAACTATCCATCAGATTAAAGTTTCTCTTACTGGATGAGCCACAATGACTTGACCGCGATGACTGAGGCTTTCTGTGAACGTCGACGCAGGCATCGAACTCGTTGAACTCGCAAGAATCGTTTTATTCGAAGCAAGCTTGTCAAGCTCGGCAAACAACTCGCGCTTCATCTGCAGATTTTCTGGAATGCATTCCTAACGTCAAAGAGAAACAAAGTTTATTTGTAACGCCATTGCTGACTTATCAGAGAAGTTGATGGATTAATAGTCAAACACAGAAATTAGATTCATAGCAGACAAGCCGAAAGCAGTAGACTCATCTGTAATACTCTAATTACATTTATGAGTCATTGATGTCTTTGTTTCAATAACAACAACAACAACAACAATAACAACAACTCAATTAAAAAGATGAAATGACAGCGGCAACACCGAATCAGACGGAATAATTAATTAGAAAGGTTCATGGTAACAGAACTAAATAAAGATGTCAATGTAAGAACATAGAACATACCAATCATGTACAGAATTGGACCAAGAAGAAGTGCAATATAAATTCTTGAATGAATGAATGAAAATAAACAGAAGTAATTTGCAAAAGACTTAGAAAAAAAGAAAAGATTTTGTGTAGGCTTAGCTGTACAGGCTGTTATCAATGACACAAAATGTATTAGCAAAGCAACTGGCATACAAAACAAATTCAACTTTCCAATCTTCAAGCAAGTAATCTCGATCACAAAGGTGCATGTAAGAGCAATGCTAAGGAAACATCATTAAATTTAAATGTCATACCATTCATAATAACCCTAATAAGTTTTAGTTTGCCTTCTGCTAATGCTGCGCTAATTTTTCAGTGGATATTGCATTTATAGTTTTAAGCAATGTTTTAAAGTACCAATGACCCACTACAGTCAAGAGACCATCATAAATGGTAACATTGGCAATTTAATTATGGAGCATTCGCAGTTCTCAGAATTACCAGATTTCATAGATGCACATCAGAGACAACAGTGATGCCTTTTTGTTGATTACTCACTTGAACATACTTTGCATCCACAACGCAGTCTGCCAGACTCCCTGTTCCACTGATCAGTTTATGTTGCTCTACAGCTGAAAGGCTTCCACGCAGCAGTCCAGACTTCTCCAGTTCCTTCAACTGACTGAGGACGTTCTCCAATGCTGAGCTCATCTGCGTTGGGTCAACGTCGTAAATGATGACCTTATAACCAGCGGAGGCAAACAGCATTGCCCAACTGCGACCAATCAAACCACTGCACAAGAAAAACATAAACACAAAAGAACATGCAATTTACGTATCACTTACTGAATAATGCTGCATATTCAAACGTGACAGTTTAAATAATGGTTAACACTTTAAGGAATTCACAACTGTGTGGCCAATCCGGCATTTTTCTCAATAACACACAACCATAGTAACTGCATTCCGATCCATTTTCCACGATGTATACGAACGTGAGACAATGTGAAAAAAGACAATCTGAAAAGAATCGTCACAGCGGAAAGAAACTTGAGCACAGGAACTTCAAGACAACAGGAAATTAGAAACAAAAGTCAGGTTTAACAAGCAGGACTATACACCGAAGAAAAGTGCAGGAAACATAACTTGAAAGCAAGATACACACGAACACATATGGTGTAGACCACATATGGTGTAGACCACATGAACTTTGAAGTTCTACACACAGCCTTGAAGTAATACCAAGATCAGTAAAACAGGTACCGGTATATAATTATATAGTTGTGGAAACAGCAATATTCTGAAGTGGAGCATGCATTAATGACAATGATGATGACAATGATGATGACAATGATGAAACTTTTCTCTGTTTCAAATGCCAAGCATTCAAGATACAACTCAATATCATACAGATCAACAGCTAATCTGAGGCATATTCGTCAAATATTCAGTTGAAACATCCAGTATATATCATTAAACATTATTATTAGAAGATTTCTTAGACCGTATTATGCAGCAGAAATGAACAAAGCAGTAATATTGGAAATAACTGCATAAAATTTTCTAAATCAAAATCCCACAGTTGCCTTTGGACAATAATTTAACTCAGCATGATGATATATTCAGTGGTCAATGTAGACAGTTCACTCATTCAATATTGATCATTTCAAGAATAATTATGTAGTGCCCCTTCAAGAAGTCCACTCCAAGGTCCATGTGCAACATTATCACACACCTTCCAACTATTCCAATCTTCTCCATTCTTCCGAATTCTCCTCCTCACTAAAACAATTAAACAGGAAAAACAAGATTAACTGAGAACTCAAATTTGTAAGTAACTTGTAAGAACTTTGAACACTACTAATTATGTCCCCAGTTGTCAGTTAGTTGTAATATGTTTAAGACACGTAGTGGAAAAATTAAAGGTGAGTACACACTACTGTAACAGTTGCCAAGGTCTGTCTGCAGGTAATTTTCCCGTATACCAAACACAAGTATTTTGGAGGCGAGTACTCTCTGTACACCCGTGCATACACTATACCATCGACTATGGCCCTGACTATAATACATAATTATACCGACAATATGTATGAACATAATAACGCCGTCAGTGTGTTTTTTCTGGGTGGAAACAGAATGCGGAGCACGGTGGTGTAGTGGGTATGTTCTATGCCTTGCAGCCAGAGGGTTGCAGGTTCCAATCCACCTCAAGCCGCCTCTTAGAAACCTTGGGCAAGTCCTTCACTTGTAATTGCTAAGCGTTTCGGTTTGAAACTCCAATCCAGTGTCCGCGCTCTAGTCGGGAGCAGGAGCGCTTCTGAGTGGAAATCTTGGAGGGATCGCCATAACAAGTGCACATACAAGCAAACCAGAGGTCAACGCTGTAGCGTACGAGCCTAAGTTAAAGTTAAGGAACACGAACAAATTTACACAAGGATATCAAACAATGTCGGAATTTTAAAAAGAAATGCAACATGCTGCATTTAGCTGCAGTTCACGAAAGCAGAAAACTCACATCTCATGCAGTCGTCCTCACACAGTGTCAGATACTCTGTCAATACACAAACTTTGTGTCAAACAATAAACATTATCAGCCCCAGCAGCTGACCATTTACAATTTCTTGTCCTTTGACCCTAAACCACCCACTCAACCACTCGACACTCGAGCGCTTCTTTTAAACATTAGGGTTGCATTTCATTCTTGCTCAGACCATGCTTCGAGCTCGATTAAATACTTCGTCTCGACTTGGAACATTAGCGAGCTGGGGGATGGATTGATCCGATTTGACCAGGGTCTATGTCACTCTATGACAACAGAGGCCGTTACCCTAGCTGGGCAGAAATTTGCTCAGCATATTACATCACTTATGAGCAAGGTACTAGACCAGCCGGGGACGCACCAACGACCTCATATATAGGGACGCACAGAGACGCACACTTGGACGCACACGTAGCCTATGTCGTTGGACGAACACTCGAACAGTCAGCTCATGTAGGTACCCTAAGATGGGACACTTAACAGCTTTTTCCAATTTTTTTAATTGCAAAAAGCACCATGTTAAAATAAACTGCAATATTGTACTGCATGTGCATTTAACTTTCAAGTGGCGTTTGTAAAATTTGACACCTATCAAAAAACTGTATCATTATTGTCATTTATAAAAAGTACCAAAGTGTCCCATCTTAGGCACCTATGCTCCTAAGATGGGACAGCAATTTACATGGTATCAGATTGTGAAAATTTCAGTATGCAGTCAATATAATTACAATAGAATGGCTCATGGGTGGTTCTGTTATTCAAATTTATCAACAACAGAGAAAATTGTTGAATCTAAAGACTTTTTAAATGTCAATGCCAAGTCCTGGGCCCCTGGGTATAATAAAATCTGTTGCTCAATCCATAAGCCTCGACAAAACTTTCTGCAGTAGGCCATTACCTACAAGCAATCAACAAAATCAACGCCATTCATAATTTGTAAACATTGAATTTATTTTTATACAAATCGATGATATGCCCAAGCATCGTAGCCTAAAAAGTGTCCCATCTTATGGTATCTTGTGGTGTCCCATCTTATGGCACACTGTTGCAGCTTATTATAAAACAATTATTTTTATTATCACTCAACCTACAGCTATGCAGAATAAATAATTAACACTTATAAAGAGGCTATTATAGGCATATACCATAAAATGAAATAAATATATAACGCTTTCGTTACTGTGTACAAAAATCGAAGAACGTGACATAGCATCAGCGATCACGAAAATTTTCAAAAATCAATAACATCAAGGCAACAGCATCGCTAGTAGTAATAGTTGGTATGCGGGATCTAATATTGGGGATACATCATTTGCAGCTGTAAACAGTGGCGTCCTCTGCTGAATAACAGAAATAATGGGTGTGTCCCATCTTAGGAACTGTCCCATCTTAGGGCACTTTCCCCTATAAGCAATAATTATTGATGCACAGAGTAGCCTAGTTTTAGAAAAACCAATTATGGGTAGATATAGTGGTGATTATGTCACAGCTATCTGGGTAGCTTGACAAATTAGGCTTGACAGAAAATATTATTTTAAAACATATGGCGTGCCATACAAAAGGGACGCGGTCGAATGGCAGTATAGGGTCTAAGTTCTTTGCTTTGTGATCGAAGGCTCGCAGGTTCGAATCTGCCGCAAATCACTAGGGCCTATGCATACGTAGCGACCTTGGACAGGTTGCTCACCCATAGGCCCCTAATTGTCTGTGACGAATGCAACGGGAAACCACCTCATTCATCTCATCCTCAGAGGCAACTGCTACTGCTGCTGCTACTGCCACTACTGCTACTGCTACTACTGCTAGTACCATTGCTACTATATTAGACCTACTACCTTCGCTGCTGCTGCTGCTACTACTACTACTACTAAAGTAGGCTATAGCTACTACTACTACTAAACTATTACTCATAGGCGGAGACCTGGTCCGAACTTTGGGGGGGGACGGACGAGCGGCCGAAAAACATTGTGACGACAAAATAAAGAAGTTTTGACGACTAAAAAGGTGTCTTCAGAAATTTTGACATACCTAAAAAAGTTTATTCAGAACTTTTTATGACTAAAATGGTGTCTTTACAAATGTTGATAGTTAAAAAAAAGTCCAGAAATTTTGACGACTAAAACAACGTATATAGAAATTTTGACGACTAAAAAAGGTGTCTTCAGAAAATTAATTTGGACAAATAAAACAAGGTGTATAGAAATGTGGACGACTAAGAAAAATTGAAAAGGTGTCTCCAGAAATTGTGACAACTAAAAAAAGGTGTTTTCAGTGATTTTGACAGACATAAAAAAGGTTTATTCAAAAAATTGATGACTAAAAAGGTGTCTTTAGAAATGCTGATAGTTAAAGAAATGTTCAGAAATTTTGACTAGTAAAACAAGTGGAATAGAAATTTTGACGACTAAAAAAGATGTTTTCAGAACTTTGGACGAATAAAACAAGATGTATAAAAACTTTTACGACTAAAAATGGTGTTTTCAGAACTTTGGACGAATAAAACAAGATGTATAGGAATTTTGACGACTAAAAAAGGTGTCTTCAGAAAAGGTGTCTCAATAAATTGTGACTACTAAAAAAGGTGTTTTCAGAAATTTGGACGACTACAAAATGGCCGTCAGAAATTCTACGCTGAAGAAAGCCCCCTCCCCCAAATCAAATCCCGGCTACGGCCTTGTGGTGGACGAACAAGATGGGAAGAATTTGATGGAAGTGGATGAATCCAAAATTAGATGGTTTGAATGATTATAATATTAATTGGTTGTGATTGAATTATAGATCTCAATTAAACCGATCTTATGTTGTCGAATCTACACTAGTTAAGTTGAAATTAATCTCGATTCATGATTAGATGGAGAAGTTTTTTCGAAGATTTGTTTAATTTTTTCTAATAATTATTTGAATTCTGTAAGTTTACTACATTTATATAACTTCATGAAGAAAAAATATAAGGGTGTTCAAGTAATGTGTTTTCAAAAAGAGACGTTGATGCATCCCGGTTCTGTTGTGGCATCGCTCTAATTGTGTTGAACAGGCTTTTTAGTTAATTGTTCGAAAATCTCCTTCTAACATTGTAACGTCGTCAGTCACCTGCAGTATGTTCATCAAGTGTCCATGCCCTGACACTTAAAGTTTGGGAGGGACAAATACATTGACCGTCCCCCACCACATTCCTTGGGGGGACCGTCCCCTCTGTCCCCCCTAGGTCTCCGCCCATGCTATTACTAGCACCAGGACCTATTATTCGAAGGCCCGTTATTATTAGGACTACATGCAAGATCATTATGTTATATTTAAAAAAACTAAACCGATTAGCGTGCATTAATTTACTGAATGTTCGGCACTTGATACATTATTTTCGCTTTTAGATTAATGTACGCTAAATGTATGCATACGCGTTGCATTGTATGCGAATTACTGCTTCGAATCGGCCTATTCAAAGGCCTACTATGGTAGTAGTAGTATACGTCCCCGTTCAAAGATCGCTTGAAACCGTCTGCAGTTTAATCTTCCACCGATATAATATCATATCAGATATCTGGGGCGTCTTCACTTCTACATGACTGTGCAGCTGTCGAGTATTCAGACCTAAGTATGCTTCAAGTATTGAAATCATGATAGGCTACACTCGAGACATCTCGACTCTCGAAAGAGATCGCATGCAGCTGGCTCAAGCAAAGGTGAATGAGGTAGAAAAGTGGGATACGAGGAAGAATTATTATCGGGTCCAATAATTTGCTATGCAATTCATATCAAGCAGCGCTGAGCCACAGAAGCTATCATAATCGTGTTCTCGAAATTTCTACAGCGTCCAAAGAGGGAAGTCGGGGAATCAGATAATTCAAAGGCACTGACTTTGTGACTTACTACATGAGTTTTGAGTTTACGATTACGATTACATGTAGTCTTTCCCATTCAGGTCTGCTGCACATCGGGAAACGCATCTCCTCCGCTCGTCCATGCCCATCGCCTGCAGCTCGATTCCTTGCGATCGTCCCAAAATATCTTCAAAACACCCCAAGTCATAGGCGTAGCCTACGGGAGATTTCAGTAGTGGAGGGGGGCAAGATTGGACTTCTGCCCGAAAAATAATAAATCTCGTGGTGGGATTTCCCAGACAAAAAAGTTGATGACTTTTTTTAGTCATCGGGTTTGAATTGAAATATCGTAAAAATACTCTTTTTCAGATTTTATCGATCGGGTCTGCTTGCCCGAAAAACATACTTGCCCGAAATTTTGGAGGCGTTTGCCCCCCACCTCTGGACCCCGCCTCGTACGACTATGTCCCAAGTCGTCTCTTGAATGGGAGGCCAGAGGTTGTATACATAATATTATGTATATGGCGTTGGAGCGTGCAATGAATTAAGACTTTACTATGACGTCCTAAGAAAGACTGGAGTTGAACCTCCTCCACAACCTCCTTGTGTACAATTCTCCCACAGTCCATAATTTTATGATCTACATAGATCTGTGAATGCACAACAACATAATTACATAGCCTATATATATTTGTATGATATATATGTATTATATATGTAACGGCCTGCCCCCACCTCGAAAGAAGACCACGTGACCGGGGGTCCCACCCTTGGTATTGCTCTTCAGCCTCCCAAGTGGTAGGAGCCCGCCTTAGGATTTCAATCGAGGCGCCGCACTGTTGAAGGGGTTCTCTGCTGTCAGGTAAGACTACAGGTTCAACTAAGTAGGTAAGATCTACGGGATCCATTGATTTCCCTCTGGTAAAGTCGTTGTTTAGGGTTGGGTCTTCCACCTCAGGACGGGGATGTCTCTCATCGGTACCAGGAATGACTTCGGTCGAGTGGCGACATATGTCTGCGGTTCCCGGTCTGGGAACGACGGCTTCCTCGAATTGAAGACCGTCTGGGTTCGAATCCCCTTCAACAGGTTGTGTAAGTCCCCCATCCTTAAGTGCGATCAACCCTTCCCTTCTCTTTTCCTGCATTACCTCACCTTCCTCTGGTCTGTCAGGGGTTCCTCCCTTCTTCTCCTTGGTTAAGTTTTCCTCTAAATCCTCATCAGAGTCATCCTCAGACCTTATAGAAGTTTCCATGATTCAATGATTTATTAACGTTTGATTTGATATATTTAATTAAACAATTCAACTGAATATAATGAACAAGCGTTGCTGACAATTAACATCTGTGATCGGGCCTAGGTATTGTTCTTCAATAACTATGCAATATGTCTTCAAAGTCAGCAGAATCTCCGTAAATAATCAACAGGCGTGCACAACCTTAATTCTAGTAATCGCGTTTTATAATTAACAGTCAGGTATAATGAATCATAATTCGGTCTGCAGCTTTCAACCGATATGCAATATCATCTTAGGTTTCAATTCTTATTATCAATGAACATTAATATCTGATTAATTAACTACACTTGGTTTCGGAATCTGTTATGGAGCAATTAGATTAGTTAATACTTCCCTGGCAATTTCCGTGCAATTTGGCCAACACTCGCATTCAAATATGAAAAGAAGATCGGAAGATTTCTTGTCCGAATATTGGAATATATGACAATAAAGATTCACACAGAATCAGCTGCAAACTGTCCCAAAACCAGTCGCTTAGTCAACGGTATATTCATATTCATGAAATCAGGCAATCAGCCACACAATCAGCATTTTTAGACCCAGAATATACGGAATTTCTGATCTTCCCGAGCCGAGCTCTCACCCCGATGAAAACCTCCAGTCGACTGCGCTTTTCGGCGTTGGAAGCGGTCACGTGATCCGGATCAACCAATCAACGGCTGCCACGCAAAAGCGACCGTCGGAGGCAAACCTCGGCCTCTGATAGGACGGGGAAACTACTGCGATTGGCTACCATAAGAGGACTCAGAAGCCTCGACAGAAGCCTCGAATACAGTAGTCTCCTGTCGTCATGACGACCTTCGCAAAAATATACCATCTATGTGATGGACTAAAAATAGAACCGCGATATCTAATAAAATAATTTGGTAAGTAAGTAAAAGCGGCCTTACAAGGACGTTAAATTGTAGCGGCCTCATAGGACGTTACACACCCCCCCACTTAATCCAATTTTCCACTTAATGGAAAATTTCCAGAACAGGGTCCGAAACCAAACAATATAAACAAGCAATCCTTAACTAACACCTGCTATAACACAAGTTGTACCGACAACTCGGTATGTTCATGCCTAAAATAAATCAAGTCTACACTTATGCACATCACGAAACTGACCTCAGCAATTAAAGGGTATCACAAAGAATCTCTGTGCTGAATCAAATTTACAGTTAACACAAATTATAATCATCATTCCTAATCCATCACTTGCACGGAGCCACTTACTAGGATAATTAAATGTCTTCCAAACACATATTCCCTGCTCCGGCACCAAACCCTACTAAGCTATTTTATTATGCTAACAAATCAGCACATTACAATTCCATTTAACAGATTACCAATAACTATGAACCAAACATACGCTACACAATAAAAGAAGACTATTTCTTTTAAATTCTATCCTCACCGGTAACCAAAGAGCTTTCTGGAAAAACTCTGTTCCTTAATTCAGCATACAACCGCTATCAGCGATGGGCAGTCAATACTCCATTACTCGCCTTACACGTTACTCTAGGGCTGAACTATTAAGCAAGGGCTTTACTGCTTAGTGAAGCATACCCAAGCCACACTAGGACGGATTTCTCCTTGACCTGTGTATAGCCTGTCGACGTCTACCTTACAAGACGGAGCATAACAGAGCAGACCTTCCGGAACTAGCAAACAAAGGATTTACTATTCAGGGAAACATACCCAAGAAGCTAGTACGGATTTCTCCCTGACTTATGCAATAGACTTTCTACGTCCACCTTACAGGACGGAATATAATAGAATAGACCCGTAACGCTGTCTGGACAATTACAACCCACTATTCTACATCTGAACCTGCCTTCACTAACCATATAGAATTCAAAATAGCCAATAATCTCATCATAGATTATACAATTAATCATGAATATGCAATCACATCTTCTATACTACAAACAAGCACAGCATCCTTGCCCTTCTTCGTGGCAACAAAGAAAACAATGCAAATAGAACAAGTAAACAATTCTTACCTACCCCCATGATCTAACCTAGATCAAGTCTAGAAACAAAAATTCATATGCATTTCATCCGAAGGAACTAAAACCAGGCTTCTCGCCAAAGCCTAAACCTATCGCCATTACGCGATATTATCTTACATTACATATACGTTAATAAGCCTACCCAAACCCAGGACCCTATGGGAAACCTAGCGGGTTTCACTCTCATGTCATACCGGAAATTTCTGTTATTGACATGGCGCTGCATAAATCTTCGAGCAATTTCAAAATTATTATGCACATTCTCAATTTGATTCACAACAAAATCATCGGTATTAGACAAAGCATTTGCAACTTGGACAGCTCCTAAAACTAAATCAATCGGCCTGCACGACTCTCTTGACAGGAACAGCCGGTTAGGTGTGAATCCGGTGCTTTCACTTTCACTTGCTCGATAGGCGGCGAGGACGTAGGGAAGATGCACATCTTCCGAAGAGAAGTTGGCAAGAACAGACGGAAGATGTACACCAACGGAGGGAGGATTTGCGAAGCCGGGAGAAGGATGCACATCCTCGTTAGAATTCCGGGCTACCACCTTAGGAGAGAGTAGATTCGAAGTGCAGTTCGATGAAGCGGAAACTTTCTTCAGGCGTGGAGTTCCGGTTTCTGCACGTTCCGGCTGGCTGGTCCATGGCTTCTCAGTAGTTTTCGAATTCGGTTGCACGGCATGGATTTCTTCCTTTCTTCCATGGTCACGAGAAGCTACTATTCTGCGACACAGTCTCACACGTGGCTTGCAGTGAACGTCGAATCGGTGACTTCCCGCCAGAATCCAGTTGCGACCGACATGCCAAAGTACATTTTCGTCTTTCATCCAGGAAAGTCCAAGGATCAGTTCAGATACCTGTTCTGTGACCAAACAGGGAATCTTGAATTCGTGGCCGTCGATTTGCAGTTTCAGTATTGTCTCTCCCACAACACGAATAGCAGACCCGTTAGCAGCTAACAAGGACTGTTCAGAATTCTGCACATCTTTAGGATCTACTAGCGAAGCAGGACATAATGTCATTTCACAGCCAGAGTCAAGCAAGGCTAGAAGAGATTTGCCATTCAGTTTCACAGAGAGGTAGGCATCATTTCTACCTTGGACGTGTCTGACATTACCTTCTCGATTCCCGGCGGTTTCTTCGACTTCTTCATCCGGTGGCGACCTCTGGGGACGTTCTGGACAAACGCGAGCCAAATGTCCCGGTTGATTGCATTCATAACAGCGACGATTGTCCCATTTCACCCGAGGAAAGTTATTGTCTCTATTTCGGTTCCACGGCTGATTGTTGGTTCCGGTTCCTCTCCAGGATGGTGACGAATGTTGCGGCTGCCATTGTCGGAACTGAACCTCAGTTGAAGTAGCACTCAACTGGTTCTGGAACATTTCTTTCAACTGTCGGGTCAGCGTCTCTTGCATCTGGTTGAATTTTTCGTCGAGGTTGAAGTCCACTTCCCTCACTGTCTTGATGCGACCCGGTCGACTGTCGTGTGACCCGGTGGTACCTTCATCAGCGCGGCGGTAACCTTCCAAGCGAAGAGCGATTTTGTAGGCGCTATCTAGCGTGGCTGGTTCCCGCTCTCTTACTTTCAGAGCTAGGTCCTTGTCTGACAGAGCGTCAAGCAAAGCTCGAATAGCGATTGTCTCACTGTGCGCGGACGACGGTCCTGGGAAAGCTAAAATCATAAGCTTCCGGATGTCTTGTACCAGTTGACCGAGGTCCTCACCCGATTGCTGGCGGCGAGTATTCAGTTTAGTTTGGTACAAGGCTGCCTGGTCTGAACTTCCGTATCGTAGTCGAAGACGGTCGACTAGATCGGTGCAGGTGGTGATGGTTTCCGAGTCGAATTCATGCAGCAGTTGGTCTACCGGTTCTATTAGCGCGCACGTCAGTTGGGCCAGTTTCTCTTCCTCAGTCCAACGGTTACTTTTCGAGCATACTTCGAACTTCTTAAGGAACACTTCTACTGAGGTCTTACCGTTGTATCGGTCCAGCTTCATTGACGATGTCATTCTTCTATCTGGGAAGTTTGAATATTCAGTTGGTGGTTTCCCAGCAGGTTCTTTCCTTTCACGAGCAGTTGGTTCGGATCGAGACGGTTCGACAGTGTCCTTTTTCGGTGACAACTCTCGAGCATAAGAGCTGACGATTGTGGGCGGTTTTTCAGGAGCAACACCGCTCCCGAGTATGAACGGATTGGGCAGGTCATCTTGGAGACCACCCGCGACAATCGGTTTCATTGTTGGCCACTGCATTAATTGTTTCGCCAGGGCAACCTGTTCATTGTACGAGACTGGACCGTAGTATGGTACGAAGATGGGCTGTACTGTCTCACGAGGTAAGTATTCGTAGCTCTGGGTAACCTGAGTTTTTAGCGACGAAGACATCGTTGACATTATCGGCCGACTCGAAGATGTCGTCAGGGTGGGCATACGAGGAATCGAAGCAGAAGCGAACGCGATCTTTTCTGATTCAGGTTTCATTTCACGTACCTGGACGTCGTGCATACCCACATTCTTCGAAGAGATGATTCGTGGAGGAAATTCATTCGATCGTCGAAGGTCTCCAGTTTCAGTGTTCATGAATTGGTACGACGAGTATGGGAAGGTGGCAGCCCGTGGAGTTGCAGATGACATGAGACGAGGATGTGCATCTCGTGGACCCCAGTCGTACTCTCGTATGGACGACAAATCCCCATTTGATTTATCTACAACTAACATTCCAGAGTTAGTACATGTTTTCAAACAGTCTTGCCCTATAGCTATCGCATTTGGGTCGAGCACAAATCGATGTAAAGGCCGCATATCAGTTATTTCTGAGTCTTCACTATTGCATTTCAATTGTTCGGTTATATCATTATTTAACCGGTTTTGTTTCTTGCGCATATACGACTCATAGTCAAAGCTTTCATAAATCGTATTTAAATCTCTATGATAGACTGTTTCATTCCTAACTATTTCGGGTTCTTTTCTGGCCCTTGTATCTTGACTAAGTTGGACCCGAGCGTTAGCTGTATTTGAACCTAGTTCCAAAACCTCACTTAGTCTAGGACCAAATGTACCTGAACTTAATTTTACCCCACTTAGTCTGGTGCCAATTGTATCTGCACTAGATTGGACCTGAACCTCTGTATCTGACCTTAATTTCAACACCCCACTAGCTCTGGTACCAATTGTAACGGCCTGCCCCCACCTCGAAAGAAGACCACGTGACCGGGGGTCCCACCCTTGGTATTGCTCTTCAGCCTCCCAAGTGGTAGGAGCCCGCCTTAGGATTTCAATCGAGGCGCCGCACTGTTGAAGGGGTTCTCTGCTGTCAGGTAAGACTACAGGTTCAACTAAGTAGGTAAGATCTACGGGATCCATTGATTTCCCTCTGGTAAAGTCGTTGTTTAGGGTTGGGTCTTCCACCTCAGGACGGGGATGTCTCTCATCGGTACCAGGAATGACTTCGGTCGAGTGGCGACATATGTCTGCGGTTCCCGGTCTGGGAACGACGGCTTCCTCGAATTGAAGACCGTCTGGGTTCGAATCCCCTTCAACAGGTTGTGTAAGTCCCCCATCCTTAAGTGCGATCAACCCTTCCCTTCTCTTTTCCTGCATTACCTCACCTTCCTCTGGTCTGTCAGGGGTTCCTCCCTTCTTCTCCTTGGTTAAGTTTTCCTCTAAATCCTCATCAGAGTCATCCTCAGACCTTATAGAAGTTTCCATGATTCAATGATTTATTAACGTTTGATTTGATATATTTAATTAAACAATTCAACTGAATATAATGAACAAGCGTTGCTGACAATTAACATCTGTGATCGGGCCTAGGTATTGTTCTTCAATAACTATGCAATATGTCTTCAAAGTCAGCAGAATCTCCGTAAATAATCAACAGGCGTGCACAACCTTAATTCTAGTAATCGCGTTTTATAATTAACAGTCAGGTATAATGAATCATAATTCGGTCTGCAGCTTTCAACCGATATGCAATATCATCTTAGGTTTCAATTCTTATTATCAATGAACATTAATATCTGATTAATTAACTACACTTGGTTTCGGAATCTGTTATGGAGCAATTAGATTAGTTAATACTTCCCTGGCAATTTCCGTGCAATTTGGCCAACACTCGCATTCAAATATGAAAAGAAGATCGGAAGATTTCTTGTCCGAATATTGGAATATATGACAATAAAGATTCACACAGAATCAGCTGCAAACTGTCCCAAAACCAGTCGCTTAGTCAACGGTATATTCATATTCATGAAATCAGGCAATCAGCCACACAATCAGCATTTTTAGACCCAGAATATACGGAATTTCTGATCTTCCCGAGCCGAGCTCTCACCCCGATGAAAACCTCCAGTCGACTGCGCTTTTCGGCGTTGGAAGCGGTCACGTGATCCGGATCAACCAATCAACGGCTGCCACGCAAAAGCGACCGTCGGAGGCAAACCTCGGCCTCTGATAGGACGGGGAAACTACTGCGATTGGCTACCATAAGAGGACTCAGAAGCCTCGACAGAAGCCTCGAATACAGTAGTCTCCTGTCGTCATGACGACCTTCGCAAAAATATACCATCTATGTGATGGACTAAAAATAGAACCGCGATATCTAATAAAATAATTTGGTAAGTAAGTAAAAGCGGCCTTACAAGGACGTTAAATTGTAGCGGCCTCATAGGACGTTACATATATATTATAGTCTATATTATGTATTGACGCATAGACTCCTGTAAAAAATAACACAATAATGCATGATAAGAATCATAATATTTTTTATTGGCATGCTTAATGTTCACACAAATTCATATATTCACGTTTACCATGTAATAAGTCATAATATGACAAAAATAGGCCTAATTGCAGGTCTATAGGCCTACAAACGCAAAAAATATAGCCTATACCAATAGGTAAGACTATAGGCCTACACTATAAAATATTTCCATTGTTCTAAAAGCAATAATATAGGCCTAATGATAATTATGGTGAGTGTATAAAATTATTGCACTGAAATACATGCGACAGGTAGCTTAAGTATATAGCCTATGCTATGATGTTTGTTTCAAAGACAGAACAGGCCTAAGAATTATTCCCAACAGTCTATGTGTGGGCTATAATGCTTAGCCGTACATGTAGTCTACACAGTGGCGTAACAACTGAGCCGGGGGCCCGTGGACAATCTCAGCTCGGGGCCCCCAAGGGTGGATCCAGGGGGGGCCATGCCCTCCCCATTTAGGAATGCCCATGTATCGTTGCCCCCCCATTTGGCTCGAAGATGCTGTGGAATAATGTATATATTGCACATTTTGCCCCCCCCCCCTATTAAGGAATGGCTATGCATTGTGGCCCCCATTTGAAAATGGCATGTTTTTCGAGAAGTTAAAACCTGAGGACTAAAAAAAGGTCATCAACTTTTTTGGCGGATGAAATGGTATGATTTTCCCGAAAATTTTTGGCAGACGACACGAAATTTTTTCCCCCAGACCCAAGGTCTAGAATTTTTGTTTCCCCCCCCCCCCCCCCGTTAAAAGTTTCTGTATCCTCCCTTGCGGGCTTCTATACATTAACGGGACTAAACAGTGAAAACAATTAAATGACTATTTTAAAACAAGAGTGCCTATTAAGCCTGTCTTTATTATTTTCAATTTTGAGAAGGAGCGCTCTGCACTGGCGACGGTGACTGGGAGGTGACAAAGAGCACACAGGCAGTGTCCAATTCAGGTATTGACTGTTATTATGAGCGAGAAGGAATGAACACTGCAATGTGCAGTGTGTATCAGTCACTTCAACACTTGGCTCGTATAGAGACATTGACAGAGACAAAGACAAAGACAGGCAGACACAATGCACGCACACAGAGAGCGAGAGAGAGAGAGTGAGAGAGAGAGACAGACAGATAAACACACACACACACACACAGACAGCTAGCATCAGAGGGAGCGGAAAAGAAAGCAGATATTATTTCAAGCGTAATTCCTTGGCGGCTGGAATTGACTGTTCGGATAAGGACGATTAATTAAGTGATGTACGCACCTCTGGTCGGGCACTCGGATGAACCCAGACCTCCAATGATGAACGTATACCCTATAACGTACAACTAATGTTGATGTCTACCACGGGTCAAATGCTCTCACATCCGATGACCCATACAGTTTCGACAGACACGACACATGTGTATCATTTATCATATCCGTCGTATCCAGGCTATAGGCCTACATGTGGTCAGACTCAACAATCTGAAACTAACTATAAAACGGAAAAAGTACATGAAACTTTTTTACTTATTAAGCTTGGGGCCCCTTGGGTCTCGGGGGCCCGTGGATTTTGTCCACCTTCGTTACATGGTTGTTACGCCACTGAGTCTACATAAAAGAACCATGCATAGGTCACGTGAACCCAGTGTGTACACTGTAAAGTTACACGACCCAGTCGATCAGATGTAGAGGATTACGCCTCAAAACAGGTTTAAAAAACTTTCGTGTATTGACTTCATTGACGCGATGAGGATCATGAGACAGCAGCTGCAGCAGCCGCTAAACTCCACTTACATGATGACATAATATTATTCTTCTGCATGCATGCGGAATCACATGCATGACATTGCATGCGGAGTCACATGCAAGACATTGCATGCGGAGTCACATGCATGACATTGCATGCGGAGTCACATGCATGACATTGCATGACATCCTTCGAACTCACGAGAAGTCGAGTGGCATAATATTATATCATTCACAGTATCCACATGTAGTGCCTACATGTAGTGTCAACGATGTAGAAAATTAACATTGGTGAAAATACATGTAGGCCTATACCAATAAAAAATGGCTGTAGGCCTATAAATTGCTATAATAATATATATAAGTTTAGCCTACAGCCATTGACACCATCGGCTATGAATAAAGATCTCAAAACGCATAATAGGCTATTGGACAAAATTTAATATGCATATAGGCTACATATAGGCCTAATTATGCTAATTGAAAAACAGCGTAACTTACAGTATAGATTCCTTACAGTAAACACGAAAAATCAATTAAAGAATTAAAGAATTTTACATCGTAAGTCATTTTTATCGCTGCAACAAAATAAGTCTTAAGCTTAATAGACTTTTGTAAATAGCCTAAGCTATATTATATAAGCTTAGCCTAGAGCCATTGACATCATCGGCTATGAATAAAAATCTCAAAACGCATAATAGGCTATTGGACAAAATTTAATATGCATATAGGCTACATATAATTATGCTAATTGAAAAACAGCGCAACTTACAGTATAGATTCCTTACAAAAAACATGAAAAATCAATTAAAGAAGTTTACATCGTAAGTCATTTTTATCGCTGCAACAAAATAATTCATAAGCTTAATAGGCTTTTGTAGGTAAACTTATTTGAACTTGGTGGATTTAACTGGCCACACATTGAATAGCTGCGATGATAATTATAATCCTATGGCGATGTAAATTATTTAAATTCTATGCATTCAACTGTAGAACTTCAAAGGGTGTTGCTGGTGCCTTGTTTAAAGAAAATAATGTTTAATTGGTCCTTCTGCTGTTTGTCTAAACTATACCCTTTCGAAATTAGCATCGAGCCAATAAAGAACACCCAGTGCAAGACAACTAGACTTTTAACAGATGAGGTATTCGCCATTTTGCATTTGCTCGTTAGCATTTCTAAATGTCATATAGGTCTAAGTGACTATACCTTAACAACATTAACCAACTTCCTGGATGACTGTGTAGACTGTAGACTATAGGATCGATAGAGAGGCGAAGAAGTTAAACAACCGGAGACGTATACGCAGCTCTCAACGATAACTAACAAATCGTCAAAAAACGGTGGTGGCCTCACTAAAAATGATATAACGTTTGTTCTGTTTGAAATATTTTGATGACATCTGGCCCTCATGTGTAAATATGAATTGTCTTTAAGACCGTAAAATTTCATTTCAAAATTCCTACTTCTGGCCAAGATATCGGCAAAAACACTAGAGGAGTCTTTTTTGGCGCACCCTGTATACGCAATTTGCTAAGATTAGGAATTTGACATGTTTCTGTTCGCTCATCTTTAAAATATTATAATGGCATAATTATATTTTGAAAAAATACAGTAGGCTACTCTACACTATAGGCAACTACACAAACAACAAAAAGCAATAGAGTGCTATAACCTACCACTTCATGCAAACGCTCGTAAAAGTAATATAATTTACAATAAGAATGCAATTAAGTACAAGAAGCATAATTATGATTCGTGTAGGTCTATTACAGCCCAGCCGACTGACACAGAACACAACAGACTGCAGACATGGAGACCGTTAATCGTGATATAGGCCTATGCAGCTCCATCAAAATTGTATAATAATTACGATAAGGCACCTTCGAATAAAGCACAATAGAAATAACATGGACATAAGATATTTACGAAATTCTTCTGTGCATCACACAACATAATAATAGATCTAAGTTGAGAAAAACCTATAGGCCTAAGGCTGCATGCATTCTGTGTTTCGTCGTATACATAGGCTGCGTTGATATGCGTATAGTACAGTTGTCTAAAAACTACTGCATGGACCTCGGTTTATAAAATCAATAACCGCTGCATTGATTGGCAATTATCATTATTGTCTGAATCTTCTTATACCAATTAATTCCCTGATTTCTGCTGAGAAAGGCACAGTTCGTGAACAGAATGATTATTAGGATATAATAATATTATTGCTTTTTTATCGGTGATGCTGCTGCCGCTGCTGTTGTCATCATTAGGGAAATTATTGCCACTGTTGCCGTCATTATTACTATTATCATTATTATCATCATCGTCGTCATTGTCATCACCGACAACAGCGATAACAACAACAACAACATCATCATCGTTGTAATTGTCGTTATTTTGATGTCTGAAATCCTGATCAACGGAAGATATAATAGCGTCATCATGTACTGTATTATACTTCTCTAATCATTGAGGTAAACTGGGTCAACTTCACACAAGAAACGATGATGATGAGCTAGGATGAGCGTTGTTGGGTGGGTGGGTCAGCGTACGTAAGGCATGCTGACTATGCCTCGCTGCTGCTGCTGCTGCTGCTGCTGTTGATGCGGTTGGTGATGCTGGTCCATCAGTCCATTGTGGTGCGGAGGAGCAGATGTGGGAAACTCAAAGATGGGCGAGTGGTGATGATGATGGACAGTGAGGTAGGGATCGTACTGGAAGAACTGGAAGTGGCTTGGTCCTCCTCCTCCTCCTCCCTCAGTCGGCGATACGATGGGATGCTGCTGCTGCTGAAGGTGTGAGGGTGGAGGTCCGTTCATCATACCTGGGCTGGGCATCGATGCGGCCCCTCCTCCAGCCACTGTAGCCGTCGTCGTGTAGACAGGCTGCAGACGAGGGGCGAGGATGATGGGAGCGCCTGCTGGTCCGACAGCCTGTGGTGCCCCTCGCATCAGCGAAGACATGGCGGCCATCTGACCAGGAGACATCATCGTCATCGGAGGTGCTGCGGCCAACACAAATTAAACACCAAAATAGTATATAAATATAAGACAGTTAAGAACAGGATATACATATAATATTATATACATATAAATATATATATATACGGACAGAGTAAGCTAAGACTATAAGAGTATGGCAATCAATTGTTGTTTACGGATGAAATGAGAATGTATGCCAAATCGTTCAAATCGGGCTGATGAGTGATGATCTTATGCAAATGATTATATACTGTATAATGACATATTGACACTCATGGTCCAATAGGCGGCACCATACTCAAAATCCCTTAAAATACTTTGTTGTCACAAAAATTGTTTCACTTGAGGTCGCAGCTCAGCAAAAAGTTGCAAGCAAATTTAGCCTAGGTTAGGTAACTTAGGAAAAGTCTTTAGTTTGAAATATAAAAACAGAAAATGTCGGCGACTTACGTGACGTCATTATTATAGTTTTGCTGTTGTTATTGTTGACGATGGTAGTGTTGTTGTTGTTGTGGTTATTCTCGCGATATGTGCCGTTGATGATTGCCAGTTCCATCAGCTGAAACTTCTTCAAGTCATCTTCACCCTCCGGCTGCATGTTTACAACAACAAAGAAACGTTTTCTGGCTTATTTATTATATATTAGCCAACCACAGTATGCATGCATCCGCAACAAAAATAGGTGCACATGTTGCCATGGATGATTGGAGATCTATGTCTCTATGAGGTTATGCATCAGGTATACACGTAGCCTATACATGCATCTTTGTGCATAATTAAGATCAATTCCTTGTGAAAGGTGCCATTGCTATAGACAGACTTGATTTTAATGCTGCAAACCGTTGCTTACTTTGCTTTGAGCCTTTGAGGAGCATGCTATGACGCTATGGCATATACGACTATGCTATTGTGTATTGAGTACGATGCTATTGTGTATTGTGTACGATGCTATGTGTAGGCCTATTGAGTACGATGCTATTGTGTATTGAGTACGATGCTGTTGTGTATTGAGTACGATGCTATTGTGTATTGAGTACGATGCTATTGTGTATTGAGTACGATGCTATTGTGTATTGAGTACGATGCTGTTGTGTATTGAGTACGATGCTATTGTGTATTGAGTACGATGCTATTGTGCATAGAGTACGATGCTATTGTGTATTGAGTACGATGCTGTTGTGTATTGAGTACGATGCTATTGTGTATTGAGTACGATGCTGTTGTGTATTGAGTACGATGCTGTTGTGTATTGAGTACGATGCTATTGTGTATTGAGTACGATGCTATTGTGCATAGAGTACGATGCTATTGTGTATTGAGTACGATGCTATTGTGTATTGAGTACGATGCTATTGTGTATTGAGTACGATGCTATTGTGTATTGAGTACGATGCTGTTGTGTATTGAGTACGATGCTATTGTGTATTGAGTACGATGCTATTGTGCATAGAGTACGATGCTATTGTGTATTGAGTACGATGCTATTGTGTATTGAGTACGATGCTATTGTGTATTGAGTACGATGCTATTGTGTATTGAGTACGATGCTGTTGTGTATTGAGTACGATGCTATTGTGTATTGAGTACGATGCTATTGTGTATTGAGTACGATGCTGTTGTGTATTGAGTACGATGCTATTGTGTATTGAGTACGATGCTATTGTGTATTGAGTACGATGCTGTTGTGTGTTGAGTACGATGCTATTGTGTATTGAGTACGATGCTATTGTGCATAGAGTACGATGCTATTGTGTATTGAGTACGATGCTATTGTGTATTGAGTACGATGCTATTGTGCATAGAGTACGATGCTATTGTGTATTGAGTACGATGCTATTGTGTATTGAGTACGATGCTATTGTGCATAGAGTACGATGCTATTGTGTATTGAGTACGATGCTATTGTGTATTGAGTACGATGCTATTGTGCATAGAGTACGATGCTATTGTGTATTGAGTACGATGCTGTTGTGTATTGAGTACGATGCTATTGTGTATTGAGTACGATGCTGTTGTGTATTGATTACGATGCTATTGTGTATTGAGTACGATGCTATTGTGTATTGAGTACGATGCTATTGTGCATAGAGTACGATGCTATTGTGTATTGAGTACGATGCTATTGTGTATTGAGTACGATGCTATTGTGCATAGAGTACGATGCTGTTGTGTATTGAGTACGATGCTGTTGTGTATTGATTACGATGCTATTGTGTATTGAGTACGATGCTATTGTGTATTGAGTACGATGCTGTTGTGTATTGAGTACGATGCTATTGTGTATTGAGTACGATGCTATTGTGTATTGAGTACGATGCTGTTGTGTATTGAGTACGATGCTATTGTGTATTGAGTACGATGCTATTGTGTATTGAGTACGATGCTATTGTGTATTGAGTACGATGCTATTGTGTATTGAGTACGATGCTATTGTGTATTGAGTACGATGCTGTTGTGTATTGAGTACGATGCTGTTGTGTATTGAGTACGATGCTATTGTGTATTGAGTACGATGCTATTGTGTATTGAGTACGATGCTGTTGTGTATTGAGTACGATGCTGTTGTGTATTGAGTACGATGCTATTGTGTATTGAGTACGATGCTATTGTGTATTGAGTACGATGCTGTTGTGTATTGAGTACGATGCTGTTGTGTATTGAGTACGATGCTATTGTGTATTGAGTACGATGCTATTGTGTATTGAGTACGATGCTATTGTGTATTGAGTACGATGCTATTGTGTATTGAGTACGATGCTATTGTGTATTGAGTACGATGCTATTGTGTATTGAGTACGATGCTGTTGTGTATTGAGTACGATGCTGTTGTGTATTGAGTACGATGCTATTGTGTATTGAGTACGATGCTATTGTGTATTGAGTACGATGCTGTTGTGTATTGAGTACGATGCTATTGTGTATTGAGTACGATGCTATTGTGTATTGAGTACGATGCTATTGTGTATTGAGTACGATGCTATTGTGTATTGAGTACGATGCTATTGTGTATTGAGTACGATGCTATTGTGTATTGAGTACGATGCTATTGTGTATTGAGTACGATGCTATTGTGTATTGAGTACGATGCTGTTGTGTATTGAGTACGATGCTATTTTGTATTGAGTACGATGCTTTTGTGTATTGAGTACGATGCTATTGTGTATTGAGTACGATGCTGTTGTGTATTGAGTACGATGCTATTGTGTATTGAGTACGATGCTATTGTGTATTGAGTACGATGCTATTGTGTATTGAGTACGATGCTATTGTGTATTGAGTACGATGCTATTGTGTATTGAGTACGATGCTGTTGTGTATTGAGTACGATGCTATTGTGTATTGAGTACGATGCTATTGTGTATTGAGTACGATGCTATTGTGTATTGAGTACGATGCTGTTGTGTATTGAGTACGATGCTATTGTGTATTGAGTACGATGCTATTGTGTATTGAGTACGATGCTATTGTGTATTGAGTACGATGCTATTGTGTATTGAGTACGATGCTATTGTGTATTGAGTACGATGCTATTGTGTATTGAGTACGATGCTATTGTGTATTGAGTACGATGCTATTGTGTATTGAGTACGATGCTATTGTGTATTGAGTACGATGCTGTTGTGTATTGAGTACGATGCTATTGTGTATTGAGTACGATGCTATTGTGTATTGAGTACGATGCTATTGTGTATTGAGTACGATGCTGTTGTGTATTGAGTACGATGCTGTTGTGTATTGAGTACGATGCTATTGTGTATTGAGTACGATGCTATTGTGTATTGAGTACGATGCTATTGTGTATTGAGTACGATGCTATTGTGTATTGAGTACGATGCTATTGTGTATTGAGTACGATGCTATTGTGTATTGAGTACGATGCTATTGTGTATTGAGTACGATGCTATTGTGTATTGAGTACGATGCTATTGTGTATTGAGTACGATGCTGTTGTGTATTGAGTACGATGCTATTGTGTATTGAGTACGATGCTATTGTGTATTGAGTACGATGCTATTGTGTATTGAGTACGATGCTGTTGTGTATTGAGTACGATGCTATTGTGTATTGAGTACGATGCTATTGTGTATTGAGTACGATGCTATTGTGTATTGAGTACGATGCTATTGTGTATTGAGTACGATGCTATTGTGTATTGAGTACGATGCTGTTGTGTATTGAGTACGATGCTATTGTGTATTGAGTACGATGCTGTTGTGTATTGAGTACGATGCTATTGTGTATTGAGTACGATGCTGTTGTGTATTGAGTACGATGCTATTGTGTATTGAGTACGATGCTATTGTGTATTGAGTACGATGCTATTGTGTATTGAGTACGATGCTATTGTGTATTGAGTACGATGCTATTGTGTATTGAGTACGATGCTATTGTGTATTGAGTACGATGCTATTGTGTATTGAGTACGATGCTATTGTGTATTGAGTACGATGCTATTGTGTATTGAGTACGATGCTGTTGTGTATTGAGTACGATGCTATTGTGTATTGAGTACGATGCTATTGTGTATTGAGTACGATGCTATTGTGTATTGAGTACGATGCTGTTGTGTATTGAGTACGATGCTATTGTGTATTGAGTACGATGCTATTGTGTATTGAGTACGATGCTATTGTGTATTGAGTACGATGCTATTGTGTATTGAGTACGATGCTATTGTGTATTGAGTACGATGCTATTGTGTATTGATTACGATGCTATTGTGTATTGATTACGATGCTATTGTGTATTGAGTACGATGCTATTGTGTATTGAGTACGATGCTATTGTGTATTGAGTACGATGCTATTGTGTATTGAGTACGATGCTATTGTGTATTGAGTACGATGCTATTGTGTATTGATTACGATGCTATTGTGTATTGATTACGATGCTATTGTGTATTGATTACGATGCTATTGTGTATTGAGTATCGTAACGCTTCTGCATGCGTTAATTTGATTTGATTAAAGTAGACTATAATTGATTTGATTAAAGTAAGCTATTGATGTGCTGCTGCCTAAAAACCTAAATCGCTCCAATAATAATTTTCAACGTAACAAAATACGATTGAGTCGTTTTCGTTAATAATATTATTTCATTAATATTATTTCATATTAATAATATGAAAATAATAATATTAATGAAATAATATGATATTATTTCATTAGTGTAAGTTACTTCCTGGCATCGTAGCCTTAAGTGCATGATCCTGCAACTATTTTGTGCCTTTAAACACAATCATGTAAAACATACAACGCTGTTGGTGTCTATACACGCATGACCAAAATAATACCGACCTACATGTATATAAGAGGGAGGTCTGAAGGGTGACGACATAAATGACCCGTGGTGCGGGTGACAGATGTCGCTATTTCACTATCATAATAATAATATACAATAGATAATGATCCAAATGGCCGTTTATATAATTATTATATACATGTACATTGGTTTCTTATATGCATTTGCAAAAAGAAGCCGCTGTACAAATCAAACAAAAACTGTGGCACATAATAATCATAGGCCTACAAACCGTACACACATAATAGCATAGGCCTAAGTATCAATAACAAACATGGTTCCTGTGTCTAACTCTAATACATTTCAATGTTAAGCACAATGTATTGTACGTGCGCCGAACACACACGGGCACACACACATGCACGCACACACACACACATGCACGCACACACACACACACACACACACACACTCAATTGACTTGTTTATAATTTACCCTACGTCACATAAGCTTATAGGCCTGCGTATGCGTTTATGCATCATTACTGTGTCTAGTTATCGTGATGATACAGGCATAGGCGTAGGAGGCGGGGTCCAGGGGGGGCAAATGCCCCCCCAAATTTCGGGCAAGTCTGATTTTTCGGGCAAGCAGACTCGGAAAAATAAAAAAGTAATAAATTTTTTTTAACTTTTTAAAAATTTTCCGGGTCTTCTTGCCCGAAAAATTAGACTTGCCCGAACAAAAAACCTTTCGGGCAAAAAGTAACGGAAAATTTCAGAAGATTTCGGCCGGATGACTAGAAAAGGTTGTCAGAATTTTCGGACAAACGTAACGGAAATTTTTCTTAAGATTTCGGCCGGACGAAAAAAAATTTCGGGCAAAAGTCTCATTTTTGCCCCCCCCCCAACGCTGAAATGTCCCCTACGCCTATGGATACAGGGTTATGAATTCATATCGTATTA